>CM060698.1:117578281-117918281 GCA_030686995.1 Artemisia argyi | reverse complement strand
GTGTTTGTATGAATTGGTTGAAAACTTGAAATTAATGATTTTTGTTAACTTTTGTAATGTTGAAGTAAAATCTTGCTTCTACTTCGCACAAGCGAAATGAATCCTCCGAACTATACTTGTCCTTCGGATTCAGGGAGATCCTTGCTTGTAGTGTGTTCCTTCGGATACCTACAAAACAGATACGTCCGTTAGTCTCGCCCTGGGAATGTATCCCAGGACCAACCTCCGGCGTGAGAGTAAGTATATGTTATTAGAGAGAGAGAGTATATGTAATGTTTAAAGTGTGAGAGAATTAGTTAACTGATGCGTGGGAATTGCATCAGGCTTTACCTCTCGAGGGATCTCGAGAAGCTTACAACCCCCACCAGGCAGTGTACCTGATCAATGTAGTATAGTATAATGACAAGTACCGGGGGATTGATCGTTCAGCTAGGAATAGGGTCGCTAGGATTAGAAAACCTAAAGACTAGGTCTAGAGATGAGGGATGATTCTTTTTGTATTTTTATATTTTTATGAAAAGCAAATAAAAATCTCGGGTTTGAAGGAGTTGGGCGAATTGTGTTTACTTAGATTTCACTACTCCCTAGATATCTTTTACATGTTAATTACTTGTTATAGTTGCGTGGATGACGGATTGTATTCCTTAATACCATTCATGGGGTGGCGTACTTACTTCCCCAATCCTATGAGCGCCTACTTCACTCCTATGTCGAGCCGGCTAAGAAGCTCCTAACATGGGATCACTAGAATTTACTCATGCATTAAATACAACCAATAAAACCTAGTACACATTGGTTCATGTTTCCTAAGACGTCCAAGCATGTTACACAATGGAGATCTGCCAGTTTTCTTAAGCCTAACATTGAAATCATTCATCCAATACAACCATAAACAAGTAATCAACACATAATTAACATCTAGGTTTTATTACATCTAAGCAAACACAAGATAGATCTAGCCTAGCATGTTGAAATCAAGACAAGCATAAGATAAATTCAAACAACACATAGACATATTGAATGAATTAAGAGAAGACTTATCTCAATTGAACATGAAAGGATTCAAGGGGTGAAAACTCTTGAAAGTACTGTAAAATATGACATAGGGTTTACAAAGTTCGGCCCTAGTTTTCTCCATACAAGTTCCTCTTTAATGAATGAAAAATAGAAAACTATATATAGATTTTGATAGGTGACGGCGTGAAGAACAAAAGTCTGACGCTGTCATCTCGCCGCCAAATAGTTTCTCGAACTGCCTAGATCTGGGTCTGACGCCGTCATGTATACTCCTTATGCAGGCCGTCACCAAAAATAGTCTTGACGCCCTTGTTGTGACGCCGTCACGTTTTCACTGGGTCGTCATGGTTTTTACTCTTGACACCGTCATGATCTTCCTCTTGACGCCGTCAGGTACTGTTCTCAGCATGGAAAATTAAGTCTTTGCCGTTTTCTTCACTTTTATGCTCCAAAAACATCCGAATTGCTTCCTTTTCCAGAATTTACTCCCAAAGTACCTAAAATCACAAAAGGAACGATTTAGGGCAATATTTGATCAAATAAATTCAATTCCGGGCTTAAATGACCCCCTAAAAGTGGCTCATTTTTCGCCTCATCATATACCCTTACACTTGAGATTTGCTTGTCCTCAAGCAAGTGCGCTTTTATTCTAGTCAAAATACAAGTTAGGGGTCATTTAACACTAACATAAAAGTAATTACAACAAATAATCGTTCCACTAAAGACCAAAGACAAGCACGGAGGTCATACACTAGCACCTCACAAATAGTGTTTAGATACTCACATCTCTCGGGTGTAATAAAGTAATCTCACAATATGGAAACGGAAAATATCTCTCACTACCTGTCATAGCAAAATAGATTATCATAGGCTTGGGAAAGGATCAAACCTCCACCACATGGCGTAAGCACCTAGGATAAACTATCAAAGAGGTCTTTTAAAGGGTTGTAACGTTAGGTGTAGGGATATGGAATACACGGTTTTGTTGGATATAGGCAGTCTTTACTGCTGCCGAGTTAACAATCTTGGTCAATTACATGTACAATATGGCGTTGCTAAGCCAAGACTAGACTCGACTTAAGCTAATAAACCAAAAATAACAAAAATATAAAACGAACATAGAATGAAAAGGGATGGTAGTCCGTATGTTTTTCTCTTTTCTTTTTTTTTTTTTTTTTTTTTTTTTTTATCTTTTTCTTGGTTTTTCAGTTTTTTTTTTTTTTTTTTCATCATACACTCTTACCCTGCCATCCAAAATAATACATCATAGGGAATGAAAATTCCCCTTACACTTGAATTTTTACATACTTTACAATAAACTAATCTAATTACTCGAATTAAGATAATCAAAACACTTGGAGTACTTTTAAGATTAACGTACATATGGGGGTAATAATATGATGTTCTTCCCCATTACTCCATAAAATAAGTACTTTACCCATGAGTCCCAATTGTCCCAAAACAATATGTACAAGGATATGACTCGACTTAGCAACCATGTAATCAATTAGATAGTTAACTAAGGGTTTAAAAAATAAAAATAATGCACTAAAGATGAGTGCATACACGGAAGGCTAAGGCGATTTGGTTGTACATTTAAGTGGGGTGTAACGAATTCTTCATTTAAGTAAGATGCTTAAAGTTAGAAACGAAAAGATAGGCTCAGAGGGGTGTACTAGGGGTTTCGTGTACTAAAAATGAGTACAACGCTAAGGTGTGGGAAAAATTAATTGACTTAACTAGCCAAGTAATATGACTTTAATGGTCAAGTAATTATGATACGGGTTTAACACAAGGGTGATCCTAATGCCTCTTATCATGTAGTAAATCCTACTACACGAATGTAGTCTCACTAGCGGTCTCGGGATGCATCACTAACGCAAGTTCTATAATCTAAATGCTACCGGTACACTCATAAGTACTAATAGTAAATGCTTTTCCTATCAAATCTAAAGGCGAACCTCACATATTTGGGTAGAAAATTTTTCTGAATAGTACGGTTTTGTGCTAGTCATACAATCTCCTATCCATGAGACGCTTGCTATGGCTAAAGTTTCACTCCTAAATGTTGTAAAAAAAATTAAATTTGGCGCTAAAATTGCACTAACAGGTATTTCTCATAGTTTTATTACACATCTACTATCAAACAAACAAACTCAAGCGAAAGTGTATCTGTAAGGTATCATCATTTTACCCTCCCCTTACACTTAGGATGAACATTGTCCCCAATGTTCAAGTAAAGAATGTAAAAGTGAAATAAGTAAAACAAATGAAATCAAATACTCCCCTGATTCGCTCGGTATGGATAATAAGGTGGACAGGTTAGATCTTCCTCCAAGAAAATGAACAATCAAAGCTTCCCTTCCAGAAAAATAAATCATCTTCTTGTCATACATAACCTGTAAAACCTGAGAAAACAGACAAGGCAACCTTGCATAAAATCGGCGGCAATCTATATATGCTAACAAATCCTAGAAAACAAAATAAGATATAATGCTTGTGGAATGATGTTTGCAGATTTTCTGGAGATTACAAAACTAATAATTCAACAAAAACTTTTAAGACTCCGTTAGAAAAACAAAACTGGTAAAATTTCCAGATTTTTACACGTGACGCCGTCAAGAGTAAACTCGTGACGCCGTCCGAAGTGATCTGCAGAAATTCTTATGTTAAGTTTCCGAAAAATTTCTGGAAAAACTTCGTCCTACTTCCTGGAAAATCCTGCAAAATTTCATTATGACTCGATACAAGCATTTGACTCTAACAAATACGAATATACATGTTCACTTAATATTGTGGAGAATCATGATCAAGTTTGTTTCTTAAAAACATATTTGGGGTTTCCCCTTACACTTATCTTTTGCAAAAATACCTTTGGGTGAAGTTAAGACTAGGCCAAACAACAAAGTAAAGTATTTCCACTATTTTAGTTTTGAAACATGATCTACCAACAATAAAAATAAAGCATGCATACGGAAGCAAATAACAAACACACAAAATAAAAATCACACAAAGCATGGGTTGCCTCCCAAGAAGCGTTTTTCTTTATTTACGAGTCTTGTAGCTAGACTCAAGGTCGTGGGTTACTACGTGACCTCATTGTTGGTTTCACTCTCTAGGTCATCTCCTATACCAGTCTTGTATTCCGAACCTAGTTGCAAGCATTCTTTGTAGAAACCAAGCATCCTATTCATCACATACTCTACTCCTCTACGTCTATCCTCATCATTCCTATAGTAAGCTGCTTGTTTGTGTTCCTTTTCTATATTAGAAAGGAGGCGGTATTGCTCAATCTTATAGGGCATTTGGTAGGCAATCTCATCATTCTCTTCCTTGAACCTAATTATCCCTAAAGTCAGATCATAACTCATCTTAGTGGCCTCAACAAATGGTTTTCCGAACACTACTTGGCTTAGGCAATCATCTATCACCGGACGAGTATCTTCTACTATCATAAAATCGATCTCATAGGTGAAATTACCTATAATCACATGCAATCCCTTCACTCTTCCTACAAAATTACTTATCAAATTCTTATTGGGCATCATCCTGTAACCAAGTTGTTTCTTCATTACCCAATTATAATAAGTCCTAGTCATGATGTTTACAGGGGATCTAAGATCGATATAAGCTTTCCATATATGCATATGCCCGATGTTGCATGGTATGTTGATGTTAGAGGGGTCTCCCATTTTGATAAGGGGTGTGCCAAGGATATATGGTGTCTCGAGGTCATCAAATAAATCCTTATGGTATTCCCATTCTTCCTTGGTGGGCAACTTATCAAAGTGCTTTTCTATAGTCTCTACTTCCTCTAAATCCTCTCCCCTATTAACCTCAACTTCCCTAATTTCATCCCTAGTCTCGGTTTCTACTTCAACTTCATCTTTGTCACTTTCTTCTATATCCTTACCTTTTGGCTTAATGGTGACAACATTGACAAAGTGGACATGTTTGGATGATGAGGGGTCCTTAGTTTGGATTCCATTATTGGCGTCCCTAGTGTCCTTCCTAGGTATAGTTATCGCTTGGTTGTTGAGGGCTTTCAACAAGTTGTCAATCTTGTTGGTCATCTTCATTTGTTGTTGGTTGAATTCGGTTTCAAACCTAGCTATGCGAGCCTCTTGAGATGCCATTAACTTTGACATCAATCCTTCAAGATTGTTGGTACTACCATAGTTGTTAGAAGGATTGTTGCTGAAAGTACGGTTGGAGGGTGGACCGTTTGGTTGGTAACGATTAGGCGGATTGGAAGAATTGGCTTGATTTTGTTTCCACCTAAGGTTTGGGTGATTTTTCCAAGAGGGGTTGTAGGAATCACCATACGGGGTTTGGCTCGGGTTTGAAAGTGTACCACTTATCTCTCGCTTCGTCGGTACGCGAGGATGCGTAGTCCGCAAAAGCTGTTCCGGGGAGTTCCACACAATCACGAGTGTCATGGGGACCACTACATAATGTGAGAAGCTTATTTTAGCGTCCTTATAAACAATAAGCTTTTGTGAGACCGTTTATGAGCTCTAGGATGTTAAGCCTTTGATCTAGGAATTTGGCTATTACGAGCACAATGATAATATTGACGGAATATTTTGTGAAAGAAACAATATTATCACAACAAGGTTTTTCTAACTTTTCCGTTTGTTATTCCAACTAGCCCCAATGCTATGTGATCAAGTATAGCACGGTTTACAATATAACAGGGATCAAAGATCCTTGACGCTAAACAAACCTAACAATAATAGACCCCTTGTCTGATGTTCCCACACACACTCTTCTAAGTGCTTTACATTTTAACACACTTGGTGTTGTTGTAATTTGTAAGTATGAAGCACTTTGGTGATGTTCACTTTGTTTCACTGTGAAGCATACTTTTTATCTAAGGGTGTGATCTCCTTTTTATACAACAAAGGAGATCATTACAAAATTGATAAGCTTTTGTCATCTACTATCTAGCTTATGACTATGATGTCAGTCAACACGTATCAATGTTTACAACTCATTTAGAGTGTTCAACTTGATGACTGATGAAAGATATTATCTATAGGATATACTTGACTTTTATGCACAAAATATCTTCTTCATCTTTATCCATTCAGTAGTATGACTCATTGATCAGCAGCAGTGTCAATCAGCAGAATCCATCAGCAGAATTACTTTCAGTAGAAACGTTCTTCAGCAGAATCCTATTAGCAGAACTATTTTGCTCATCAGTAGAATCCATCAGTGGAAACGTTCTTCAGCAGAATTGCACTTAGCGTATTTTGCTTATCATTTCAGTATTCTTCATGTTTCATTCTTCTTGTTTCTGATCATCAAATCTATGGAATATTTAATTCCTAACAATCTTCCCCTATTTGATGATTACAAAACAAAAACATTCTTGTACGAATTTCCCTAGACGAAGTAGAGAAATTGAGATAACTAAATCTCACCATGAATGAAACTATATTGTCTTCCCCTTAATTTATGCTATCCACCACATCTCTTCCCTTTTTGTTATCAACAAATAGAGAATATTACAAAAATGATTTTTACAGCCATGAACTAATACTACACATCCAATCTCTCCTTCTATTATCCCAAATTACCCTCCATTAAGTTTTCCGCACTAAAAATGAACTTGAGACAGTAAAAATCTAAACCATCAGTAGCAATACTAATTCACAGTAGTAAGAATCAATTACTTTCCATGTGGTGATGCACATACATAATAAATGGTTGAACACTTGAACATTTAAGCTTCCCCTGAAACCCATATGTTAACCATTTGAATCTCCATTTCTGTAGGCTTTTATGACTGATGAAGAAAAACCAATCATTACTAACTTGATGCTGAAGTGAAAGAAACCAACCTTGTGTCTTATATCTTGTACTAAATCTGACTTCGAACGTATACCCATCCTTGATATATCATTACTAACTTGATGCTGAAGTGAAAGAAACCAACCTTGTGTCTTATATCTTGTACTAAATCTGACTTCGAACGTATACCCTGTTGGGATCAAAGTTTTTGATCCTAACACGTAAATGGAACGACATTTACGGGATTACATTTACTATCTTGTTAAGCCAAAACACATGGACTAGTTATGTAATATTGCAATAGTTTAGCTTGTGTTAGGCTTTATATACCCCTCCATACTTCCATGGAGGGGTGAGACTTGTGTGTGTTTTTCACTTTTCCTTATTATCAATAAAATCACCTAGTTTTCCTTCTCTCTCTACTCTCTCTCTAACTATGGGTTTCATCTTCTTCCATCAAACCCGACCTCCCGAATCACATAATCAACATAAAAATACGATCCTACAAGTGGTATCAGAGCCAAGGTTATTATTTTGTTGATTTTGTAGTTTTTCATCTTGTCATATCTTGTCAAAAAGGTCATCTTTATTTGGATCGGTACACTGTTTTGAAGTTGTTATACCCATTTTTGTGGATATGAATTTTTTTTTATATCTTTAAAAATGGTACAGCTTGTCATAACTATGTATCAAAAGTTGGTCCAAATTTACAACCTTTCACTATCAAAAGTTGCGTTTTTTTTAGTCCTCGATAAGATGTTAACTTTTACCTTTTTTTTCAAGACTAATTTGTACCATCCCGTTGAAGAATTTCGTGGTCTAAAAGTGGTCAGGATATAATGGTCGAATATCATCGGTAAATTCATCGGATACTGCTACAAATACTCGCCGGAATCAAATCAGAATCTCTTGTATAAGAGGTTCTCGATATGTATTTTTTCCGAGAACACAAGTGGTTTTTCGAGAATACAATACCTCATTTATCGAAATTCTTGTATAAGAATTTTCGAAATGTTATGTTAATTTTCGATAAAGTTATGGATGAAAACTTTTCGAAAACTTATGGATGAAAATTTTTTCGAAAATCAGGTTCTCGATAAGTAAAGATTTCGAAAACTTCAACCATGTTCTCGATAAATGTCAATGATCTCGATTAGTGTCTAAGTTTTTTCGAAAAGAAAAAAAATGTATAAGATGAAGAGATGACTCGACTCTTTGACCACAAACCAAAATGACCCAAGACTCATGTATCTAACTATGTTACTATTGCCAACAAGCCAAGTTCAAATCCATCACCATAACCAACATCTGTCCGTTACACCTTCAGAGTCAACAACAATCTCACTTCATCACCTCACAGTTACAACATCAAAACTCGAACCAAAAAAAAAAAAAAAATTAAATTTAATAAGTCAAACGATCTCAGATTTATTTCTTTCGGACTATTAAAAAGTTACGTCAAACCTTTGAAGGTCAAAACACACGAAAGAATTATACCTCGTCATCGATCCATTTTTTATGTGAAGCATAACTTCAGTTTATATCCGAATAATAAAGAAGAAAACCATAACAAGTGTGTTATCATTTCTTCTTTTGTTCGGTTAACGTGACACATCAAAAGAAAACAAAACAAACCTACCTTATTTCTTTGATGGGTCTTGATGCCGAAAAGTTAAGATACTTATTTGAAGGGCTAGTCTTTGAAACCTACATACGAGTGTGGGTGAGATTCGTTTTTTTTTTTTGTGTGACCACGATGAAAATAATAGGCAGAAATGGATTGATGATGATGAGATGAGATGGATTTGGTTATGTTAACTGTATTTTGTGGTGAAGAAGTTTGGTAATTGGAGCGTATAGTGTGAGGGGGCGGATAAAAAATGTGCAAGTGGTGTAGGGTTAGGTCTAAACTATCAAATGATATATTCATTTGTCTTAACTAGAGTATTAGTTTGGATCGGACTGGGCTTCTAATTTTCATAACCTGTGGATTGGATCTTAATTCGGGCTTTAGCTTGTATTTCACCATTTATTTTGGACGAATAAAGATGCATTGGGCTGATCCATGTATTTGGGCCATTACTCACACAGATATGAATTGTGGTTTGGAATGGTATTTTGATTTTATAACTCGGCTGAATTTAATATCATACGAAATTATTTGAGCTGAAATGAAAATATTATCCAATGTATTTTAGTTACATTGAGTGCATTCTTGGTATAAAATTTGGCAAACGAGTGGTATTTTGGTTGTATAAATTTTTCACGGGGATACATTTTTTGACAAGATCGGGAAACCATTATCAAGTTCACTTAAACCGTCAAAAGCTAGTTTTGAGCATTTAACCGCAAGATGTGACTACGGCGTTAATTCATTATTATTTATTTGAGGTTGAAGTGGAATATCACGGGTGCGTGTACTTAGTATCTTGAAGATATCGGGGTTGGTTGGATGCATGATTCTTCGAGATCCTTGTTCGAGCTTTTATTCGTACGAATGACAAAGACTTGGGTTGTCTAGTTATACCTGATATAAGGAGTTACGTTGTTGTGCTCACAGTGTATAACTATCACTTTAAGGAGTTACGTTGTAGTGCTCAGTGTCACACAAAGTTGTGGATACTCAAGAGGTGATGTACGTCTTATACTTGATGGTGGTAGAGTATAGAGTACTTAGGGATTCGATGGTGGACGAACTCTCTACGCCGCTCTTAGTCATACATTAGTGCAAGTTTAAGTCACAAGTTTGGGTTATTTTACTTCAGTCTCAAGTTCGTCATATTGAGTTTTTCTCCATCAGTAGTCACTACAAAGAGCCGCCAGAATGATAATGGAGTCGGTAAAGAGTTAGTTGAGAGGAGTATCAAAGAGTAGAGATGTTTATCAGCAGTTGATTCTCACAGGCTATTTATGATACTTCACACATAATCGGTTAGTTAGACATATGGGGTTACGCTCCCTCCGTTTCCATCGTAAACATAGTGTGTATGCTTCCGATTCCGCGAAGACATCGTGGGGGAAGAGAGAGTGGGTGTTGTTTTGCTTCTTTGACTTTTCTTGACTTCTTTGCGAAAACACTTATTTTCCACGAGGTTCTGCAATTAGGGGGAAGAAATGTGCACATCAAGGACGCATAATAGACTCACGTGATCGAGCTTACAATTTTATTACTACCGGAGAGACGTCCGCAGAGATGATCAGTGGTTCAATTTTGTGATTTTGATGTAATCATTTCAACTCTCGCGGGTTGTGAAGTGTGAAGTAGCCTGCATATGTGAGAAGATCTTGCTGATTTCTTGCATGTTACCCCCGAACGGAGCTTCCGCATAGAGTACAACTGTGATTAAGTGACTAGTCAGATTTGCTTGGTGTGGTTTACTGTGTCATCTACAAATTCCGCTGCGTACTCAAAACTTCAAAAGTTAGAAGACTTGTTTACTACATCAATGTTTCGAATCTGCTGAAGACGGTTGTCAGTTTGGGGGGAAGCTGATTCAGAAACTTCGCCAAAAAGAAGTGTACGAAGAAGCCGCTAAACACATGCAGCATGAATTGGGGGGAAGTTAATCCATTTCATGCATATTACATCATTTGCCTACAAGTGAAGATAAAGTTTTTCAAGCCGAGGTACAAGATGAAGACAAAGAGCGTCAACTGTAGTCATCCTCAGCATTTGAAGAGCTTATGAAGACCTTTCTTTATTCTTATTTGTACTTGTAGAAAATGTTGTAAGTAATCCTTTATGTCGCCCCATTGGGGGAAGATTGTTGGGATCAAAGTTTTTGATCCTAACACGTAAATGGAACGACATTTACGGGATTACATTTACTATCTTGTTAAGCCAAAACACATGGACTAGTTATGTAATATTGCAATAGTTTAGCTTGTGTTAGGCTTTATATACCCCTCCATACTTCCATGGAGGGGTGAGACTTGTGTGTGTTTTTCACTTTTCCTTATTATCAATAAAATCACCTAGTTTTCCTTCTCTCTCTACTCTCTCTCTAACTATGGGTTTCATCTTCTTCCATCAAACCGACCTCCCGAATCACATAATCAACATAAAAATACGATCCTACATACCCATCCTTGATGTATAGGGAGACCGCAATCTCATGACAATCAACTCATCTTCTATGAGACACTGAGCACTACAATGTAACTCCTATAAGTGTTTGTCATTTCGTAGTCACTTGAACGAACGAACTAGTTATCTTTAAAGTGTACACAGCACCTTAAGATATGATAAGAACACAACCTTGAAAAATTTCACTTCATTTTCAAATAAGAAACAAATAACTTTCTTTACCAATAATAACTTGATAAACAAGCCTTTTTATCTTTTAAGAACCAACTCTCTTCTGTGTGTGATTCTTCCCCTTTGTGTGTGTAAACCAAGAAAGAAAACCAAAAATTCGACCATACCTCAACTGTTTCTGCAACAGTTTTCAATGATGCATATCTTGCCATTTGAAGCTTAGATTGAAGATCCCTTCGGTGAGAATCTACCTTGATATGCCAAGAACCTTCAATAAAAATTTTAGCCCAATCCAACGGTTAACGAAGGAGCTATAGCCTTTGTAAAACTGCTCTTCAGAAAGTTGCGAAAAATTAAGCAAAAACGAATTTTTCTTCTTTCTTCTTTTCTCTTTAACAAAAACCTTTTATTTTCTAGATCCAGAGCCCCCTCGCTCTGATACCAACTGTGAGAAGCTTATTTTAGCGTCCTTCTAAACAATAAGCTTTTGTGAGACCGTTTATGAGCTCTAGGATGTTAAGCCTTTGATCTAGGAATTTGGCTATTACGAGCACAATGATAATATTGACGGAATATTCTATGAAAGAAACAATATTATCACAACAAGGTTTTTCTAACTTCTCCTTTTGTTATTCCAACTAGCCCCAATGCTATGTGATCAAGTATAGCACGTTTTACAATCTAACAGGGATCAAAGATCCTTGAGGCTAAACAAACCTAACAACAACAGACCCCTTGTCTGATGTTCCCACACACACTCTTCTAAGTGCTTTACATTTTAACACACTTGGTGTTGTTGTAATTTGTAAGTACGAAGCACTTTGGTGATGTTCACTTTGTTTCACTGTGAAGCATACTTTTTATCTAAGGGTGTGATCTCCTTTTTATAGATTAAAGGAGATCATTACAAAATTGATAAGCTTTTGTCATCTACTATCTAGCTTATCAATGTTTACAACTCATTTAGAGTGTTCAATTTGATGACTGATGAAAGATATTATCTATAGGATATACTTGACTTTTATGCACAAAATATCTTCTTCATCTTTATCCATTAAGTAGTATGACTCATTGATCAGCAGCAGTGTCAATCAGCAGAATCCATCAGCAGAATCACTTTCAGTAGAAACGTTCTTCAGCAGAATCCTATTAGCAGAACTATTTTGCTCATCAGTAGAATCCATCAGTGGAAACGTTCTTCAGCAGAATTGCACTTAGCGTATTTTGCTTATCATTTCAGTATTCTTCATGTTTCATTCTTCTTATTTCTGATCATCAAATCTATGGAATATTTAATTCCTAACACATAATTCGCATGAAGAAGTGATTTTGTTCACTTGGCTTGAAGGCTTAGGAGCTTCGTAAGATTTCATGAGAAACTTGACTTGGTCCTCAAGTTCCATGATCCTACGGTCGGGAGTGCTAGAATTGTTCGAAGGCAAGGATATTGCCTTGACCGTTTTGTTCAAATCACGGGGATCATTCCAACTTCCGTTGTCATAGAGAGCAAGATCTTCTATGAGTTCCCATGATTGTTCCGCACTTAGATCACGTAGCTTACCACCGGCCGATTGGTCAATGGCTCGCCTTGTGGAGAGATCGATATGGTCATAAAAAATTTGGACTTGGAGCCAAAGATCTATGCCATGATGAGGGACTTTTTGGAGTAAGTCCTTGAAACGAGTCCATGCTTTATTAAAAGTTTCATTTTGACGTTGTTGGAACATCAAGATGTCATCTCTCAGCTTGGTAGTTCTCCCCGGTGGGAAAAATTGAGCAAGGAAACGAGTGGTGAGATCATCCCATGAGGTGATGGATCCCGCGGGTAAATGTTCAAGCCATTGGCTAGCTTGATCACGTAGAGAGAATTGGAATTGGTGTAATCGGGTTGACTCTCTAGTTGTAACATCAAGGTCTATAGAATCTATGATTTTAAGGAAGTCCTTGAGATGTTGGTTTGGATCTTCGGAACGAAGTCCATGGAATGCACATCCGCTTTGCACCAACCGGATGGTGTCGGATCGCAAGGGGGTCACATTGGCTCCTTGGGTGAGCTCAATGGTGTTTCGGTAGCCTTGGTGGCTAGATCGGGAATACTCTCCTAAGGTTCGGGGCCTAAGAGGTTGGTTATCTAGTGGTGGGATGACGGGTTCAAATATGTTACCATCGTCCATGATGTCGGATGGCAAAGAGTTACGAACAAAAACACGAAGAAATAAGATAGACTAAAGAGATCCTAAAAATAAAAATAAAATCTTACTAGAAAGGAATCTAGCAAGTAGACCTAATAAAAAGAGATTCTAACCTAGACAATAACTATTTCCCCGGCAACGGCGCCAAAAATTTGATGTGTGGGAATTGCATCAGGCTTTACCTCTCGAGGGATCTCGAGAAGCTTACAACCCCCACCAGGCAGTGTACCTGATCGATGTAGTATAGTATAATGACAAGTACCGGGGGATTGATCGTTCAGCTAGGAATAGGGTCGCTAGGATTAGAAAACCTAAAGACTAGGTCTAGAGATGAGGGATGATTCTTTTTGTATTTTTATATTTTTATGAAAAGCAAATAAAAATCTCGGGTTTGAAGGAGTTGGGCGGAATTAGTTGCTAATCAACTAACCCAATACTAAAGATGCAATCAAAATAAAATACTAAAAATGAAAATAAACTAAATTAAACTAAAGTTGTGAGCAATATGTGGGAGAATTGTGTTTACTTAGATTTCACTACTCCCTAGATATCTTTTACATGTTAATTACTTGTTATAGTTGCGTGGATGACGGATTGTATTCCTTAATACCATTCATGGGGTGGCGTACTTACTTCCCTAATCCTATGAGCGTCTACTTCACTCCTATGTCGAGCCGGCTAAGAAGCTCTTAACATGGGATCACTAGAATTTACTCATGCATTAAATACAACTAATAAAACCTAGTACACATCGGTTCATGTTTCCTAAGACGTTCAAACATGTTACACAATGGAGATCTGCCAGTTTTCTTAAGCCTAACATTGAAATCATTCATCCAATACAACCATAAACAAGTAATCAACACATAATTTGTGGAGGTAAGATACATCATGTGAATATCTTCTGACTGTTTCACATTTAACCAATATGGCGGTATTAAATAATTTTCAAATTTATATTGCAGCAAAACACTCGGTTTCTTCAAGAAATTCTGCAGAACAGGAAATCAGATTTTCTGGAATGGCTGATTATTGTATTGATCGGTGCCGAAATTTTGATATCTGTTTATGACATTGCTGGAAAGTCTGTCATTTCTTTATAGAACATGGAACATATCATTATTTTTCTCCCACTTGTTCGGTTCAGCTTTCCAGTGGGGTATCTCTCGGCCTGCCGCCTTAACTTGCTTTTAGTCACTCTTGCTGTCATCTTTATATGGATATAATGCACAACCGTTGGTGCAGAGTTTTTGTTAGGTAGAATAATCTCCGTAAGTGATGTGATTGGGTATGTAACACAACTTGATTTCGCTTGCTGTTTATAGTATATTTACCAAAAGATTGGAACGCCAAGTGAATAGTTTTCCAACTATGACTGCATGAGAGAATCTGATTAGACTGGATTGATACAACATTATTTACCAAAACATGTGTAATATAGCAAAACCTTTTTGTCATAGCTGAAGTTCTAGGGGTGACAATCTGACAATTAAGCAATAGCAATCGAGAGAGGAGTCATTTTGGGTTATCTTTTCCCATAACGGGTCAAATGGTGAATGTAAAGGAATTCAGTAGAATGAAAAACAAGTTGAAGAGCAACCACCACCGAATGGTCTAGTGGTAAGGCTCTTGACTTACTAGTAGAATTTTTGCCAAGACATGGATGAAATTTACCCTTTTTATTTTGTGTTTTATACTTGTTCTAAAACAATTTGTTCTTTATGTAAAAAAAAATTGATAAATAAGTAAATTTTGTTCTTTTTATCCATCTTCATAAGTTTTAAACCATGGATGAAATTTACCCTTTTATTTTGTGTTTTATACTTGTTCTAAAAACAATTTGTTCTTTATGTAAAAAAAAAATAGATAAATAAGTAAATTTTGTTCTTTTTATCCATCTTCATAAGTTTTAAACCATGGATTTACTTGCAGGCAATGGGTATGGGCGACATTTTTACCCGCCGAAAAGGACACCGGGTTCAAAGACAATGAAAAACCCGGGAGCACTTGTGATGGGTCGTGGGTGCTATTCGGTGTGTTCTTTTATCTTGCTATAGAGTAATCAAAAATGCTTAAATTTTCCCTGCATTGTTAGTTTTAAAGAGTCAATTACTGGACACGGTAGGATCTAAGAATAAAACCTGATACCATTACTAATTTCCGATGAGTGAAGAAAGGGGTTAACCTTGTCCGTAACATTCCAAAAATAATGCAATTAAGTGATTGTCAATCTATTGGAGTAGATACAAAAGGAGGAAATAATGTAATAATGCAATCAAGATCATCAACACATGCCAACTACACAAATGCCTTTTTTTTTTTTTTTGAAAGACGTCAATATATAGAACCACAAAAGAAGCGATACAAACAAACGGCATTCCACCTCTTCAAACAAGATGATTAAAGAGAAAGGAACCCGACCAAAAACAACACAAAAGAAACTACAACAAAAAAACGAACTAACATTACAGACGAACCAAACCAAACAGCCCTATACTAAAACAAATGAAAATAGAAACAGGGGTCCACAAAGCCAAACCAACCAAAACAAACTAAACTCATACCCAAGTGACCTATGACAGATGACGCAAATGAAATACATAAAGTCTGCGTCAGCATCTTTCCAATCTTGTTTTTATAAGGAAGCTTCAAATTTCGGAACTAGCCATGAGGAAGCTAGTTAGAACTTAGAACCATGGGTTTGTGTTGTAAAGTATACGTTTTTTGGGCCTAAACAGATTATGAGAATCATGCACAGAACGAAATATATCCACTAAAAGAGGAAATTGCAATACAGCAAATACAATGACAGGAATGGCAGCACATGTAGCTATAAGGTTCGGCACCCAGGTCAATTGCTTGTGATATAGCACGAAGAAGCTAGCACTAAAAGTGACCATCATGGCAGCCACAGAGATAAAAAGTGCTATTTGTCCTATCATAAGCTTTCTGGGTAACGAGAACATGAAAATACGTGGACTGTGGCGAGACGTGAGGATAGACAAAAACACGAGAAGTGAAGTTGTAGACGAGAATAAAGAAATTGCATCTGCGATAACAAAAATCAGGAAAGTATGTTTATGAATGAAGTTGGGACTTCCATGATCGTTATAGCCACCAGGAACCGTGAAGGCCGCTGCAAATGCTACTGTGATGATAAGTGTGGCAACGAGCATACCATCTTTCGTCCATTTTAAACACTGGGAAAGTAGATCTTTGTTATTCTGAAAGAATACGCCATAGGGTGTGTGACCAGCATTGTTCTTCCTTGCTCTCAAAGTAGGTGGAATCATCTTCTCTACTTCCTACAACAAACGCGAGAAATTTTATTGATTATGGTCAAGTTTTTGACTGATCAATCATCTGCTAAACTGAACGCTGTTTATAGCAAAAATAACATAGACTGAAAAGTATGGGTGCCAAATACATACCTTAAACCACCATAATTCACGTTGCATTAGTAGAGAAGCTCCGGACGTATGAGATCTCATAATCCTTGAAGTCATCCCAACTAAATGAAGCATATTATTGCCATTTTGGTCTACAAGTGTTGTTATCATATCCTTCATTGAGCCTATCTCGTATAATAGGTTGTAGACATCTTGATGACGGTTCATAACAGCTACATGAAATATAGAGTAGTTGTCATCATTTAGGTGCCATATTAAATCAGGATAGGCTTGAAGGAGCTCAACTACAAATACGGTGTTGCCCATTTCTGCAGCCACAAATAATACTTTGGAAGAATTTTGGGACATTCCATTACTTAAGACAACCGAGCGAGGCTCTCGGATGACTATATCATCAACTTCTTCCTTTGACATTTTTCTGATAGTTTTTGTCAAACTGATTCTTAAGAATTTTAGTGCATCAGTAGTATAATGCCCTGAAAAAAATTTACATCTAAGATATTACAAAGCCATACGAATAATAAAACAGAAGGATGATAATATCATGAATGAATTAAAATAGCGTACCTTCTACACCCATCTTTACACCCCTCACAGCATTAAGTCCTCGTAAGAACAACTGATTTCCAAATGACTTACTTAAATTTATGATTCTCGTGAGTAAACTTTGTTCTACTCCACTGAAAGCATCATGTTTTCGAGCCAAAGCTCCAAATACATACCCATTACTAACAAGTTCTGGATGGTCCTTCACAATTTGCAGCGCAACATCTGTGGAAGATATATATGAAAGTCACACAAAATTGATATGGATTTACGAGAACAAAGGAATACTGAATGGAAATGGTGAGTTGTAATGTAAGCATTTCTATAGGTAAGGCAGGCTTAAAAACATGCAATATCGCTCAGTTTTGTGCATTGCTTCATTCGAATTTTGACAGATGTAACAAGTAGTAGTATTTGTACCCTTTTTTTCCCGTATTTTGTGTTTTTATGAATTTTTTTATATGGATCTTGATTTCCGCGACCTCCTTGTTGCATTAAGGTAACGATGAGATTGTTTTCCATGCATTGCAAATATTGTAGTAATTAATGTAAGTTACTTACCAAAGAAATCCCACTCCACGCATTTCAATAGTACCCAACCCCGATTCTGATGTGTCCAATTTTCACCAGTCATCTTTTCCGACTTACCATAGAGATAATTCACCGTGTTATATTTCCCATACAACGCACTCATGTATAATGGCATCATTCTTTGACTACCAGGAATGTTCAGCAAATTGGGGTTCTTATTCACCATAGTCGTGACCATTTTGATGTTTCCAGCTGCAGATGCTAAGCAAAGTGCAGTGTTCCCACCCTTATTCTGAAATTCTAGCTCCCTATCATCCATCAGATCCACCAGATTTTTCACAAATTGTTCCGTCCGCCTGTTCTCTTCTGCTGACACTGCAACATGAAGTGGTGTTTCCAAATTTTCAGTGATAGCAAAGCGTACCAACTCTGGGCGATAATCAAGGATGAGCTTGGCAACTTTCCAATTACCATTAATACAAGCCTCGTACAATGGGACACATATTTTGAAGTAGTCCGCTTTACCTGTTTTAATGTAATTACATAAGCATGACGTACGTTAATAAATTTCTAATCATTCCAAGGTAAGTGCAGCATACTTCTTTTATATATTAAAGATATATGCTTGGAAATTATTTTTAACTAAGGATATAAAAACTTTGATTTTCATCCCTAGATGCATGGATTTGTATCAGTTACCTGAATCAAATGTTCAAAAACAGGGAGTATATTCGCAAAGGGGCTCTATATTACCTAGGATATCTTTACAAGGGTTCCTAATTGGTGGCAGTGGACGCCATAGCTTCATATAATTATCAAAAGTTAATCTTTCTGGTGGTGGCGGCGGGACCGGAATGTTTGTTTTGTGCTCCTTCCTGTTGATCATGGCATACATCTCTTCAACTGAACCCATGTGTGCTAGCTAGCTTGTTCAGTTATCTTCAACTGGTCTGCAAGATAACACCATTTATCAGCGTAATAACTATAAGTAAAAAAGCTAAAAACCATTGAATGTACGTAATTGCATGCCTCTCTATGATGGTTAAGTTCTGAAGTTTCTCTTTATTGGTCTAGGCATTCAACCGTGACTCAAGTTCCTGAATTTATAGAAAAATGTTAATGACCAGAGTTGGTACGGCCTGCTACCAACCTATGTAAATAAAGGAAGCATTTCTGAGTAATTTCCCTTCCTGCATTATTGGGATCATGGATACATATATTCTCTCTTAGTACCTTGTACTGTGACTAGAAAATATAAGAAAATCCAAATGCAAAGTAAACGTAAATAGCAAGTTAAAACTTTATACCTTGTATCTATCGATAGCGATGTTTAATTTACATCGCATCCATCATACATGTTCTTAAAATGAGTTATTTTTTCATGTAACAGAATCAATTTATACAAGGATTTGAATTACAATCATAACAATATTTGTATCATTAAACATTAACTGAGTGGTATTCAATATATTCATCATCAATCAAGCATCTCTAGACATTTCAGGCGATCCTACAAAAAGCACTCTAGATGATGCTATACAAACACGTCAAATGAGCTTTTAGGCCGAAAACAAAGGCACCAAAATGTACTCACAATTGTTCTCACTACAGCTAACTATTAACAACAATAACTTTTACAACTCAAATAGCATAAATCCGCTCAACGTCTGAGTTTGAAAAATCGGAAGGCATCCATGAATTTGTGCCACTTCTTGCAATCTTCTCTCTCCTTCTCATTGAACGAGTTTTCTTAGATTTGACCACATAATAAGTCATTGTTCCGAGCACCCCCACCATTATAACACCACCAACAACTGTTATCAAAATAGCAGCCCATTCATACTTTCGACCCACCACTATATAAGATGACGCCATAAAAGCCACTGAAGTACACACAGAGGCTAACCACATTAGCTTGTTGATAACTTCAACCACTTTCCTTTCGGCTTTTGTCTCGCCTCTAACCAATGTGATCTGAACCACCACCACAGCTAAAGATGTGAAAAGAGCGATAGCATTGAAAATAAAAAAGATCTTAAAGGAGATCCTGTGGACCACCACCGCCATCCCGTCATTGTTATCCCCACCAGGGACAGTGAATATAGCAGCAAAAGCAACAGTTGCGAAAAGCACAGCCACCACAGTTACTGAATTTGTGGCATTGTTGATTCCTTCACGATGGAGTTTTCTTAGCTCTTTAGCAATTCCATGAACATTTTTGTTTGTTTTTTTGGTTTGCATAAGTTGGATGTGGACATCGTTTTTTATCTGAGTTACAGTGTTTCTTAACTCGTCTCTTGGTTGGTTCAGTTCGTTTGCTCGGACTGCACCACGGCGAATCAGGCAAGCTCTTATGTCTGCAGAATCTTCTGATAGGGGAAGGCCTTCAGCTATGTCAAGTGCAGTTTTGTGGTCTCTGGTCAGTGCATTCACGTTCGTGTCAGGGAGACTAAGTAGCTCATTTACTATCTGCAAGAATGTACAAAATAGAGTAAGAATCGCATTTACAAATTACAACCCTTGACTAAATACGCGGACTGGGTAACGGGTTTCAATTGAAAGGGATCGTTTTTATTAAGCCCCCTTAACATTTGTGTTTTTTTCTATAAATTTGAAGTGGTAGTGATATTTAAGAAACAATTGTAACAACAATCAAATATACTTTATTAAAAATTAATTTAGCAGGTTATCTGTATGCATAAAAATAGACTTTAGGCGACTTCCAACCCATATGACCCATTCGCTTGACTCATTTGACCCGTTTTAGATTCATAAAAAATGGGTCAAAACTGCCACTTCTACTATATATTCATGTTGAAAGCAAGCATAAAAGCTAAGTCTAACTCATCACTAACACGGTTAATCTTGTAGTCACCACAACATTCATTATAGAGCAAGATTGATGGAAATATACCTCTGCTCTCTTTTTTCTAGTAGCAACATGCAATGCAGTAAAACCGGACTTATCAGGCAACATCACAATGGCAGCATCAGCCTGCAGCAGCAATCTAACAACCTCACTGCTAGCTCCTTTTACAGCCATATGCAATGCAGTTTGGCCCTTTTTGTCGGTCCTTCGTGCCAATTGTGGGTCCTTGTCAAGCAAAGTCTTTACTGTCTCAACATGGCCTGATCTTGCTGCAAGGTGCAATGCGTTTTTACCATTGGATCTGGGAATATCTAACAAGCTTGGATCCTTCGACAGTAGCTCCTGAACAACAGCAGTGTGTCCTTTTGAAGCTGCAGTAACGAGAGGAGTAGCGTTTCCTTGTGATCTGGTCTGGCATAGTGATACGTCATGATTAAGTAGCAACTCAACAACAGCTGCAAAAAAAATCAATAAAAAGATGTTGGCATAATTCCAAATTTCCAATAAAGAGGCGATATAAAGATGCACTAGAATAAATGAGACGTGTAGACACAGTTTTCTACATGGATTAAGAAATCAGAAAAAGTGTAAAATTCCAAATATGAACAGTCTATAATTGAGTCAGAATGTTCGTGCTTTACTATACAAAATCACGTCAGCAAGCGCTCAAAAACATAAAATTCGTCTACTGTTAATTTGTCACCTAATCTCTTAATGGATGAAGCATGGAAATATTGGATGTAACAAATCAATATTTTCACTTTTATGATAAATTTATGTTTTTTCATACAAGTGTGAACACTTTTTCTTCTACAATTATAAGTTTGAACATTCTCATGACTTTATTTATGTTTCTTCCTGCTTAAAAGATTAGGTTTTTTCTAAGTGTGAACAACTTAACATAAAAGTACACATTTGTCATAGTACAGAAACAGTATGCGAAAAACGCATATTTGTTGTAGCTATGTCACCTATGAAGATATCAATTTAACATGAGAGGAAAACTAGTTAAGTACGGAAACAAACTAACAAAAGAAAAACACTTCTAGAAAAAATTTAAAGACGTTTACCATGGTGTCCTTGACTAGCAGCTATATGCAAAGGATCAAATTCCAAGCGGCTTCTTCTCGTAAGTGATTCCTTATCTGAGTACTTCAAAAGCTCTTTCACAACCTCAAGATGTCCCTTCTCCGCGGCTGAATACAGTGCTGTTACTCCTAACTCATTCACTTCATTCACCACCGACGCGCGTATTTCAGCAACTTCAGCATCAAAATCAGCTCCACTTAAAGTTCCCATCATTTGTGAGTTAATATCATCAAGGATTTTCTTCACAGCCTCCAGATCACCCCTTTGGGCTGCTAAATGAAGCTCAGTATCGTTATGCCTGCCTGTCACTTGCTTCACATACTTCTTCTTTCCAGCCTGATCAATCCGCTTCCCAGAAGCTGTAAGTACAAGTGCTGGAGTAGATGTAGAAGATGGCGATGCTGATTGTGATGGTGAAGGGTCGTTGAGAAGATTTAAATTTATATTATGCTTTAATGGAGTCATCGTCCCTGTCTCTAAGTCTACTGTTTCTGTGGGCAATGGTTGTTACATTAATATTAGTTGAAATTCATATAGCATGAGATATAAAACTAGAACTTAGCGTTAAATTGCTCCTACAGTTACATTTGCACATATACGAACATCAGGACCGTGTGATCAATCAGCCAGCAAAGTCTTTATGATTATATTTCAATAGACTACCATTTTTTCTATATTATGCAGATGACTTTAAAACACAAATACAATTAAGTACACGAAAAACACAAACCAAACTAGGAACAATGATAGATTACAGCTAATACAAACTTCAGTTTGATGCATTAAGCTATTTATACGCATCTTACAAGCAATTCGTATCTTTTGGATCAAGAAACTATGAGAGGCATGCATAAACCTAAATCAAAGTATAAACATTAACCAATTTTAAGCATAAAAAGTTCATCTATGTAGATTAGCTTATTTTGGGGGCTTTATTCAAGGACGGAACCAGGGTGGGTCCCAGGCGTAGTGTTAATTTTTGTAAAAACCTTGATTTTTTCTAAATCCACCTGGTAAAAATAATTGCGTTACTGGTTTTGTATAATTTTTCGTAAATGCAATTGGTACAATCACTACTACAAACTTAAATTTTATACATTTATGTTAATTATATGACTTAAAGCACCAAGATTAAACTAAAATGAACTAGTTTATTCATAATATATATCCATATATGGCACAGGAAATAATTTGAATATGTGTGGCGGTGGGTTCAAAACCTATATATTAGTCGGCCAAAAAGTCGGAAACCATGATTACCCAAAAAAAATTGCTATTAATCTCACAAGCAGTATAAACTTCCATTTCATAACATAATGAAATACACTTCTTGTAAACATGTAGTTGAGATATATAGGATTGTCGTACGTACCTTCATCTATGTATGAACTCATGTTGAGATTTCTGAGAAGATAAGAATCTGACAATAAAGTATATTTAGAAATGAAAGAGTTTCAATAGCATTTGTCCAACAGTTTTTAAAGGAAAAAGTTAATGTTGTAGTACAAGCACAGTCACACACAAATGACAAAACAAACTACTCCACCAGGAAGGTTCGTTATTCTACGGAATTTGAATATATGATTCTGTTTGGTCCTTCAACTTTATTCAAGTGACTTGAAACTACCCGGTGTTCATAAATCAAAAATTCACAGAATTAATGGTTGTGTTGTATGCACATGTACTAGTCGCTAGCAACTAGCTTAGGGTTGGGATTATTAAAAATACAAATAGGACGAATGTTTGACTAATCATGAAAATTAATTGTACGTATAGACTAGGACAATATCCCTAAAAAAATATAGAGTTAATGTCATAAACCGTTACTGTGGTTTATCGGGTCAAACAAAAATGATCCTTAAACTTTTTTTTATCTGGATCTAGTTTTTGTGGTTTTGACCCGATACGGGTTTGGTCTCTAAAATTAACTGTCATTAGTTTTTTCCGTTAGCTAATAACCATTTGCAACAAATTTTTGCACCGTTAGTCCTATATTTGCACCATTAATCTTTTATACTGACGACTGTTTATACTTAACTCAATTCTTTTTTCTTTTATAAAAATTTAAAAAAATATAAAAAAAAAATTAAAAATAAAACATAAAAATTTGGTTTTCTAATAATTTTTTTCCCTAAATATCTTTAAAATTTATACATGTTTTTATATTCACGTTTTTATACATGTTTTCATATACACATTTATTTCACCTTTTTATATACAAATTTTTATATTCGCATTGTTATACACACGCTTTTATATATGTTTATACACACGTTTTTATACATACATTATACAAACGTGTGTATTACAAACATGTGTATAAAACGTGTATAAAAATATGTGTATAAAAACGTGTGTATAAAAATGTGTATGAAAACGTGTATATAAAACGTGTGTATAAAAACGTGTATAAAAATGTGTATATAAAAACGTGTAAATAAAAACGTGTGTATAAAAACATGAATATTAAAAATGTTTATATAAAAAGGTGAAATAAATGTGTGTTTGAAAACGTGTATAAACTTTGAAGATATTTAGAAAACTTTTTTTTATTAGAAACCCAAATTTTTATGTTTTATTTTTTTATTATTTTTTATTTTTTAATTTTTATAAAAGGAAAACAATTTGAGTTAAGTATAAACGGTCGTTAGTATAAAGGACTAACTATAAGACTAACGGTGCAAATATTTGTTGCAAACGGTCGTTAGCTAATTGAAAAAACTAACGACAATTAGCATTAGGGACCAAACCCGTATCGGGTCAAAACCACAGGGACTGGATCCATGTAAAAAAAGTTTAGGGATCATTTTTGTTTGACTCGGTAAATCACATGGACGATTTATGACATTTACTCAAAAATATATGAAAAATATGTAAAAAGACAAAAATAGAAATAAAGCTGGATTAAAGCAAGAGGGCCATTTATGAGAATATCCAAAGTTTTATCTTCTTTGTAAGTTTCCTAACGCTTTCCATGCAGGTATCCCCTTGTCTACTTGCGGTCACCTAGTTGGACTTACATTCACATTGGCTCATGGGTTCATTTTTAAAATTAATTGCACAGAACAATAATATAAAGGTTGGTAATTATTATTTGGGTTCTTTGACCAACTATATTTTTGTTATTAAGTCTTGAAAATCAACATAAAGAATCTTCTGCTTGGAAAGAAAATCATCATCTTGTTTATCGGTTTTGATATCAGTTGTCTTTTACAATAGATGTTTGTTTTCCTCTTGCTCCGGTAGTATGAACATACCAAATACTCGGTGTAACTTTTCAATCAGTTATATGAAGCATGCACTAAAAAATATGCTTACTCTTATTGCTTAATATGATAAAAACAAAACGTATATACTACTAGTAATTAACAAGCTTATTCAGAAGATCAGAGTTTCCAGCTCATAATAATCCTTAAAATGCCACCGGCATGGTTACAATTGATTCTTTTTCTTAAAGGATGTGATTTGCACACGGCACATAAATTAAGTGACACTCTCTAAAATATATGTTTTGACATTTATACTCTTATGCTAATTTTAAAAGGTAAGTGATGGTACTTGGGTATTAGAGGATATAAATGTCAAGACTCAAGACACATATTTTAGAGTGTATCAACTTCCAATCAATTTATACGGTGTGTAAATCACCTCTTGAAGCATCATTGATTCTAAACTAAATCAAATAATTGACATCACTGTTTGAAAAGTAAGTTGTAGTTGTAGCAAAGTTCTTAGTGACTTCCTCTTTCCTGCATTTATCTAAGTGTGAAAAGTAAAAAAATGTATATTTTTTATCTAAGTTTATTCAAATATACAAATGTGTAGTAGTGGTCAGGGGCTTTTCCTCATGCAAGAGGTGTCAACAAATGGTGGTTTTCTTCTGTTGAAGTATGAGAGTGAGCCCTCACTAACTACATTAACTATATTTGTACTAACTCAACCGTTTAAAAAAATGTGTAGCATTGGAATGTTTTCAATTCCGTATCACAAACTTTTAATATCATATCGTTGTATACGAAAGAGATATTATTTGCAATCATCAATAAAAGATGCATTCACGACATAGAAAATTTTGCTTCATGTAGCTAGCGAATATAAAAATAATTTCTAGTAAGCTTAGTTTTGAATCATCAAAAATAATCAAAAATTTGGAGCGTGAAGTGCAATTAGATCCATTTTTGGGGGGGATCAGAATGACTATTATCAATTAGAAGAATTTATGGTTGGCTTAGTTGGACTACTACATTGAAGTATCCAGGCTCCGTTTAAAAAAACCAAGTGGTAATATATCTATTTTATATCATAAAGGATTCCTATTTTTAAAGAAATCTTTTTTTTGTAAGTAGAAGTTATTTCATATAATACTATCTTTTTCTATATAAGTAATAACGAAGTAATAGCAATGATTTCAATAGAGTTAACTTTGGGTCAAAGTTTTGGACTTCCGTAGTTGCGCGCCTTAATCGTGATAAAAAAAGGTTGGGGTGACCATCCACTCACTAGAATAGAAACTAAAAACTATTTAGGATTTCTCATTGACATAAATGGTCCCGTTTAGAACAAGCAATATCCTTTGCAAAATATCTTTCGCTTAGAGGTATAAAATATGATAAACGTAAACTAAACACAATAGGTGCGTTTGTGTTGCCAGTAATGGGCTGAGATGTGAGATCCACCCTCAATCTGTGTACTTTAATGTTTTTTGGAGTAATATATTTACCAGGAAAACCTTTTACCAAAAAAATTAATAAACATAAACCAAATAATAAAACGAAAAATGATTTACATGTCTAAATGTGTGATTAATTTTATGACTTTATGCATGTGACACCGATTTATTGATTTGTGAAAAATGAGTAATTTTGCTGGCACTAACAAAATGTTGCCACATAAGGTTAAGCATACTAATTAAGCTTGCCAATCAATAATTTCTTCTAATTTAAAAGCAATGCATGCATACAAATAGGGCTGTAAACGAACCTGACGAACACGAACGGAGTCTTGTTCATGTTTGTTCATTTAATTTTAACCGGACAAATAAACGGACACGGACGCTTAAACGGACAAATTTTCTTGTTCATGTTCGTTTATTAAGAAAATTAGTTGTTCATGTTCGTTTATGTTCGTTTATTAAGACATTAAACGAACATAAACGATCGAACATAAATGAAAATAGACAAGCAAACATAAACTTTATTGAATTCTTCACAATATATTGTTTTATAAGTGTTGTTTTGTTTAAACAAACCAAATTATAAAATTATAAAATTAAAAGGTACGATATATGAACATAAATAGATAAATAAAAATAAACAAACTTTAACGAACGCATAATCGGACGTTCACGAACATAAATGAACGAACGAGACTTTTGTTCATGTTCGTTCATTTAACTAAACGAACGTAAAATACTGTTCGTGTTCGTTCATTTACTAAACGAACAAACATAAACGAACTTTTTACCGAACGGTTCATGAAATGTTCACTGAACGTTCAGTTCGTTTACAGCCCTACATACAAAGGAAGTAGAAACACACTACATGTGGTGCTCGGCTTATTTCTTTTCTTGCGTTTCTACTTATTCATGTTCAATGTATTGTGAGAAGTGGAAAAAAAAGTGAGCCCTCAATTTTGATTTAAAGAAAAACATATATCAATTTAATTTACATATGATTGATTAACATGACCTATCATGTTAAAGAGAACTTTAAAAGATCCTGAATTCCTAATCCTTTGTAAATAGACTAAAGTGATCAGTTTTTCATTAACAGGTAGAAAAGTGTTTATTTCATATCACTTATTTGATATAAATTTGAAATTATTTTTATAGTCATGTTTAAATTGAAAATTTTAACAAATTTATACAGTTGAAAACTTTATTAAATTATCTTTTTGTGAGTATTATCGTTTCTTTTTACAAAACATGCAAATCCGAATACTCTATTATGCAAGTACTTAATTCTAGGCAGTTTATAATAATTATTATTAAGCACATCCAAACGTTGTGTGATAAATGGCTTAGTTATAAAATTAAATCAACACATTAATGGTATGTTTAACGAAATAAGCTAAATCTGAAGCTGTAGCAAGAGTAGAGATACAAACGTAGCTAGAATCTGCGGTTTATATTTTTATAAAGTTATTTAATAAATTATTTAAAACTAAAACTTATTATTGCAAAATTATATAAAAATATATTAAATTAAATTTACATTTATCTAGCAAAAGAAGCGTAGTTTACAAATAGCTTATTTTAAAAATCTTTTAAAAATTCAAGCTATTGTAATCGCCAATAAACCCTTAAGAAAGAGTGACAAAATTGGTGAGTCAACAATCAACATGTCTTATTCAGTTTTCGTTCTTTACCAAACCCACATGCTTTTGACATGTTAGTTGCTACTAGCTTTTTAAAATACATTTTGATTAGATCGATACACGTGGATTTATATTTGACTACTTAAAACTTGCTAAATAGACCAGAAAATGACTCAAGACTATCGTATATACACAACTTAAAAATATCATCCATGCATGTTTCCTGTGATATATCATCTAAGCGTGCTCAAATGAGACAAGTGTCGCTTTTACGAAATATCATTTAAAAAATCAAAGTGATATAATGTTGTTGTTGTGAGACAGAACAAATCCGAAAATCTCCAATTCGTAGTCGAATATTGAACGGATTAATTAGTTGTCATATTATTTACGTATACCAATCATTTTATATTAAAATATAAGTATATTCTTGGTGGCTACATGAATCATGAGTCTTGGTCGTCTCGGTTTCTAATCATTATTCAAATCTTATTGATTTGCTTTATGTTGCACACTTGTTTAATTGTTTTGGATTTTAGAGGCTGCCTGCATGCATAATGATCATGTTCTTAGCTACATATATATACGCAAGTATCAAGATCTGATATTTGTACAACAACAAGATTTCCGCAAACAACCTAATGAAATCAAATGGATATAGTTATATATTGAGGAAATTAAATAGATGTCATTTGATTCATTGATTTATTAACTGATTTATAAGCCTCAATCTACACTACAACAAAAAGCACTTTTGTTCAGGATCAAGCATATGGTTGAAATATATCACAAAAAAATAGGTTTGATGAGCCGCAAAAACTTTCAAATACCCGGTGCTTGGTCAAACGCCAGCGGATGGCTCTGGTTTTCTTGGGACGCAAATCAAGAGGCAAGTACTTCTTGTTCTTGTAAGCGCGCTTCCGTGAGCTTTGCCTTTTGTGTCTGTGAAATAATAGTCAACACTTGTGCAATAGATGTCCTCACAACTTTGCTGCCACCAATTAAACAAATCATTAAGAACAGAAACTCACTGAAACAAAGTTAAGTAACTAATATGATAACTAGAGATAAGTTACTCAGTGCAGTGAGATAATTATAGAAAACCAGAACAATCACGACTCAATGTAACCACATATGTATCCACTATGGTAACCCAACATAAAAAACGCGATGACGTACAATGGTTGTTATTTAAACCTAGGTATGAAATTTTACTACACTGCTAAATGCATTTACATGACTTGATCACTCGGTAAATAATTAAACTTTAATCAAGTATTACGTTACTGCTGGATGCATATATAACACTAAAGAAATGTTACATAAATTAAACATGCGACCAAACATCAGTGTCCAATAACAAATGATGCTACTCGAAACCTAAAATAGCAATCCAATGGCCAAGTGCCCATATCTCTAGATAAAAACATGAAAATTTTGAGAGGTGTCTCTACACTATACACATATCTTAACATATCATATCAAGAATACGGTGGTGCTTATTAAGCTTTTAAGCTAATCCCGGCTAATATTTCATAAGCCTATTTGAGCTTAATTATTTTTCAGTTTATGAAGTAATATTTCATCTTTAAATCATAATAAGCTCATAAGCCAGAAAATATGTGCTTATGAAATAAAGCAGAAATTCTAAAAGCTCAAAAGTAAGGATTTGATGCCGCTCATGAGCCAATCGACCTAGGCTCACTAAAACCTTACAGACATAAAACCTAATGAATCTCGGCCCATCTACACAATTGTTTAGTATAGTTTCCAAAATATGGCCCATTTAGGCATGTTTTTCTTTTGGGCTTGGTGGAATGTTTTGTACATGATAAAAGCAATCGTCTATCTCCGGGAGCTAGAATCAGAAACAACGAATTGAGAAAGATGGAGCCACAGTTAGAATCAGAAACAACAACAACACCGGCTGCTTATGAACTTATTGATATTTCCACTTTTCTCGAAGTGATGAGAACCCAATCAGATGAAGAACAAAAGTAAGTACTGTATTAATGAATAGTTTACTTCTTTTTTATACGTAATTCTATTATTTATCTCCAAAATTAACAACATCTAATAACAACATATTTTTTCACATTTTACATATGATACATTAACTGAAACAATTACTACAATTCCTTTGAAACTATATTAGTTCATAAACTCGTTTTTTACCTCAAAATTCCATGTCATCCGCTAAATGTATACACCAGGTCATCATTGAGCAAATGTGCCAAAAAAAGAAAAAGAAATTGCAAGTATTCTTTTAACCAATGTAGTACGTAACCAGCAATGACACGTCAACACATGTACGATATCGGAACAAAATTTGAAATAAGTACGTGTGGTACATTGGTATTTTTGCGGTTCATGTATGATCATAGAACACTTAAGAAAGTTTACTTAACACGTATAAGTCGATATTATCGAATTGACTGTAGCAGATTAAAGGGGCCACCGTCAGAATCAGACACAACAACACCATTAATCTCTTATGTCGAAGCGTTGGTATCAGATTTGAGAAAGATGTTAAGATCAGCTGTTAATGAAGAAGAAGAAATGTAAGTATATTTTTTGTATGTAATTCTATTATTACTCCCAAATATTAGTCATCATTTAAGAATCGTTATGTGAAAAGTAAGATAAAGAAAAGTAAGAGGAAGATAGAATCCGAAACAACACTGGCTGAAATAATCCACTTTACAGATCTACCCGAGGAACAAGTGTAAGTTTACTTCTAACTTTGACTGACTGATTCAAAATACACAATATGTTTATCTATTTATACACTAGTAACTTTAATTGTTGATGATAGGATGACATTATTCTCTGAAGTTCCCTTGTTTTGGTTTGAGTTGCGTAAGGTTTTTCTTAGCTATAATAAAGATGATGAGAGCTGCAAGCGTCAGCTGTTTCTTAGCTTTAACAAAGATTGTCGCAAGCGTCAGCTGTTTGGGATTATTCAGGCAGCTAGTATCTCACGAGATCCAGGGTCTCAACAGTATGGTTCTTTCAATATATTCAACCGTAAATTCAATAATCCCATAGTCGTCACCAACCTGGGCTATTTATCTCCACACTGTATCTCTTATTGTTCACTTCCAGTCTCTACCTCTGTTAAGATCACTGCACAACTCTATGTTACCACTGACAAGGTGGATGACATGGAGAAATATAGTGATTATTATCTTCAAAGTGATGATGATGAAGATGATGATGAAGATTATGGCAATGAATTCGAGGAACAGTCTGATTCCAACTTAGATGATACTTTTGTGGAGACGGACAAACTTATTCATAAGGAGCAGGTAACTGATAATTATGCGTTTGAGATTTGCAATGACACTGCGTTTATAAACTTCTCAGATTATTTTGCCAAGAGGCCCGATGGTGGTTCCGGTTGTTATATTTCAAAAGGTAAAGATGGTTATCTAGAGCTGCATTACGTTGCATTAAAGTATGCAGTAGACGCAGCTCTGGAAGTAGAATTTGTTGCAACTTCTAAGGAAAAAAAAAATTGCTGGAAGGGTAATGGCTTATTATGGGAAAAACTTTGATTATGGCTGTCCTCCTGCTAAAAAAGATTTATACAATGCAATGATCTTTGAAACCAAACCTCATGTTTATTTTAAGTCTGGCAAAATAAACCTGATGCGATCTGTGTTGGCTGTACCAGCCAAATTCTCTCTCATAATTGATGCAAACTTACGTGAATTCACCTCTGGGGATATTGTTTTGTCGGGCACTTACGAATTCTTTGTTCCACGTGATGGTAGCAGCTCTATTGGTTCTATTGTAAGTAATGATTGCTCTTTGAATCTGAAAGTGGACTGGAAGCTGCCATGTGGAGCTTAATTATAGCAGCATGTTGTCCTTTGTTTCATATGTTTATTACTATGTATACTTATGATTATGATATGATGGCTAGACAATCTTGTGATGTTCGAAGTTTATCCAAGCACTGTTGTGTAAAAGTTTCTATGTGTTTTCCGATTGGAGTACTATATGGTGCCATTGTGTTAGTGTGATGCACTTTGCGTTAATTGCTAATTAAGTCTTGCATGTTAACGGTGACAAGCTACTTTATGTATATTTGCTTATCTTGAAACTATGTTAGTGTACCATTTTCTATTGTTGTGTACCCGCCTTTTAAATTTACCTACCAAAGAGGCCAAGACCTTAGTGCCACTGAAAAATCAATAACTGATGTATGATTGTGATGATTGCTTATGTTGTGCTTTTAGCAGTTCATTCCATTGGTAAATTTGAATAAGTGTTGCGCAGCAGTAGCATAGTGGTAAGGAACTAGTGTATGATAGGTATTTCCAAAGAAATCGTAACTTTAAGATTCTATGTTTTACTACGGTTAACTAAGGGTTTAGACTTTAGACTAAAATCCTTCAAGGTTCTATTATTTTATCAAATGTGTAAGATGCTTCTGCCACAACACAAGTCAGTATAAAATTTGTAAATCAAGCTGGAGTAACTCACAGCTTTTGGAGCATTATTGGTCCTTAATATTTGTGGTGTATTATTTGGTTGGCAAGAAATGATCTTATATCTAATCAAAGATTTGTCTAACAATATGATCAAGTTACAGCAAATTCGAAGCTTGAGATGAAAAGTGATAAAAATGACAATGCTATGTGTCGATCTTTATTTGGATCAAGTGATTTAGTCGTCTCTATTGCTCGTTTCAAAATCATGTTTGGATCCATCCTGTTAGCGATTATAGATGAAGTCTGTCATTCAACCAACTCTCAATTGTTAGCGATTATAACCGATTCTCAATTGTGGCAATATGCAGTTTAAACATGTGGAAACAGTAGCCTTTTACCATCCTTACTCTAGATTATGACCAATAGTGCTGAACTGGATGGAAAAGGAGCTTGAAATTCCAAGTTATGAACTTGGCTCGGATTTGTCAATGACATACACTAAAAGTATTGAAGGTTTGACAAGTGAGAGGGGTTTGTAAATGTATTCTATTTAATTTGGTATTTACATGGATCCGAGATGGTCCTAAATTGGGATCCTTGTTGATTTGAGAATTGAGAAATATCATGGTTTTCAGTGCTCCTGATAGCATTGTGTTCATGGAGTATTGTGGTAAGTAGCAAGCTGTTGGTTCTGAGATGGGTCGTGGCTTGGCATGCTCGACTGTCACGAAGAGGTATCTTTCAGTGGTCTGCTGGTATCCAATTGCAATCAACGTTATTCTTGAGCGTTCATCTTTATTTGTCCATGCTTTGATTGAAACTGTTTGAACTTTGTACTTGTAGTGTACCTTTGAAGCGTTCATGGATAGATGACATATCTAGTCAAGAACTTGGATTTGTCTAATAAAATCGCTTTGTGTCAAGAAGCTGACCTGAAATATTACACTAAAACTCGTGATTATACATATGTTGAAGTTGTAGTTGGTCAAATCGAAAGTTTAAAGAATTAAACGTTACATTAATTGTCGATTCCATTTTGTGCCATTACTTGTGAATGTTAAAACTTAAGAAATAACCACTTTGATTTATCTTTTAGGCCTAGTGGCCTACCCAGTAAAGATAAGTAACATTAAGAAATCAAGAACAAGTGCTTAATCAGACCCGTGTAAAGTAACAACTACTTGGTTTGGATTTAGACATATTTGTAAACGAAGTCAACAAGTGTTAGATACAGTTGAACTGTCACTTCCTAGTTATACTGATGAGTCATCGGTGAGTGTTTACTAGCACAAACTACTTGTTTTGACTTTTAAATCTTATTTTGTTTGAACATTTTTTTTACTTTTGATGTTTATTAGGCTGTTTGGATTAGTAACCCGCACTCGATAAAAACAGCTGTGGAAATAGATTCATTTCGTGGAGGGTTGCATGCTGTAAGTCTAATTGTGCAAATACGTATAGTTATGGATTGAATTATGCACGCTGTTTGGAATCTGTAATGAATTTTACTTAATTTATATTATTTGCAACTCATCCGATTTGCCTTCAGAGTGTGTAAATCCTCATAACACCCGTTATCTTCCCAAAAGAATTCTATTGTATGATTCTCATCCTGGAGGAACAGGCATTTCAGCACAGGTGAACTTAACCGCTGCATTGGAACTTTTGACATCGTGTTGCTGCTCTGTTGAGACTGGTTGTCCCAATTGCGTTCAAGTGGGTTTTATTTGACTCGCCGGTTGATTATATAACTCTTTTTCTTATCTTATGATTGTTGGAAAGAGTACCTTGTTTTTTGGCACATGTCAAAATCTTTCTTGTCACGAGTACAACGAAGTTTTGCACAAAGATGCAGTGATATGCCACAAGATCACTAATTGGCCTCTGCAAATCATTAGAATACTATTCCAACAACCAAATGAGTTGATTGCAGCATACAAACTTAATACATGTATCTTATTAACCGAAAATAACATGAGTTGGTGAGACCTAATACATGTATCTTATTCGTGACAAACAAATAATGATAATATTTTATTAACCGAGAATAACAAGAGTTCATTGCAACATACAAACCTAATACATGTATATTATTCGTGACAAACAATATGTCAATTAATATCCATAATGCATAAACCTAAAATATTAGTATCATTATTTGGTGAGACCTAGTGTCAACCCTGAGCCCTTCAACTTATCATTAGTGATGGAATCAATCCGGTTTTCATCTCCTCTGTCAAATAGTTTTCCCAGTCTCCGACCACCCCTTTTCGGAAGAAATTCCTGTTCTCAATAGTCTCTTGCACCGTAAACCTCTGTCTGCCACTCTTATTCACCTCCAAACTACTTAAATTCTCAAAGCTACAAAACTTCACAATCTCTTCCACCACTCCTTGTTCCTCCTCTTCCATGGTAAACGCCATCCCCATAAACGCCGCAAGTTTCCTCACTTCCACAATTGGTTCCTTCTTCATATCTTCATACTTCAAAAACAAGATTTTGTCAGGTGACTCCTTGCTTGCTTTCCAATAGCCTAACACATGGTCCCAAAATGGACTATACTCAGAAACACCATTGCAGAACGACTCGTAGGCTTCATTAAATGAAATGGGTACTAAATCTTTCGACCGAAATTTATTCATGAAATCCCATTTTGAAATCAACACGTCTTTTGGATCCCGACACATGTAAACAAACTTGCATGGGGACAATGGTGATGTCATAGATGTTGGTAATAACTCACGAGGATGATGTGTAGCGAAAAGTCGAGGTTTAGGGAGGTGATCAAATTTTGTTATTGTGTGGTCGAGGTAAATTTGTGTGTCAAGGAAGGGGAATGCACTTTGGGGTCCAATGCTTAGTAGAGGATGGTTGGAAAACTCATAACGATGACGGTTAGAGATTGCAAACATGAGGGCCTTGAGCCATGTGGTGCCACATTTCATGAATGTAGCCAAGAAGATGTCGGTGGGTTCGGGTTTGAAGCAGGTTTGGATCAATAATAGGCCTTTGATCACATTAGGGCCAAGCCAAAAGTTCTTGTAAAGATAGATGTATTCGTTTTTCCATCCTTTGTCTTTTGGGAGAGTTTTGTAAAGGTGATCGAGTTGTTTCTGGAGGTCGTTGTAAGCTTCTTGTTCTTCGGTTTGAACATTGTTATCATAATTTGTTGCGGTTGGGTTGTAGCATGTGTTCTTCTCGGGAAGAAAGTATGTTGACATGGGAGTTTGATTTTGGGAGACAATGGAAAGGTGAAGATAGGGATCGAATCGATAGTTGGGAGAGACACTTGAAACAACGAACGTTATTTTATAGATGAGAAAGTTTTAAACCCATTGCAACACACCATCGAGTAACATTTGACACCAAACACGCCATCACCATGTGCTGCTCATTCTTCTCTAATTGTACTAATTGACTTTACCCGACAAAGTCACCAAATACTGTTTTTTTTTTATTAGTTTGAGAGTTAATTACATTTTTGGTCCTTGTGGTTTGCCAACTATTTCATTTTCAGTCCAAATTTTAAAAAAGTAACGGATCCACTACAAAACCCGATGACCCGTAACAATTTCAGTACAATTTTATGTTGACCATTAGTTTGACTAACTTTGACAGTTAAATCTGAGGGCATTTTTGTCTATTCACTTATATTATTAAATAAAACCAATGGATCCACTCCACCAACATAATACTAACACTTTTTCAGTTTTTCTTATCTTCTCTCTCAAATCTCTATCTAAAAACATAATCCATCCACCACCACCTAAATTCGGCCACGGCTACCACCTACATCATCAACATAACCATCAACAACCAACACTGTTAACCCTAACTAGCCACCAAAACTAACACTTTCCACCAAATTTACCCGTCACTCACCAGCACCACCATCGGCCGCCACCAATCCGCCACCTAAAACCACCTAACTGCCGGCCTAACAACACCAAACATTAATCCTTAAACAAATATCTTTAATTTCAACAAAAACCTCAAAACCCCAATTTGACCCTAACTTTAGAATTTAAACTCAAATCACAAAATTAACCTCATAAATAAGTAACTCACACTCAAACAACACAAACCTTCTATTGATTCTTGGATTTGTGGTGGATACAGTGGTGATGGCGGTCTCATGGTGGTGGACGACTGGGGGGTTGGTGATGGGTTTGATAAATATGTTGGGTTTTCTTTTTTTTTTTTTTTTTTTTTTTTTTTTTTTTTTTTTTTAATTTTTTCGAAGTGCTTATGTTTGATTATAGTTTTGATGTTGTTTGTATTTTGAGTTTTGTATTTCTGTATGTATTATTTAATTATAAGATAGATTTTGTGTTTACATATGTGTTTTTGATGCAAAGTATGTGTAGGAATGAAGATATCAATAAAAATAGTTTTAGTGTTTTTAGATCGAAGAAAAATCATTTTAGTGTTTTTTTTGTTTGGGTGAGTTTAAAGAAAAATATTTTTAGTGTTTATTTGTTTGGGTGAGTTTATAAAAAAATAATTTTAATGTTTTTAGATTGAAAATGAGGGGGTGTATTTACTTTTGTAACAAGGAGGAATTGGTTATTAAAAAAATCAATTTTAATAATAATAATGAAGTTAGTAAATTAATAATAAATAACAATAATAAATTTTTAATAATAATAATAATAATAATAATAATAATAATAATAATAATAAAAAATGGAAAGCTATTTGAGTCATTTCTAGTAATAAAATGAGGGCATTATAGTCATTTCACATGTCTTAACTAGTCAAATTAACAGTCAACATCAAATTGGACTGAACTTGCTACGAGTCATCAGGTTTTGTAGTGGATCCGATACATTTTAAATTTTGTGCTAAAAATGAAATACCCTACAAACCACAAGGACCAAAAATGTAATTAACTCTTAGTTTGAAAAGATCAAATGTTTTCTAATTGTGCTATTTAATTATCTTTAGCCCCACTAACTAGAGGTGTTCATCGGTTCGATTATTGAGTTGTTCGGTTTATTCGGTTCGATTAGTTCGATTAATTTTTTTTAGTAAAACCAAAAACCAAACCGAACCGGACTAGAATTCAACCGAACCAAACTGAAAATCGAATTTAAATTCAGTTCGATTTTCGTGTTGACCCCAATAACCCGAATTACACCATTTGTATTTTTTTTTAAATTATTATATAGATTTTCGGGTAAAAAATTTATTTCAAGCATAAAAAGTGTTTTTATATTAAAATAAAACTTTAATGGGGTTTTTGTATATATATATATATATATATATATATATATATATATATATATATATATATATATATATAGAGAGAGAATATATATATATATATATATATATATATATATATATATATATATATATATATATATATATATATATATATATATATATATATATATATGGTAGGGTTCTAGAGAAAAGTGTATTTGGATAGAAAAGTGAGAAAAAAAGTTATAGGGTAGATTATGTAAACATTTCAAACTTAGGGGTAGATATTAAAAAATAAACAAAAGATGGAATATCAAAATGATCGTCACTTTGTTATCATTTTCATGTCACTTTCATATCTTCTGTAGATGAGACGACTCACCGTCTCCCGGTCTCCACCACCACCGTCGCCACCGTCTCCCGTCATACAACGACCGCATCAATCTTCACTCCGCCACCATCACACCGACCCCCAAACATGAAGATGAGCTTCTCTATCTGTATGATAAGACAACTCACCATCACCCCTTGGTGGAAATAGAAGCTTGTAAGGGTTTGCCAGATAAGATTGAGGTAGTATATAAGGATGCTAGCAACAATATAAAGAAAAGAAAGACTGTGAAAGTTGAGTATCCATGGAAACCTTTGGTTTGTAGTCACTGTGATGTCTTTGGGCATAGTGTGCAAGCTTGCAAAATCAGACCTAGAACAAGTGAAGAGAAAGAGAATGAGATTGTGCAGAATAGGAAAAGTAGTGGTGTGAATCAAGAGAATCAGGTTAAGAAAGATGATAATGGTATGAATAAGGAAGTGCAGAATAAAGAAAATGATGGTTTTGTTGAAGCAAGAGGTAGAAGGAATAATGGAAGAAATAGACAATTTCAACAGAAAAAACAATTGTTTAGGCCCAGGAGAATGGGCAAGATAATATAAATAAAGATAAAGGAAAAAGTATTGTGAATGAGCAGAATAATGGAGGTGAAGGAACTAGTAAAACACCACCATTGTTAGAGAAAAGTTGGAGAGTTAGTCCTGAAACTGTTAAAGAAATACATAGGAGTGCTAATAAATATGCTGCTCTAGCTACTGATAATGAAGTGGAGAATGAAGGAGAGAATGTGGATCAAAAATCAAAAGAGATAGTGGATAGTTTTGTGTTGAAGAAACAAAAGTCTACTAATGCTGAAATTCAGAGTTGGTCTCAGGCAATGTTTGATTATCTCAAGTATAGATGGAAGATTGTTAATACAGATATTGATTTAAATGTTGATGAAGAGGATATTGTTAACGAAAAGAATGAGAATGAATGCTTGTTAGCTGATGAAATTAAGGGGAGGGATGCTCAACTACTTAACTGAGTATGTCTTCTTTTAGTTTATAATGGAATTCAAGCTTGCAGTATGGAATATTAGGGGTATGAGTAATGAATTTAAGCAGAATGAAGCAATGAAGTTTATCTGGGAGGAGCAGTTACAAGTTTGTGCTTTAATTGAAACACATCTTAAGCAGAACAATATTATGAGAATTGGAAGTAGAATATTTGGTCAATGGGAATGGATCTCAAATGTGAAGTATAGCCCTTTAAGTTGCAAAATTATTCTTGGGTGGAATCCATTCTATGTTAAGGTGATGGTTGTCAATTTGACTGCTCAGTCTATCATGTGTATAGTGGAACTGATTCAGACAAAGATAAAATTCTATTGTAGTATTGTATATGCTAGTAATAGTGGAAATGAAAGGAGGTTGTTATGGGATGAATTACTTTTATACAAGCAGGCTGTTGGTGATAATCCATGGGTAAGTTTGGGTGATTTTAATGTTACTTTGGATAGCTCTGAACATTCTGCTGGTGGGTCATATTGCAGCCTTGATATGCAAGAATTTAATGATGCTGTGAATAAGATGGAAGTAGATGATATATGTAGTAGTGGATTTCAGTTTACATGGACAAAATCTTTGAAGAATCCTATGTGTTCCACATTAAAGAAACTTGATAGAATTTTGGTTAATGAAGAGTTTATCAGAAAATTTCAGAATGCTCATGGTGTGTTTCTGCCATATACCATTTCTGATCATAGTCCTTCTCTGCTTATTATTAAAGATGGGATTCCCAAAAAACAAAGATCTTTCAGGTTCTCTAATTTCATTACAGGAAAAGAGAATTTTATTGATATAGTGAAAAGGGTGTGTGAGGAAAATATTGGTGGATGTTACATGTACAAGGTGGTTAAGAAGCTTAAAATGTTAAAGAAGCCTTTGAATAGTATGAGCTGGGAGAATGGTAATATTTTTGAGAATGTTAAAATGCTTAAGGAGGAGTTAAAAGTGTTGCAGATGACTGTTGACAAGAATCCTCATAATGAGAATGCTAAAAAAGAGGCTACTATTGCTCTAAATAAGTATACTCAAGCTGCTAATGATGCAATGAGTTTATTGAAGCAAAAGGCTAAAATCTTGTGGCTCAAGGATGGAGATAAGAATACAGCTTTCTTTCATAGTGTACTTAAAGCTAAAAGAAATAAAAGTAGGGTAGAGAGTATTTGTAATGAAGATGGTGTTAGATATGAAGGAAATGAGGTAGCTAATCAGTTTGTAAGACATTTTGAGAAATTTCTTGGTGTGTCTAGTCCTGTATCTCCTATTGATGACAATATTTTTGGAAGGAAGCTTAGTAACAATGATGCTGAGGAAATGATTAAAGAAGTTACTGATGCTGAGATCAAGTCTGCCATGTTTGATATTGATAGTGATAAAGCTTCAGGTCCTGATGGTTTTTCATCTGAGTTTTTCAAAAAAAACATGGAATGTGGTTGGTAAAGAGGTATGTCTTGCAATTAAAGAGTTTTTCAGTAGTAGCAAACTTTTGGGAGAAGTGAATGCTACATTAATTGCTCTCATTCCAAAGGTTAGTGTTCCTAATAATGTCTCTGAATTCAGGCCCATTGCTTGTTGCAATGTAATATATAAATGTATTAGTAAGATTCTTACTAATAGAATTAAGAGTGGGCTTGAAAAAGTAGTGAACATTAATCAAAGTGCATTCATTCCTAGTAGACATATTCAGGATAATATTCTCATTGCTCAAGAATTATTAAGAGGGTATAATAAGAAGAATGGGCCTAAAAGATGTGCAATGCAGATTGATATTCAAAAAGCTTATGATACAGTAAGTTGGAGCTTTTTGGAAGATATTCTGAATAAATTTGGGTTTCATAGTCAAATGATAAAGTGGATTATGCTATGTGTCACATCTACCAAGTTTTCTATTGGCTTGAATGGAGAATCTCATGGATACTTTAAAGGGGGGAGAGGGCTTAGACAAGGAGATCCTATTTCTCCATACCTTTTCACATTGGTCATGGAAGTTTTCAATTTGATCATGATTAAAAATATTGAAGATTCTGAGGATTATGGGTATCATTTTGGATGTAAGGAACTTAAGCTTTCACACATGTGCTTTGCAGATGATTTAATGGTTTTGTGTAAAGGTAATTGTTGGGATCATACTTTTGTATTTTAGTCAAGTCTCGGTCATTACCTTTTGTAATAGGTTGCTTAGTTATTTATTTCACTATATGTATGTTACTAGGCTTAAGTAATCTAGTCCATGGGCCTTGAAAGCCCACGTTTAAGTAGAATGAGGGAGGAAGGGAATGTTGCCCTACTCCTCCCTTATAAATACTAAGCTTATGTAAACATTATTCTTGTTGGTTATTTGAATACATTAAGGAAACTCTTGCAATTATTCTTCTCTCATTCTTATAATCAACCATCTCTCATTCTCATCTCATTTCTTATACTTGTGTTTACAAAATGGTGACCTAACAAGTGGTATCATTCGCCTAATAGAGATTGAAGTGTGTTTCTTGGAGTTAACGTGGGATTTAGGGTGTTATTTTGTTTTTTTTTGCTTCTTTCTTTGTTTCTTACACTCAAATCTTGAAGCTTGGATGAGTTTTAAGGTTAATATAGTGTTTAGAAGCTTAGATTTTGCATAAAGTTTTGATTTTTAAGGTTTTTTCTACTCAAAATCTTCATTAGTTAGTGTGTTTCTAAGTATTGGTGAAGTTATTTGATCAAAAGTACCTTATTTCTAAGCATTTTTCTTCAAAAATTTGTGATTTTTCAAGTTTCTGACCTTCTTACGCGTAAGTTTCGTGAACAGTACGATTCAAAAGCTATCTACAGTACTTTTTGTCCCTTCTATGCATAAATTTTGGTCAAAACCCCTTTCTTACGCGTAAAACTGGTCAAAACCCTCTTTCTACGCTTAACTTGGTCTTCTACGCCTAAATCCTACGCGTAAGCTCAAATTCTACGCTGAAGTTGCCTTTCCTACGCAGAAGTTGCCTTTTCTACGCTGAAGTTCAATCTTACGCATAAGAGTTAATCTTACGCGTAAGTTGCTAGAATCTACGCTTAAGTTTCATCAAAGGTCTTCTCCTTGTGTTACGGTGACTCAGTACTTCCCTAGCTTGGATAAGTTAGTGGAATACTTCGACTTCGGATATCTTTCAAGCTTGGATAAGTTTGAAAGATTTGTTTGGTTTTAACCTTACGCAAAACCTGCTTTACGCAGAAGATTTAATCTTACGCGTAAAAAGGCAAATCTTACGCATAAACCTTGAGTTTACGCATAACATTACCTTTCTACGCATAACATTAAGTCTACGCATAAGTTCAAAGTTACGCGTAAGATTTCACCTTACCCCAGGGATTTTGAACTTAACCAAAGGAACGTACATTTCAATCTTCTACAAAGATCCATTACTACACAAGTGTTCTAAGATGTCTCAACCACCACATTACTACTTCTCTAATCCTCAGCAACAACATCAGCAGTATCAGCAACAACAATACCATCAACAACAATCATATCAACAACCTTCACAATCACACTTTCATCAACAACCGTTTAATCCACAACCACAATATCTCATGATGCAACAACATCAAATCATTCCTCAACAACAACCATATCAAATGTCACAACAAAACAATCAGTTTTCCTCCAAAAAACCTCACTGGTTTGATAGAATGTGTGAAGTTATGACAACTCAACAATCCAGACATGAGGCAGGATCACTTGAAACACCTCCAATGCTAACACCTAGGAACTATGTTCAATGGTCAAGTCGATTCTTACGATTTCTTGAACTAAAGAAACCTCATGGGAAATTCTTGAAACAAGTGATACTTGAAGGACCATCTGAGTGGCCAACAAGATTTGAAATTGGTGATCCAACTGCTGATCCTCCACGTCCTCCTGGAGATAGACCTCTTCCAGAATCTCAACTCACAGAAGAACAGAAATTACATCGTGAAGCTGATGAGTATGCAATGGCTTATATACTTCAAGGTATACCTAATCCAATTTATCGAAGTGTCGATGCTCAGAAAACAGCCAAAGCTATGTGGGAACATGTTCATCTCCTTATGGAAGGCACTCAATTGAACAAAGATGATATGGAATCCAAACTCTACATGGAATACACTGACATCACAATTGAACCAGGAGAGTCACTTGAATCCTACTATCATCGTTTCACAAATGTGGTCAATGATCTGGAACGTCACAAAATCACAGTACCTAGGATCGCAGTGAACTCCAAATTCGTTGGTAGTCTTGGTCCTAATTGGCATAAATATGTGACATTTGTTCGACAAACCAAAAATATTCATGATGCACCATATGGTTTGTTGTATGATTTTCTGAAACACTATGAACCTGAAGTGGAAAAAGATAGAGCTCTTCGAGGAGGATACTCACCATCACCAACACCAAATTCTTTGGCACTCGTAGCTCAATCTCCCTATACTTCACCACCTATGTCAAATCATGCATATGTTCAAGAGCAAAACTACTTCAGTTATCCACAATCTTCTACCTCGAACCAAATGGTCCCTTATGATTCATCTCCACAGAATACTTCTACTCAACTTGTACCATTAAACAACAATGATGTAGTGTATTATTCCAACTCCAATGAAGATGACGATGATGACTTTAATACGTTGAATCAGGGACTTGCTCTTATTGCTGGTGCTTTCAGCAAATTCTCCAACAAAACAAACAACCGTCAACGTTCATCTTCTAACACAAGGAATCAAGCTGTTGTCAATGATGGAAGAGTGGAAATTCAGAATCGTAACTATGGTCGATCTGGGTCAGGAAGTTCTTCAGGAAATTTTGGGAATGGTCAGAGGTTTAATAACAATGGAGGGTTCAGGAACAACTCAGGATCTTCTCAGTAAAGGTCTGAACCAGTTGCAACTAGGAACTCCAACTCAGGGAATGCAGTGTGGTGCTATAATTGTAATGAACAAGGTCATATAGCGACAACATGTCCTAAACCGAGAACTCGGGGTAGTAAGTTTCACAAGCAGGCATTACTCATGGCTCTTCAAGATGAAAAAGATGTACATTTCCCTGAACAGGATAACAACTTCATGGAAAATGTGAACAATGATGATGACATGGAAGATCTGGAAGCCAATGCAGCTGTGATGCTTATGGCCAACATGCAGGAACTTCAGTTTAATGATTCAGGTCCAGTGTATGACACTGACGGCTTGTCTCAGGTACATGACCAAAAAGCATGCCTAATACATGAAATAGCCTCACCTTCTGCTTCTGAATCAGATATGGCGCAAGTTGTTCCATCTAACTCATCTTCATCTTCTCAAACAGATGAACAAATAAACACAGTTGTCATATTTGATGATGACACAGTTGTTTCATTTGATGATCCTATTGAGAATGATAAACATGATCATATAGAACAACATGAACCATCATTTGATCCAGACCCTGACCTCATATTGTTATCTAAACAACTGAATGCTCAACAATTGCAAATCATAAAATGCAACGAGATAAACAAAGCTTTAAAAGAAACAAATGCGTCACTTTCAAGAGATATTGAGTGTTATAAAATTCAACTTTCAAATCAGGAAGACGAGATTAAACATGCAAAAAGTTTTGAAAAAGCTTTTCAAGATTCTTACAACAAAGAACAAGATCTTCAACACAAAATGCAAGATTTAATTGAGTCAAACGGAAAGTTGATTTCTAAACTCGAAAGTGAAAAGTGTGAACTGAAAATGCAAGTTGAACGTCTTCAAACAGTACTTTCAAAAACAGAAACAGAATTGTCCAGTTGCAAAAAAGGATTTTTGTGAACATAAAATACGAAAAAGGAAGTATATAGATAACTTACTCGGTGAGATTTTTGATTTTGAAAAACAACTCAAAGAATTTCGTAATATTGTTTACAAACACGGGAACTCTGTAACAACAATTCAGAAATTTACTTTAAAACCGAGACCTGATAAAGGATTTGCACTTGGCGATTTCAAATCAATGTTTCTTCACACAGCCTTCAAAGAAAATCCTAAAATTTACAGTATGGACCACATGCTTGATAATACGATTGTGCGTGCTGTTGTTTTTGATACTGAGGAAGAGGAAGAACTTGAAGACGAGAGTCGATCAAAAATGAGTTATGTTCAATATTGGAAACCATATGATTATTCACAAGCTCCTCATATTTCTAAATCTTTTGTTCCTCAAAAAGAATTACCTGAGAAATCATGGTATGTCACTGAGTCATATGTTTCATCCTCTAATGCGGCCCTGTCCAAACTGTAGCACAAATAAATGGTCCTTTACCATCATCCGGTGAAGTTACACCTTTACCTAAAAATTGTCGTGTCTTAAATTATTACAAAACCTTTATGGAAGACATCGAAATTTTGGAGGAAACGATTGAACGTAATTCTGAAATAAAAATTGAAACTTTTCAATCCGCTTACGAGCGAGAAAAGAGAAATATTTTTCAAAAACAAATGTTGCCAATTGTCAAACACCTCCGTCTCTGTGCTACACGATGGGAACAGGAACTTCAAAACGAGGTCAAAACTATGATAAACGTTTTCAACTCAACTGAAAATGAGATTTTGGTTCAAAAGCAAAGAAATAGAATTTTAAAAAATGATGCTGATCGACTCTTGGAACAAGTTCTCAATGCTGATATTTTGTCTGTTATCTTGAATGATCTCTATAAATCTGGTACTTCTATGCTTATGGATGATCTTTGTGTGGATAATAACTTGTTGAATGTGGAAATTGAGACACTAAAACATGAAAATGACAAACTGAGAACACAAAATGATGATGTGACAAAACAATTTTCAAACGAAATTTGTCTTCTCAAACAAAGGCTTGAATGGTGTCAAGCTCAAAGTATTGATATGGAATTGAAATTTCAAAGTCAAAATAATTCAAACTCTTGTCAGCTTTGCAATAATAATGAGTCTTTAAAAAGTCTGTGTCTCAAATATGAGAAAGAAATTGCGGAGTTAAAAATTGAAAACGCCGAATGGCAACAAAACCGCGATGACATCAAATATTGCAATGGTTTACTTGAGTATGATATTCAGGACAAAAATCACATCATCATTGATCTAAAAGAGAAAATTAAGCTACTTCAAAAAGGAAAGTTTGTTGACACCACGGTGATAGCACCAGGATTGTATCAATTAGACAAAACTGCTAAAGAAAATTTTGTTCAAAACACTAATGTTGATAACTCCACTTCCACAGGACTAGTCTCCACTAGTAGCGTTAGCAGACCCAAGCGAAAAAGTAACAAGAAGAATAGGTTCTGGCAATGTAAAAGAGGACAACTAGAAGCTCAAGAAGTAGAAGATCAACTTAGGAATTTGAATAAAACTCATGTTGCATCAGATTTAGATTCTAATCTGGAAAATTGTAATCAAAATCTACATGTAACGAATGATGAACCTTTGAATGTTTTGAATATTAATGCATCTTGTGTGTTTTGTTGTAAAAGCGTATCATCTGGTGATCATACAAAATGTGTAGCTAATTATCTTCTTAATCGTCATAAGAAACGTAGGACAAGCATTCCTTCTAGGCCCACTACTACCTCTAAGTCTATATTAGGAAAGCCGCCGTCTACGGTTTCTAATGAAGTTGAAGTTACCCCCATAAGTGCAGAGAACAAATCTAGGAACAAGCCCATTACTAGTGAATTCACCAAAAAGAAAGCAAGAACTAGTTGGAATTGGCAACGTTGGTTACAATATAAACTAGACTTTAAATGGATTCCTAAATTGTTGAATACATGTGCTTCTAACCAACAGGAACCCGCACTTTCTTTGGGTTCCACCCTTACTTCTGTTCCATCCGTGTCTTCTTCTTGTGATGCAGGTGGTACAGATTGTTCTCTGGATTGTTGATAGCGGATGCACCCGACATATGACAGGCAATCTCACACTGTTACACAACTTTGTCTCAAAGTTCATTGGTACTGTCAGATTCGGGAATGATCATTACACTTTAATCATGGGATATGGTGACTATGTCGGTGGGAACATTGAAATCAGCCGTGTTTATTATGTGGAAGGCCTTGGACACAACCTTTTCTCTGTTGGTCAATTTTGTGATGGGGATCTAGAAGTTGCATTTCGTGAGAAAACTTGTTTCGTTCGTGACTTACAAGGAAACGATCTAATGTCTGGCTCACGTGGTTCTAATCTTTATACAATATCAATGTCAGATATGATTGCTACATCTCCGATATGTCTTCTCTCCAAAGCAGAATCGACTAAATCTTGGTTATGGCACAAACGTCTTTCGCACTTGAATTTCAAAACTATGACTGAACTTGCTCGTCACAAACTTGTAGATGGATTTCCAAGATTCCGTTTTACCAAAGATCACTTATGTTCAGCCTGTGAACAAGGAAAAAGTACTCGGGCTCCTTTTCCTTCAAAACCTGAGCAAAGTACGAATCATGTTTTACAATTGCTTCATATGGATTTGTGTGGACCGATGCGTGTTCAAAGTATCAACGGTAAACGCTACATACTGGTAATTGTGGATGATTACTCCAGATGGACTTGGGTTTATTTCTTACGAAGTAAAGATCAGGCTCCCTCAATGATCATCACTTTTCTCACTAAAATTCAAGTTCAGCTACGCAATACGGTACGAATAGTCAGAACTAACAATGGAACTAAATTTAAGAATCAGACACTTCGGTCATATTTCGAGAAAGTGGGAATTGAACATCAAACATCTATTCCTAGAAGCCCAGAACAGAATGGAGTTGTTGAAAGACGCAACAGGACATTAGTGGAAGCTGCTAGAACAATGTTGATTAATGCTCAATTACCAGATTACTTATGGGCAGAAGCTGTTTCAACCGCATGTTATACCCAAAACCGTTTCATGATCACTAAACGCCATCGCAAAACACCTTATCAAATTGTTCACAAAAGAAAACCGAACATCGATTACTTTCATGTATTTGGAGCACTTTGTTATCCGAAAAATGATCATGATGATTTAGGTAAACTTAAAGCAAAGGCTGACATCGGAGTGTTCGTTGGATACTGTGAAAATTCTAAAGGTTTTCGGATATGGAATCGTCGAACAAGAGAAATTCAAGAAACCATTCACGCTAATTTTGATGAACTCACACAAATGGCTTCTGAGCAACACAGCTTAGGACCCGAATTCAACCGTCTTAATTCTCCGGACTCTTCGGCTGAACCATTGCCACTTAACCGCAAAGAATTAGAAACCTTGTTTGCTCCACTGTTTGATGATACAATTGAATACCGTTCTACTGAGGTCTCACCTAATTCTGCTGCTCAACATGATAACATTCCAGTACCTGACTCACCTCAACAAACTACAACAACTGTTGAGAAAGACGGTCCTCTAATTGCATCACCACTTACAGCAGAACAAACTATTTCTAACTCCCGACAATCAGCTGAAGATCCTACACCACAATCAGTTCCACAACCCGCAGAGCATGATCCTGATGCGTTCTTTAACCCGTTTGCACCAGCTCCTACATTTCCTGAAGTAGCTGAGTCGTTCACACGCAATTTGGATCCTGCTAACATGCGAGATACTTATCAACTACACCCTTCAACACACAAATGGACTCGAGATCATCCACTAGTTCATATTATTGGCCATCCAGATGCACTTGTAATGACAAGACAACGACTTCACACTGATGGAGAAACTTGTATCTATGCACTCACAGTTTGTCACGAAGAACCTAAGAACATTAAAGAAGCAATGACTTATGACAACTGGATTGAATCTATGCAAGAGGAATTTCAGCAGTTCATACGATTAGAAGTCTGGGAATTAGTTGAAAGACCTGACGGAGTCTTTGTCATCAGGTTAAAATGGATTTGGAAAAATAAGCTAGATGCTGAAGGAACTGTCATACGTAACAAATCACGCCTGGTAGCGAGAGGATACTCCCAACTAGAAGGACTTGATTTTGCTGAATCCTTTGCTCCAGTGGCTAGACATGAAGCTGTTCGGATCTTTTTGGCCTATGTTGCACACAGGAACATGGTTGTTTACCAAATGGATGTGAAAACAGCATTTCTTAATGGAGAACTCCGTGAAGAAGTTTATGTAAGCCAACCAGATGGCTTCGTTGATCCTGAACGTCCTAATCACGTTTACCGACTCAAAAAGGCACTCTACGGACTTAAGCAAGCCCCACGGGCGTGGTATGACAAACTGTCCACTTTCTTGCTGGCCAATAAATTTTCTAAAGGTTCGGTGGATCCTACACTATTTACAATTACTTGTTGTTCAAATATATGTCGATGACATTATTTTTGCCTCAACAAAAAGAAGTTACTCTAAGGATTTTGCAAAATTAATGAAAGATAATTTTGAAATCTCCATGATGGGTGAACTTTCGTTCTTTCTAGGACTACAAGTTCATCAATCACCCCGTGGAATTTTTATAAATCAGTCCAAATATGCTCTAGAAATTTTAAAGAAACATGGAATGATGACTTGTGATACTTATAATACACCAATGGGCTATACCACAAAACTAGATGCTGACTTACACGGGACACCTGTTGACCCCACCAAATACCGCAATATGATTGGGTCACTCATGTATCTCACCGCTAGTAGACCTGATATAGTATTTGCTGTCTACATGTGCTCTCGCTATCAGTCCAAACCAACTGAAAAACACCTCAGTGAGGTCAAAAGAATCCTTCGATACATAAAGGGAACCATTAACTTGGGAATCTGGTATCCGAAGGATTCTGGTTTTGAACTAATTGCTTTTTCAGATGCTGATCATGCAGGATGTTTAGACACACGCAAAAGTACATCTGGTGGATTACAGTTTCTCGGAGATAAACTTGTGTCATGGCAATCAAAGAAGCAGGACTGCACATCACTGTCGTCAACAGAATCTGAATATGTAGCCATGTCTGCTTGTTGTGCTCAAGTCATCTGGATGAGATCACAACTTAAGGATTATGGCTACCTATTCAACAAGATTCCAATCTACTGTGATTCCAAGAGTGCCATTGCTATCTCTTGCAACACAGTTCATCACTGTAAATCCAAACACATTGATCTCCGTTATCACTACATCAAAGAGCATGTTGAAAAGGGTACCGTTGAACTGTATTTTGTTAGGACTGAGTACCAATTGGCGGACTTACTTACCAAATATTTAGCACCATCAAGGTTTGCTAGTCTAGTTCACCAAATTGGTATGCGATGTTTGACTCCAGATGATCTGGAAAAGTTTTTAAAACACAATTGATCGTCAAACATCAAAACTATCTTTGTAAATATCTTTCCAAAAACAAAATACAATATATATATATATATATATATATATATATAGTGTAACTTTCAAACGAGAACCATTTTAACTGGAAGAACTGCGAAAACCACCTTTTTTACTCCTATTAATGCATCATGTACAAGAAATCAATGCAAAATGGTATTTTTGTAAATATATGTGGCTTAATTTAAAGGAAAAGTTTTAATTAGGGGCAAAGTTGGAATTTAATTATCCTTTGAAAATAGCATCACATATTAAAAACCGTTTCACCAAAACCTGTGTTTTATTTTTTTTCACATCTCTCTCACTATCTCTCTTTCTCAAGACCCCTAGCCGCCGACCCACCCCTAATTGAGATCCGATCAGATCCAATCACTAATAGCGGCGGCATCAGCATCCCCTCGTCTCCATAACCGCCACCACCACCAATTAAATCTGGTTTCCACGTCCAAAGATGCAGATCGATGATGGTCTTTGTATGGAACGATTCAGGTTTCATGTTCGCAAAATCGTAGTTTGCAAAAAACGCTGCTGAGTTTTGGGTACGGCTGTTTGGCTTTTGATAAAATGGTGGGACAAGTGTTGACTAAGAGAATATCTTTCCCAGTATATGAAAGATAAATGGGATATTGGTTGTTTTATTGTTCGAAGAATATTGATGTGATTGGGCCTGATTCAAAATTTATCTGGTATGGTTTCTCAGTTAGTAGTACTAATTTTCTATTATTTGGTTTTGGTGTGTATTTTTGAATAATTATTTTACTTTAGTGGATTATATAGATTGGGTTTACTTTGATCAAGTCGTAGGCTAAAATCAATGTTTGTTTAGAAATGGATCTTGCACTGTATGGTAATTGTTACGGATCTCAATCGAAGTAGCATATTTATTATCTAATTTTTCACTTTTATTTTATTTTTTGAACATGTAACAATTACGTAGTACTAGAATTATTTTGGGTTGATGGTATTTGACTTTTTCTTTCAAGTTTTTTTGGGGTCATTGGAATGGTGCATATATGTTTTTAACAAATGGTACATCCGTGTTTCTATATGTTTAAAGAAATGCTACATACGTGTTTATGGCTGTAAAAATCATTTAAAAGGGTGTATATGTGTTTTATGTTTGATATAAAATCAATGGAAGAGTCATGCATATATGTTTTAAATTGTGCATATGTGTTTGATCAATGAATATTGTAGGCATAAATTATCATATCCTTTTAGGAACTAGTGATTACAAGAGGCGGACATGTATGTTTTGAAGGAGAACATGTATGTTTTTTAAGGAGGACATATATGTTTTTTAAGGCGGACATGCATGTTTTAAATTGTGCCTATGCATATTATATTGTGCATATGTGTTATCCTAGTTATTGTGATTAATTTTAGTTTCCTATTCATTTGTTTAATTGATTTTGTGATACTTTTTTTCAGATTGATGAAGATGATGACCATTGAAGACCTAGAAGTTGATGAACACATATATACATGAAGATATATACATGAAGATAATTTACGATTTTTGAAGCGATGCGATTATTGCATATGTGTTTTTTGTAGTTGTAATTAACGAAATGTAAAATATGAGTATATGCATCTTATTTTTTACAAAGGTCCATATGTTTTATTTGTATTTTTAGATTGTATTTCATTAAATTTGAATTTTGTGTATATTGGTTATGTTTTTACTTTGTTATAAATTCACATTCTTTATAAAAGAACAGGTACACCTTACAAATTGAAAAAAACATACATGTTAAAAAAATTATTTCAAAAATTAATATAAAATAATTAATTCCAGAAAACACATGTGCACTGAATAATTCAAAAACATGCATGAAAAAAAAAAAAAAAAAAGACGAAAATTAAGACTTATATAAAACGGGAATTACAAAAAAAAACAAAAATAAAGTGAAAATGTCTTTTACTTTTATACCCTTTTGAATTAAATAAAAATAACAAAATGCTCTAGAGCATTAAATGATGTACATTGTGTATTATTAGGTGTAAAAAGGTGGTTATCGCAGTTCTTGCACTTAAAATGGTTATCGCAAGAAAGGGACCCTATATATATATATAACCAATTAAAAAAAATGCAAGTATATACCACCTTTTTCAACACTATTTTTTAAAAAATGTCTTCAATTATTAAAAACAAGTGTTGAGGGGGAGGAAAAGTATTTTTCAAAATATTCACTTTATACTTGCATTTTACCAAAAATATTACGTTTTTTAACAAAAAAAAAAAAATGATGCTTCAAAAGGTTTTTTGGGTTACTTTCCTTGACCATTATAATAAATTTTAAGTTGTTTAAAAGACTACGGTCTAAGGTCGAGGGGGAGTTAAATTCCACAAGTTGTTCTTATCTTAAGATATGGTGTAGTTAACAAAAGTTACTATGAGAGTTAGATAGACACTTGGAATGAAAGTTTGAATAAGGTTAAGGGGCCAAAATTGTCATACATTGAAACTTACTTTAACCTTGGTCAAAACCTAATTTGACCATTCATTTACTCATCTGCAAAAAAAAAAAAAATAAATAAATAAAAATAAAAAATAGAAAAAAAAACAGTTACCCACATTGAATATTTCACCAACCATAATCTACGACTCAAAATCATCCTCTCAATCCATCCATTGTTCTTCAAATCTGTAAGTTACAATACGTTTTGATCATGATTCTAAACAAGGGTTTTAAATTTCATTACAATCCAACGGTTAAATCTCTCCAAATCTCTAATATTCGATTTAGGGTTATGCGTAAAAATGGAGTTAGAGATTAGGATTGTTAGGATGTGTTTTGATTGATGGGTTTTGATCCTTGGATGATAATAAACATGATACTAAACTCCAATCGTACCCAGATTCATTAATTGTTGAAAATCAAATTTAGGGTTCTTCGTATGATTTGGGTGTTTTCGTGTAACAATGTTTTAATACAATTAATTGGTTAGGATGTTGTTAGAAAGTGTTTAGGATCATGTTATTCTGATTCAATTGTTTCAGAAACAAGTATTGGATCATGAATCTATGATTTAGGGCTCGATGACACTAGCAGCTATGATCTTTTGATTTTGTGGATAATAGTTGTTATAATTTGGTCCACATGACCCTTTGCATATGAGAAACACTTCCCCTATGCCAATTTTAACCCAGAATCATGTTTGACTCTAATTGTGATTATGTGTTCATTCTAACTTACGCGTAAGATAGGATTAAGGCTTGTTTACGCATAAAGTTGTGATATTTTGGTGTTTTTGGTATGTGTATTAAGTAGATATTGATCAGTGGTTGTGTTTTAAACTTTCAGGAATCAATCGACTTAATTTCAAAGGTGATTTTCTCAAAAAGGACGATTCTACGCATAAGTTTATCATCCTACGCGTAAGATGAAATCTTACGCGTAAGATTCGACTCATTTGAAAAAACCTGTCTTGGATAAGACAGTGTTTTACGCAAAAGATAAACTTACGCATAAGTTGTTTCTTACGCATAAGTTATGATCTTACGCATAAGTCAAAACCTACGCACAAGTTATATCTTACGCATAAGGGTCAATCCTTTGCATAAGCTCTAATCTTACGCATAAGATTTAATCTACGCGTAATATTAAGCCTACGCAAAAGATTGAACTTACGCGTAACATATAAAGTTATGCGTAGACTTTGCACCTACGCTTAATATCATATCTTACGCATAAGAAATGTTAGGCATAGGTTTCTAATCTTACGCGTAACATTGCCAAATTCATGAAATTGTCTAAGTGTTGTAAAATTTCTAAAGTGTAAACTCTTGTAATAGTTAACACATGCTGTGTTTAGATTGTTATAAGTTTCTACTAAGTGTTAACTTCCAAAACCACATGTTTATCATATAACAACAGTTTTTACACACAACACCCACTGATCAATTCAAAATGTGATAAATCATGTAATTGAATGTCTGTGCTAACAAAGTATATCATTGCTATGTTTGTGTTTGTTTATGATCAATTCAGATGGCAGAACACAATGACATTCCATATGGACCAGAACCTGAACCTAAACTCTCATAGGAAGAAACCTTTCCCGAAGATTACACCAGAAAGATAGGCAAGAACAACCTAAGAATCAACTTCAACAAAATCACATGCAATGAATCTTCATGCATTGTTGCTTTGGATGCTCTCCTCTATCACCCAAACAAGATTCTGTTCACCAAGTTAGCATCAGTAGCCTGCTTCTACATACACCAATTCTGGCACACACTTCAGCTAGACCTTGGGGAAGAGTCCTTCACTTGCATGCTTCATAACAGACAGGTTACTGTGGACATAGATACACTTAGGAATGTTCTTGGGCTACCCGAACTTGGCCCAGATGAAGAATACGATCAAGTACCTAACGAGGAAGAGCTGATAGAGTGGTTACGGGATATTGGCTACGATGAATCAGAAGAAGTAGTGACTAGACACTCTAGGGTCAACATCAGATTTCTTCCACAACCATGGAGAACCCTGTACATTCTGATTGCTAAGTCCTTATCTGGTAGAGACACTCGCCATGAACACCCCAAGCTCCAACACCTCAAACTCTTCTGGGCCGTGGCAAACTTCAAGAAGGTGGATTATGCCAGCATTATCTGGGAAGACCTTGTGTGGCACATACAACACAAGACCACCAACATTCCATTTGTTCGTTTCACCAAATTACTGATCGAAAGCTTCCTTCGTGAGTATGACGATATTCCACAGAGACTTGATGACGAAGCCAAGCATACTTTCAGAAATGAAGACACTCTCAAACAAATCAAGAGACTCGACACCAGCACACGCAAGCAAGGAAAGAAATTTCCCAATTGTCTCTTGAATGATAAAGTGAAGCTTTGCAAGAATTACAAGTACTACGTTCAAGCACTCAAGGAAGACAAAGTTGGGTTCTTAGACGAAGTAATTCTACCTTCGTGCATGCAGAAGAAAGGAAAGAAAGGAAGCAAGTCTGGGAGCTCTAGTAGTTCTACCAAGTCTAAACAAAAGAGGGGTACACTCAAGATAAGACTTCCTGTCAAGAAACCTGAATCCATTCCTGAACCTACTCAACCACCTTCTCCAAAACCGTCTGACTCAGAAACCGAATCCGACGAAGGTCCAATTTATAGGGAAGCCTATGCCAATATTAATGAGAAGGTTAACCTTGAAGATATTGATGATAAGGACATGACTTTCGAAGATTGGGAGAAAAACATTGATGAATTTGCTAATAATGCTGAATACCCAGCAAATCTCAATCAAAGACCGTTCACTGAAGCAGAGACAAAATTGGAAGAAGAAAGGATCAGGAAAGAGAAGCTGAAGGAACCAATGACTGCTGAACAAGAGTCTGCTCACTCAAACATAAGCCTTTCAGTAGAAGAAGAAAATGAAAGAACTCTTAAGATGGGTCTCCTCCACAGCAAGATAGATGCATTCCAAGCTGATCAACCTCCACCTCCATTGTTCTCTCATACTACCGAAGCTGGCGGATCTAGCAGCATTCCTAATTCTACTACAGGAACCGATGCTGATTTGATCGTCTACGACACCCTCACAATATCACCTAGAGATGTAGAGATGCTCAATGCTTCAGCAACAGGAGAAGAAGAAGAGGAGGATCATATGGATACTGATGCTCCATATCTGTTGACTATGGATGAAATGGAGCTCAGAGAAAGGGCTTAAGAAGAAGAATTAAAGAAAAAGCAAGAAGCTAAAGAGGCTAGACTTGAGAAGCTAGCTCAAGCCAAATTGAAAGAGACGATTCGAAGAAAGCAGAAAGGCTGAAGAGGCAGCCAAGCTGGCAGATGATAAGTTACGAAAAGAAGAAGAAGCCAAGCTTGCAGAAGATCTGAGGCTTAAGGCAGAAGCTGCCAAATTAGCCGAAGAATTAAAGCTAAAGGCCGAAGCTGACAGACTGGCTGCAGAACAAAGATTGCAAGAGGAAGCAACCAAAGTTAAGAATGTTGAACAACCCGAATCACAAAGAGGAGATGATAAAGACGTGACCACCAACATTGAATCTTCACAATCATCACCTCCAGCATCCGAATCTACCCATGACGAATCAATCAAGAAACCCGCAAGTACAAAAGCCTCTGCTGCATCCAAGTTGATAAAGAAAGCTTTTAGAAGAGTTCATGATAAGAAGAAAAACAAACTGGAAGATCAGGTTGCATCACTTGCAAGCCAAGTTGCTGAATTGACGAAGTTTAATACGAATGTCCAGGAGCTGCAAGAAAAGGTTGACACCTTCTTAGCTAAGGATGTACAAGAAAACTTGGAAGCCACATTAGCTGCTCAAGCGCATCAGTACATGGAACAACACTTGGTTGCTGAATTAAAAGAGTTGCTGGCACCTATGAGAGATGAACTCACCAAGTTTGCAGAACAAGCAGTCAAGAAAGTGATCAGATCTACCTCATTTACTCTTCGAGCTGACAAATCAACTTTACCACAACCGGGGTTATCTATGGATGAATTAGAAACCCAACTCTTAGACAAATTGGCAAGTAAGTTCACACTGTCACCTGAAGAAGCTAAAGTCTTGGAAGCTTTGAAAGCCAAAATGACTAAAGAGACCTGCAGCACTGAGGCCGATAAAATGAAACATCCAAGAGATGATGAAGATCAGGATCCTAACTCTCAGGCAAAGAAACAGAAGCAAGCCGAAGGACCCTCATCTCAACCAAAAGAACCGGTCATTCCTCCAACTACAACAACATCTACACAACAACCTAAGGCATCTGGTTCCGGTCCCAAAGCACATGACCATTTTGAATATACAGGTGGAGACGAGATTCCTCATACCGATGAAGTACCAGAACCGTCATCTACAAAGAAGAAAGAAAGGAAACGACTACATCATCAGCACAAACCGGACACCTCGTCAAAAGGTTCAGAACCTAAGAAACCAAAACCCGTTCTCAAATGGCTAGACAAAGATGAAACTGCCGATTACTCCTGGTTTGACAAGATGATCAATTCACAACCACCACTTGCAGACAATCAAGAACCTCTCGATGGTCGAACAGTGGAATACGCTCAGTTGATTCAACAAAAGTTTCATATGAAAAAGATGAACAAGAAAGAGCTACGAAGAATCAAAAATGATGCGTTCAATCTTCTTAAAGATCGGTCTGCTAACTCCATCGAACTTGAGTACCATCTAGAAAATATTGCTCGAGCTATGTCAAGCAATATTGACTGGATCAATCCTGAATCTTACGTCGATCCAGTCACAAGGAAAACCACACCATACATAACTGACTGGTCCAAACCACTGCCTATGATTGGGAAGCCAAAGGAACCAAAGATCCCTTACAAGTTCTTCTTCAACAACGACTTGGAATTTCTACAACACGGAAGCAAGATTGAGAAGAAGTACGCCACATCACTTACCTTCCTACCTGCAGCCAGATACCTCAACAATGCCATCGAAGAAGAAGCCTCTAATTTGTTCACCGATAAAGTTGTTGACTATGACCGGAACGCACTCTATGGCATACATCATTGGCCAGATAACCGGGCACAGTATTATCGAAGCAGCAGACTCAATCAGACGATGGGTAATGTGACAAGGGAGTTGAAGATAGTCTCGATTCAGTTCATTTCAACTGTCTCTCAATTTGGGTACCCCTTCCTCAGCAAAATAGTACTCAAAAGACTTGATGAAAAAGAGTACGAGATTTCCGAGTCTGACTTTCCACGATTACTCCTCAACGACATAGAAGATATGTATCTACTCAAAGTTCAAGGAAAGCTTTACAACTTGCCCAAACCTATGCAGCTTGCCTTTATCACAGCTCTCCTAATCTTCATCAGGAAGATAGTCATTAGAGAAAGAGTAGAAGATCTTCAACTGGGAGTGGAAAGTTATCAGAAGAAGCTGAATCTCACCAAACCTAATATGTTCGACATCCCCAACCTTCAACATCTATCTCAATACTCCTTGATCAGGCATCCGGCATTTGGGTTTACATACCGTAGTGTAAACGGTCGTAACTGCTTCATGGCCTATGAAGAAATCCATAAGTTCTGTGATGAAACCCTGAAGTTCGTCAGAGATGGAATCAAAAGCAGATTAGATGACATTGCACTGGGTAAATCCAAAAGGTGGAATACCAATGAGGCCAGGGACGCTCGCAGATTCATTAATAGGATTGAGAACCGGTTGAAGTGCAGGGATCAGTTTCGGAGATTGGAAAGCTATGTTGGAGGCAGACCTGGATTTCCTGTGTTGACATTTCAGAGACCCGAATGGTAGCTAATTTGTAAGAACTTGATTTGATTTGTCAATACTATACTTCATAATGGCTTGTGCACGCATTACAGTGCACAACCCGAACTTGTAAAGAAAGGACCCTGAGGTACGCATTAGTGCCTCAATCCTAAATATAAGGAGCGAAGGCTTCTTACTTTTGAGTAGAATTAATCAAATGTTTTATGATTTTCATAATTCTGCTCAAAAGGACAAGTATTTCACCTCAATAAGACCTAATCGCTTGTTGAGGGGGAGCACTTGTCAAAACCAAAATACTTTGTTCTAAAATCAAAAGTTCTTGGTGAATCTCCCCATAAGACTCAAAAAGGCATATTTTAATCTAAAAGATTGTTAAAAACATCATTTATATGCTATTTTTGAGGGGGAGAAAATGAAAAAGAGATTAAAATATAAGTAGTCAAAAGGCTAAAAGTTGTATCATGTGCGAGCTAGATTCAGAATTGACCCAGGAATTGACGAGACAATAAAAGTTAGTAATATCGAAAAAACTTATCCTCGACGGGTAATAACATCAAGTTAGTTACTAGAGCTAGTTGTCACCTAAAAGCTGACAATGGATCTCTTTAACTAACCACGTAAGCGTGTCTCGAAAAAGATTTGTCTTAGTAGAAATGTACCGTCTCGAGAAACTTTCTGTGGACTTGACCAGGCCGGGTAATAACTTCAAGCTAGTCTAACTAGTGATGTAAGCGTGTCTCGAATCGGTCTTGTTCACTAAAAGTGGATCAATTCAAAATGCTTGCTCCTCCCGCATGTGCAGATTTATTAAATACTCATGAGCACATGTGAAGGGGGAGCCCTTCTAATGTGTACATAAAACTCTCAAAGTGTTAACCAAAATATTTGATTATCACAAACACTTTGAGAGATTTTCAATCAAAGGTTTCTTGGCTACTGTCGGAGTTATAAGGTGATTAAGATAGGAAAAAAAACGGTCCTATGATCTGCCAGAGCCGGAGGGATCTACCCAAGGACATCTCCCATAGTTAGAATTAGAAGTCCTTAGGTATGATATGAAAAAAAGAGAAAAGAATGGAAGGGAAAGAAGGAGTTGAAGAATTAAAAAGAAAAGTAAAGAAAAGGGTGAAAAGAAATAGCCCTCCATATGTTTAACCATAGGGCAGACACCGGGTTCAATACGTATGCTACTGGTTGTTGCAGAAGACAACACCGGTATTGAAGATAAATCGTCATGGACCCAGTGACGCAATGCACTAAACCTTCTTAACCACTCAAGTTCTCTTAAAAGAGCTTGTTTCATTCTCACGGGGAACCAGTGTAATCTATCGACTTATCTCTTAGAGATAGGTGATATTGATGCAGGAGACCCCTCCCTAGTCTCCGCATAGGAAACCTAAGTGTGCACTTATAGAGTCTAGAGCCTTGAGATACATCAAATATCTCTTAGGAACACTTAGTATTTATACAACTGGTGTTCTACATCAATGGACACCAGCTATAAATTATCGAGTCCTTCACAGATCTTAGCAATCTGCCGAGAACGTTTATGAGAGAATTACAAATGTAGTTCTCAATGATTGAACGGAAATTCCTGCCAGGGTCAACATCAAACAGCCCTGACAGCAGGTCACTTCGGTAACCCCACAAGGGTTACGCTTAGTGTTTGCGGTAGTTCCATAGCGATCTACAGTCATGGAGTGATCCCCAGCGACTCACCCAGTCATTGAGCTACTTAGTAGGCTTCGTAAGCTCCTTCGGGAGTATCTGATATGGGAACGGCTTGGATAAGGATTAGAAGGAGTCTTCACAATATGCTGTTGATGAGCTCTAATTCCTTATCTGTAAGTACCGGATATTTATTGCTAACTGTTTACTTGCAGGTACCTCACATCCATGATGATAGATTCCAACATGCTCATACATACATCTTGAAGCAAATGATAGCTCCCCCAAAGATCTTAGCACCACAAAGTTCAAAGAAAGATTCTACGCCAATAAGAAGAATCTACAAAGTACAAAGACTAAAGATCTTAGAGTATGAAAAGGAACTTCGTGCACGTGAAAGTATAAGTCCAAAGATGTATGAGTATGTTGGAATGGAGGACAACCACCACAGACGTAGGAGTGACGAATGGCAGACTACTTCATTACACAATCACTACATCATCACCAAAGAACAAAGACATAGAGCAAAGTGCATTTATTATACAACAATTTTGAAGACGTCTAAAGTTTCACATGTCACAAGTCAACGACAAAGATGAAGACGTCAAGCAACCGTGATGACCGACCCTTAGGGGGAGATTGTTGGGATCATAGTTTTGTATTTTAGTCAAGTCTCAGTCATTACCTTTTGTAATAGGTTGCTTAGTTATTTATTTCACTATATGTATGTTACTAGGCTTAAGTAATCTAGTCCATGAGCCTTGAAAGCCCACGTTTAAGTAGAACGAGGGAGGAAGGGAATGTTGCCCTACTCCTCCCTTATAAATACTAAGCTTATGTAAACATTATTCTTGTTGGTTATTTGAATACATTAAGGAAACTCTTGCAATTATTCTTCTCTCATTCTTATAATCAACCATCTCTCATTCTCATCACATTTCTTATACTTGTGTTTACAAAATGGTGACCTAACAGTAATAAAGGTTATGTTGAGGTGATTAAGAAAACTCTTGAGGAATTTAGTCAAGTGTCTGGGTTGCATCCAAATTTAAATAAGAGTGTTATGTTTTTTGGAAGTATCAAGCAAGAAGATAAGCAAGAATTACTAAAAGTGTTACCATTTAAATGTGGTAAGTTGCCTGTGAGATATTTAGGAGTCCCATTGTTGGCCAAAAAGCTAAGTATCAATGATTGCACAGTTCTTCTGGACAAAGTTGAATCCAAAATTAATTGTTGGAGAAGTAAAATGTTATCATATGCTGGAAGAATCCAACTTATAGCATCTGTATTAGCATCTATGCAGTTGTATTGGGCTTCTGTTTTTATGCTCCCAAGCTCAGTGGTGGATGATTTGGATAGGCTTTTCAAAATGTTCTTGTGGAATAATGGTGAATCTGCTAAAGGTAAAGCAAGAATTGCTTGGAAAGTTGTGTGTCGACCTAAAGAGCAAGGTGGTTTGGGTATTAAGCCATTAAGAAAATGGAATACAGTCTTGCTTGTTAAACAATTTTGGAAGATATTGGAGAATGAAAATTCTTTATGGGCAACTTGGGTTAATGTGGAAAAGTTAAAAAACAAAAGCATTTGGAGTATTCAAGTGGAATCTGGACATAGTTGGGGATGGAAAACAATGATGGGAATTAGAGATCAAATTAAAAGTCATGTGATGTATGAAATTGGTAATGGCAGATCTGTCTCTATTTGGTATGATAAATGGAGTGATAATAGGCCAATTGGAGAGTATGTAACCACAAGAGATATGTATGATGCTAGAATTGATAGAGATGCAAAAGTGGCAGATTTGATTGACTCAGATGGTTGGATTTGGCCTGAAAGTTTAGTTAATAAGTATCATGAAATACAAAGTATTACAGTTCCTGCAATTAATGAAAGTTATGTGGATAAAGTGCTTTGGGTTACAAATGCTGGGTTGAAAGTCAAGTTTTCTACTGCACAGGCATGACTAGATTTGAGAGACAGTTGGCCTAAAGTGATATGGAATGAAGTTGTGTGGTTCAAGCAATTAATTCCTAAGCACAGTTTTATCTTATGGTTAGCTATTCATGGAAAACTCCTTACTCAGGATAAGATGGTGAATTGGAATAATATTGGGAACTTGTTGTGTAGTTTATGCAATAACAGAAGTGATTCTCATGAGCATCTATTCTTTCAATGTTCTTATGCCAATCAAGTGTGGAAGGAGATGGTTAACAATGTAGTAAATCTGAGAGCTGATAATGATTTGATGACTTGTTGTAACTATATTGCTGACAAACAGGTTAAAAACAATTTTGGATGGGTTATTGATAAACTCATTGTGGCTACAACTGTGTACTTCATTTGGCAAGAGAGAAATGGGAGATTATTACAAAAGGAAAGCAGAACAGTTGAAGTGTTGGTTAAGGGTATTAAAGACAGTGTGAAAACAAAGTTACTGACTATAAGAGTGAAGAAGTCTTTAAAAGCTCAGATAAATGCTATCAAATGGGGCTTGAAATGGAATGATAAAGGAGTTTTTGATGCCTGTTAGATAGTTGATTTCTAAAAGTTGGAATTGGTTATGAGTATTGATGATGATGTATATGGATAGTATTAAAGGTGTGTTTGGCAGAAGTCAAAATATCATGGTTAATCTTCATAATGCAGGATGTGATTTGATGTTTCTGCATTATTATGGTTTTTTACCAAATCTTAACCTTTGTCTTTTGATTGAGGGTAAGATATTCAGATCAGAAATGATAGATGGCTTTGTATCTTGGATCTTTATGGACTATATCACTTCTAATTGCTATTTGGGACAATTGGTGGTGTAGAGATTGTATCCAATAGTTGATTAGCTGCTGTTTATAGTCTGTTAGTTCCATAAAGTAAGTTCCCTATCATGGAGGGTATCTGATCTAGGAGGGGGGGGGGGGGTGTAAGTAGAGTTGAATTGAGAGTGATGCAAGATGGCACTTCATGGTCTTCTCTTTACATCCCCACAGGAGGAAAGGTTGGTTACTCCCTCAAGGTGTGTGTTCCCAGGCACTTGAAGCCATTCTAGAGATGGAAATGTAGAGTGTCTGGTATAGCCCTTGACTAGAGGGGATATGGTTCCTAGTGATGCCTCTTCTTTTCTCTGTTTTGAGTACTGTGGTGGCAGGTTGAGTGCTTTTAATGGAGAAAGGAGGGGAAATGTAGCTAGATGGTTTGGTGCATAGTGGTGAATCTATTTCCTGTGGCTTGGTGCTGCTGGGATTTAGTCATTGATGGATCATCAGTATTGAATGTTTTGTTGTTTTGTTTTAGCTGTTTGTTATAGCAGTTGATGTATTGCTGTTCTTTGTATCTGGTTTGGGGAGTGTCCAAACCGGTTGTAGACTTATGATGTAAATTTTTGAGTATTAATATAATTCACCCGTTTGAAAAAAAAAAAAAAAAAAAAAAAAAAAAAAAAAAAAAAAAAAAAACTCACCATCACCCCCACCACCGTCTTCCGTCATGCAACCGTGGCGTCAATGTACTGAAATATTGGTGCATTTTGAACCTTGAATCATCTGAAAATGAAGAAAAAACAAGATTTAACCTGTAAGTGCACTAATTTTGTTAATTGATCAAATTTAAATCAAAGATGTAATGATTTTTTAAGTGTTTTTTTAAGTTTATCATCATGTTTTCTACCAGATATGGAAGAAATTTGACAAAAAATGCATGACAAATGTGTTTATTAAAGTTGCACACCAGGTGTTTGTTAAAATGTTTGAAAAAGATTTGTAATTGCGATGCACTAATTTGCAGCATATGTGTTTAAAATTGAGTGATATTACATCTCACGGCATCTGTCTATATATATAAAGCATCAAACTACAAGTTAGGACACCAGATTGTATTAGTGCATCTGTTTATGTTTGTTGAATCAGGTTAAATATTTAGTGCATTCGTTTGTAAGTACATCGTTGGACATAATTTTGGCATATGTTTGTATGTTGAGTGTAGCGCTCAACACATTAGAGCATTAGTAAGTAGGATTAATGCATCATCACACATAGTAAGGCATCAGTGTGTATTTTTAGTGTATCAAATTTTATGTTTAGTGGATCATTGATCATAGTAAGGTATCCATTTTTTATGTTTAGTGCACCGTTGGAACTACTAGGGCATCTGTTTGTATGTTTAGTGCATTGATGAACACATTAGGGCATGAGTGAGTAGGACTAGTGTAGTGCAGCGGTGTTTATGTTTAGTGTATCAGTTTGTATGTTTAGTACATCGTTAGTTATATTAGGGCATCCATTTGTAAGTTTAGTGCATTGCTGGAAAACCTGGGTATCTATTTTTAGGTTTAGTGCATCGATGAACACATTAGGGCATGAGTGAGTTTGACTAGTGTAGTGCATCGTCAGAAATATTAAGGCATCAATGTGTATGTTTAGTGTATCGGTTTGTATGTTTAGTGCATCGTTTTTATATGTTTAGTGCATCGCTGAACATATTAGGGCATCAATGTATGATTATATGTCTAGGAGTCGTAACTGAACCAAATCCAATCATAAAAAAAAAACAAAATAGTAAGTGTTTACAGGTTTTTTCATTTTTATGTTATTTTAGTGCATCTTTGTGTAAATTATAATATAATTGTTGTTATTTTTGAATGAAATGACATTTTAAGGCGTATGTATAAAGGTACAATTTAGTGCATCTCTCTTAATAAAAATGTAACAACATTTGTTTGTCTGAATAAGTGCATCACGATTCATATTATTGCAACTGTTAGTATGATAAGAGAATAATGTTATAAGTTAGGGAATTAATTTGTTTGATTAGTGCATCTAAAATAAGCGTTAGCACATTTGTTAGTATGATTAGGGCATCACGTGACTTGTTACAGTCGTTGTTTGTATAATTAGTGCATAAAAATATGAGTTACGGCATCTCTTATTATGATAAGAGCATAATGTTAAGTTTGGGCATAAAAATTTGAGTTACGACATCTCTTATTATGATAAGAGCATAATGTTAAGTTCGGGCATCTTCTTGTTTTCTTAGTGCATCAAGAATAGTTGATACAACAGCTGTTAGTAAGATTAGGGCATCAAATGACTTGTTACGGCATCTGTTTGTGTGATTATTGCATCAAAAATATGTTTAGTGCATCATTAAACATATTAGAGCATCAGTGAGTATGTTTAGGGCATCAGTGATTATGATTAGTGCATTGTTAAACATATTAAGGCATCGGTGTGTGTGTTTAGTGTATTTGTTTGTATGTTTAGTGCATCTGGTTGTATCTTTAGTGCATCAATCAACATATTCGGGCATCAATAAGTATGATTAGTCTAGCGCATCATCAGGCATATTAAGGCATCTATGTGTATGTTTAGTGCATCATTAGAACTACTTGGCATCAGTTGGTATGTTTAGTGCATCGTTGGAACTACTTGTGCATGTGTTTGTATATTTAGTGCATCGATGAACATATTAGGGCATCTATGAGTATAATTAGTGCATCCATTTGCGCAATTAGAGCATCTTTTTGGGCATATTAGGGCAAAAAAAGCGGTTATATTTCGACCTATGTTCTTTATAGCTGTTATTTCAGTTTAGTGGTATGACATGTGGAAAATAGCCAAATCGACCCTTTGACAAATTAATTGGTTGAAATTTCCATCTTATATTGGTACGGCATAATCATCAACACAATTTCTAATTTTCCCTGGGAACAAACATGATGTAGGGCAACTTAGATTGGGCATATTTGCAGATAAAGAATTTTGCAGCAACAGAAGCTTGTATATCGTAAAGCTCAAGAGATAGACCCTGATGTTAACAAAGCCTGCAATCTGTGAATTCGGCTAGTCAAACAAGCTCGATATGCAGAGGCCAACACGGTTCTTGAAGATGTAGTTTGTATGGCTTGTAGCACAGGAAAGTTCCTGGATTTTATTAATGATGTATGGTTTGACATATCTTATGATCACTCACGCGAGTCCTGTTCATTCTATAAAAAATGGCATATCGGGAGGTACATTAGTGCATCCGTTTGAGGAAATTTAGTGCATCCGTTTGAGGTACTTTAGTGCATCCATTTTGATAATGGCTTCTCACTTATAATGGCTTCTGGACTGATAACCGCCAATGCATAATTTTTTGCAGAAACTTTCGCTTCTGATTAGTGATTACTGAAGCATATAGGGACGCCCATCAAAAGAGTGTTCAGGTCTACTTCTCTTGTTAAACCAAGCCCAGTGACGGTGAACCGTGATGCTACAGCAGGGTCGAATGCCTTAATTAAAAAGAAAGAGATTATAACTGTTAAAAAGGCTAAGGCGAAACCTAAAGTGGGTCCTGGTAAGAAACTTATTCCAAAGGCTACCCTAACAGATTCACGGTCCCAAAAATCTTATTTTAGTAGATCTGAGAGTTTGAAGGCACTTAATTCTAAAATACTAAACAGGTGGCGCCTTTAAAGGATCAAAACCGGATGCAAAAATCTGAGCCCAAGCAAACCAATTAGTAGTTTTAAGTTTGACAATTTACGGAAACTACAAAATGGATAATTTGAAAGGTTAATCGTGGTGTAGATCTTCAACAAATCTATCATATAGTATTCCAGATAATCATATCCGAGTTCGGTGTGATCCATTAAACTGATAATTTCATAGCTGAGTATTTCTTGGGTGAGGGTTGCTTTGGCAAAGTTTATAAAGGAAAATTAGAAGATGCTAACCAGGTTAGTGAGAATTGACCCTTTGTGGTGATGTATCTTATTTTAACATTTCTAACGAATGGGTTGATTTGGGTTTTGTAATTTCTCAAATGGGTCAGGGGGATGGGTAAAACGGGTTGAAAGATACATGAAGCATGCTTTTAATGTAGATTTATTTGTTTTGTAATAGGACATTCCAATCTGACTGATATGTTACTTGTACTAAAAAGGACTGTTTTATACTCAAGTTATTTGATTAATGATTTTATACAAAAGTTCTCGAATTGTATCTTAATCTTAAAGAACTTGCAGATTGTGGCTATAAAGCAACTGGATCCTGATAGTTTGCAAGGGGATTAGAGAATTCGTGTTTTGACCATCTGCTATGCTAGAAGAATACATTTTGATTGGTATTTCAATTGAAAATTATACTGATTTAAAACTCAAGATGCCATGTTCTCTGTTAACATACATGATGATATGTGGGTACTTTGATGGCTAAAACAACGTGGGGCTGTCCAGATTACCATGTAGGACCTTGCAGCAAAAGGGCTGTTGAAAACAGGAAGGAGACTGGTGGAGTGGACACATGGAGATTTTCATGATGATGCGGCGATTGTGGAGCTGTCAGTTAGCTTAAGTCTATTTGAATCTCGTGTGCAAGAAATACGTTTACCTTTGCAGGTATTATCACGTGCTTTTGCTTGCTTAATGAGATTTGAGTGTAGTGTTCATCTTAGAAGTGAGATATATCATATGAGATCGGGATGTAGTTTTCTTAGTCATAGACCTGAAGTAATGAAACTTTATGTTTAATGTGTACTTTTTGGTGCATCTATTAAATATATCAAATTTTCTCTAACTATCCAGGAACATCATGATCTCTTATTGACTACATAAACAACTATTGAACCTGATACTTAAAATGTCTCACCTCGTTTTGTGTTATGAACCAAGTATATATACAAGTTCTGATTTTAGTGCATTGCATTGTTAGACTTATTAAGGCATTTGATTGCATGTTTACTGCATCCATTTGCACGTTTAGAGCATTTGTTTGGACATATTAGGGCAGCGACTAGTATATGTGTGTTGGGTTTGATCAAATAACCCTCAAAGCAGTTTGTAGCAGTTAACTGCAACTTATAAATAGCTGAGATAGTAGTAAGGTCTAAGATAACAGTAGATTAGTTGACGCGGCTATAATCAGCTTAAACTCTGCGTAGCCGCCTGTTATGGTGCAAATACTTTCCAGGTGACATATGCTTATGAAATAGCTTACCTTCAAACTCAAAATGAGGTTATACACACAGACCTAGAAACTCAGGAATATTATGCAACTAGTTCAGACAAGGTAAACCATTAAACTCTAAAGTTCTCTCTACTATAGAAAAACACTTGGAAAACCAAGTTAATTGCGAACTACTAGTCTTGAGTCGAGGAGGAGCATAAACTCGTTTCTGAAATTTGAGAAGTTGAACCAGTCACTTCCTTATCTTTTATCTGTCATTGGATCGGATATTTAATGGTCGATTAAGCTACTAATCCCCAAAGCATGATAATGTATGCATCTACAAAGTACTTTAATCAATGCAATTTAGCAATTATCCTTCTTTTTATATATGTCATCCTTGTACTTACCTCCTTATTTGACCTGAGCCCAAATCGACAACAGTAACTATTTGTTGTTGAAATATGGAGACAAGTGTAATATTCAGGCGTTGACTCTATTATACTTCTCTTCCTATATTCAGGTGCAGGTTAATGTTGCGGCTGCCAGAGAACTTTCACAGGGTCATATAAATGAACAGTCGCCAATTGAAGTTGAAGAAATAATGAAATCTGTATAGAATCAACATGGCCTAGTGGTATTCAAAAAAGTTGAGCATTGTTTGTGTGCTGAGATATTGAGATATAATAAACTAATTATTCAGAGATAATCAAATTTGTTTGTGTGGTTGTTTGTATGAATGTCAACTCGTTTGTTCTTAATTTATACTTTGATACGTGATAAATGAGTAAAAGAAAGGGAAAAAAAAGAAAGAACAAAAAGTAACAAGTCGAATGGGGTGAAACCGTGAAAGCTTAAAAAAATATATAACATATTATGTTCCCTCCCAGTCAAATAACTATATGAACAGACACATACAAAATTAAATGAAATACAAAATCAGCCCTTGGAAAATAAAGAAACTGACAAAGAGGCCCCTCTAGTTGGGAAAAAAATGAGGGGAGATGGGAGGGTGTGATTTGTACACTTTTCCCCTTTTCTACCAAAGTGGGGTTTTTTCATGAACCAACCTATATATATATATATATATATATATATATATATATATATATATATATATATATATATATATATATATATATATATATATATATATTTGATTTTTGGTTCAGATAGTCAAAACTATGTCCAAACAGAAAACCGAATTTTTAGTTCGGTTTGGTTATAAATTCAGTTTGATTTCTATTTTCAATTTATTCGATTATTACCCAAATAATGCACACACCTACTACTATCTCACCAAATACTGTTTTTTTATTAGTTTGAAACTATTGTATGTTTTTTAATTGTACTATTTAATTGTCTTTACTCTTTACGCCACTATGTCACCAACTACTGTTTTTTTATTACTCCCTAATTTGAATAGATTAAAAGGCCAAGACCATAAACAACTAATCTATTTATTTAATTGTACTCAAATGACTATTGGACTTTTCATTATCACTTATTCACTTGTATACTTTCAAATCTTAGATAAAATGACTAACTACTTGACATAGTAAATTACACTATTAATCCTTAATACATAAACAATTGAACCATTAGTCTCAATACATAACCCAAATTAGTCCCAATACATAACTGCCGCCACCAGTGCAACCCACCAACACCACCCACTACTGCCACCCACCCCCTTTACCATCACTCACCACCGCCAATCACCACCACCGCCACCACCACCACCAATCACCATCGCCACCCACTGCCACCACCGCCAACACTCACCACCGCCACCCACTACCACTACCACCACCACCCACCACTACCACGTGGTTGTAGTGGTGGTGGTGGTGATGGCAGTGGGTGGTCATGGTGATTGGTGGAGGTAAGTGGTGGTGGATGGTGGCGGCGATGGATGACGGTGGTGAGTGGTGGTGGTGGTAGGTGGTGGTGACGGTGAGTGGGAACCAACGGTAGGGGTGGGTGGCGATGATGGTGGTGTGGTTATGTGTTTGGTACTAACTGGGGTTACGTAATGGGAACCAACGGTGCAATTGTTTATGTATTGAGGACTAACGGTGTAATTTACCATGTCAAGTAGTTTGCTACTTTGTTTAAAATTTGAATTTAGACAAGTGATAGTGGATCTTTTGAAAGTCTACGAGTCATTTCATTACATGTTGATAACTAGATTAGTTATTTATACTAAGTAGCATATGCCCTAGATTAAATTTGAGAGTTAGTGGAATATTAAAAGACTATTATACCCCTTAGGCTAGTCATAATGGAGGGTCAAGTGTTCGGTCAGTCGCCTAAGGTGGGATGCGTCCACCTATTACATAAGGTCGCGTGATTCGGTCAGTCGTTCTTTTTTGCATGATTGGGTCGCATAGTCGACCAAATGGATTTTTTTTCAATGATTTGGTCGCATACTCGACGGAATGGATGCCATTTGGTTATATGTTAGTGTGTTTTTTTTATACTAGACGAGTACCCGTGCATAGCAACGAGGTTTTATAGCGTCAGATAGTTATAATGATATTTTGATTACATAAAACACTTAACCAAAATATCATTATTACTATATGCCGTCATAAATCTCGTCGTTATGCACAGATACTCGTCTAACATATTGAATGCATGAAAGATAATTGTATAAAATTACACACAGAGATCGAGGAGAAACACAACGAATATTGTTGTAATTTGACAAAATTGGTTGGCGAACCCCATAACATACCTTTCACTAAAGTTCCTCTAGTAACATTTAAAAGTGCGTCAATATAACACCTAGTCAATGTGTAAATTGTTTTCAAAATTAATAATGACTACAAATAATATCAAATATAAAGCTTACTCTAGGTCCATTAGGTTTAAATACTTTTTTTTGTGTTTCTCATTTGTATTAAAATTGTCCAATTTATCATATAACATAGTCTGACCAATCACATTGTTATATTAAGGGCTCGTTTGGTATACGGGTATTAGGAAGTTTAGAATCATTCATTTCCTAAATAAATTTTTTGGTATATATATTTATGAATCAAGTAATGGTCTGATCCCAAAGATCCATTCTCCACTCACTCGGTGGGTGTTATGACAAAGGGCCATACTATACAAACCCTCTCTATATGAGACCCTCTCTATATAGAGTGTACTATTTGTGTACTTTGTGTACCAACTTGTCACGGGTCCAAATAGGCCAAGATTCCTCCTTTTGAGTATACCAAACTAAGATTTCTCATTTATCACGTTTTTTTACAATTTGTACTATACAAAAAGTAAAGATTCTACTTCTTTAACAAAAACATAATCTTACAACACACAAAGATATAAACACTAGCAATAAGCTTAAGAAAGGATCAAGTGCGGCTATTGCGGGTTTATAACAATGTCGAGTTCACCCTTTTACACACAAGAGGTAATAAATTTTACGCTTTTAAAATACGTTACGTTTATAAAAAACGAAAAAAAGTTGTATCGAGATTTTTAATAGACTCAGATTATTATCGTTTTATCATTTTGGCTGCAAATTTAAAGGTTGCAAATGGTAAAAAAAAATAAAAATAAAAAAAAAAATCCAACTTTACCGTCCATTCGGTTATGCCTTGCCAATCAAAACATTTTTTTTTGTTATCATCATCGCCATATCTCGGTTTTTTTAGAAAGTTTACCAACTTGTCACGGGTCCAACGATAGGCCAAGATTCCTCCTTTTGAGTATACCAAACTTGTGTAAAAATGCATAAAATGTTAAGATTCCTCCTTTATCATGTTTTTTACATTTTATACTAGTAAAACAGTAAAGATTCTATTTCTTTAACAATATAAAGTAACTACTTACAATGAGCAGTTTTTTACATTTACAAAACAAAAACATAATCTTACTACACACAAAGATATAAACTGCTAGCAATAAGATTAAGAAAGGATCAAGTGCGGCTATTACGGGTTTATAACAATGTCGAGTTCATCATTTTACACACAAGAGGAATAAATTTTACACTTTTAAAATCCGTTACGTTTATAAGAAACAACAAAAAGACGTATCGAGAATTTTAATAGGCTCAGATTATTATCGTTTTATCATTTTGGCTGCAAATTTGAAGATTGCAAAGTGGTAAAAAAAAACTCACTTTATCGTCCATTCAGTTATGCCATTCCAATCAAAACAATTTTTTTTAATCATCATTGCCGTATCTCGGTTTTTTAAGAAACCATTTTAAAAAACCAAGTTTAGAAAACAACTGCTTATTTGATAATAAGCAGTTTCAACAAACCATCACTACTACTTAGTTTATAATAAGTATTTTTAAGAAGCATCATAACTACTTAAGCAGTTTCAATAAACCATTACAACCTTAAGCAGTTTCAACACCACCACAACTGCTTAAGCAGTTTTACACAATCATCACCATCACAACTGCTTAAGCAACAAGATCTAACAAACAACATAATTTTTTACCATATATATTTTTTTCTTTTTTTTTGTAGATCTAAAACAACAAGATCACCATCACAGATGGTTTTTATCATAAACCACCTAGATCACCTTTCACCATCACCAATATCACAACAGATCTAAAAAAAGTTGTAAAAAAATATAAAACTTGTTTAAATCGTTATATAAAAAATAACGAGAATAGATTTGTGAAAAAAGATACTAAACTTGTTTTTCACAGCCATGATCTAGTTAAACCTTTTAGATCACAAACTTTTAGATCTAAAAACCTTCATGTATCACCACAGAAACTTCACATATCTATAAACTTTTAGATCTAAAAACCTTCATGTATCACCATCAAGCATCACCACAGAAACTTTTAGATCTAAAAACCTTCACGTATCACCACACAAACTAGTTAAACCTTTTAGATCACAAACTTCACATATCTTACAAAAAATCATGTATCTAAAAAAAAGTTCACAGATCTAAACTTTTAGATCACAAACTACTTAAACCTTCACGCATCACCACAGAAACGATCAAGTATAATCAACAAACAAACTAAAACCATCACATATCACCACAGAAACCACTAAGAAAATCAAGATCTAAAAAAAAGTTCGCATATCTAAAACATAAACTACTTAAACTATCAATGTCGTAGCTACAGCCATTCAACAACATGCAGAGTTGAGAGTCAACACACGTTGTTGAAATTATACTTGGGCAGCACACAGTCCAACTTAGACACGTTGTCGAGTTAGATCTATAAAATTCTCATTTCGCAAGAAACTGCGATTAAAGAAACTTTTATCATAAGCAAAAACAAGAAAATGAATAAATGTAATATACGACTATTTGCAGAACTGTGGCATAAAGTTTCCAAATATTCTTTGGAACTCATGTTCGATGAACTCCAACTGTCGATCGCAGCACAAGATTGTAGTCATCAGTTGCGGTCAATTTATGGGCTACCATGCTTTCACGAACTGCTTTACTATCGAATTAACGGTAAGTATATTAAATTTATGACTATCAAGATATTTTTCCCCGTTAATATTAGTAATTTATATAAGTCACTTTTAGTGAATGTAGAAGGGGCCATACCACTGGATAAAATTGCTATTGTTTGGAGAACCCTATCTGTTCCGTGGCCTAGTATCAATACTCCTACGCCTGAAGGTCCTTCTTGTGAAATTGACATGCGACAATTCAAGAATGTTTTTGGCAAAATGTCATCGTTTGCAATACAAATATGTTAAAGAAGGTGAGAGGGATATACCAACCCGAATCTGTTGACATACGTGAACCTGCTGTTCACAAAAGTACTCGTGGAAGTCCGAGCGCAAAGGACAAAAAGTCCCAGGCTACAATAGTCCCATACTTGAATAAAGTATCAACCGTAGATCATCGAAGAAGCACAAATTCAAGATATACAAAAGTCTCGGACTTAAACAAAGAACCTGCGAGACATAGTTCTTACATGGGTCCTAGAGTTGAACAGAGTATAAGACACAGGTTATACGTTGGAGATGAAGTTAGCGACTATTTGATTGAGCATATTCCAGAGCTTTTCCGTTGATACATCATAAGTATTTATAATGTGCGAGGTGATGGAAATTGTGGGTTTTGGTGCGTAGCCCACTGTATTGGTCTCCCCGAAGATAGGTGGCGCGATATTCGAGCTTGGTTATTGCAAGAGTTAAACACTAATAGTGGCTTTTACATAGGTATGTGGTTGCAAAATACTTCAACCAAATTCGGAGATCAGTAGACTGGTTCGAAGATGGATTTGCACCGAAGGAATACTAGATGAGTATGCCAAACACGTGGTTGGTTATTGCTTCACTGATTAACCGGCATGTTGTATTTATATCCCAGCGACAAAGTCATACGTGTTTTTCGCTCTTTTTCGGTCTAGACTTAACACAAGAAACTGGCCTCCTTGTGATCGCCCGTGTGGGGCATGACGCCTGTGCTCACTTCATTTATCTGATGCTAGACGGAAATTCACCACTTCCGGATACTCACCCACAATGGGGGGTACAGAGTTGGCAATGCATCCGAATGGGCACCTTTATATGTCGATTGACAACTCATGTTACTGAGAATAGACAAAGAAAAACATAGTAAATGATTACTGATTTATGTTGTAAATAATTATACCGACAAAACATTGTAAATGATTACTGATTTATGTTGTAAATAATTATACCGACAAAACATAGTAAATGTTTACTGATTTATGTTTTAAATAACTGTTTGTATTCTGTTACCGACAAAATATAGTAAATGATTAAAAATTTATTTAAATTAACAATAACATTACTGATTTATGCTGTAAATAATTATAAAAATTCTTTGGCTAGTGATAACGCCTAAATTGTACATCTTTTTAGTTGCGTTATTGTTAGTTTTGTGCATTATATTTGGTTATATTTGTATGTATTTGTTACTTAATCATGAAAAAGTGTACATGCAAGTGTTTGTAACCAAATACAGGAATAATTGATGAAAAGATGAAAAATTCAAGTGATTATGCACATTTGGAGATTTTTAAGAAGGTGACGAGAGAAAAACCACACAAGATCTCAAGGATTTGATAGAGACAAGATTTCAACGTTGGTATACCAAGGAAATATCAAGTTCTATGATGGACTCATGGGTAAAGTACTAGTGTTATGAAGTAATGGGGAAGAACATCATATATTACCCCCATATGTGCGTTAATCTTAAAAAGTACTCCAAGTGTATTGATTATCTTGATTCGAGTCATTAGAATAGTTATTTGTAAAGTATGTAAAAGTTCAAGTGTAAGGGGAATGCAAATACCCTATGATGTATTATTTTGGATGGTAGGGTAAGAGTGTATGCAAAAAAAAAAAAAAAAAAAAAAAAAAAGAAAAAAAAAATGAAAAAAAAAATATAAAAAAGAGAAAAAACATACGAACTACCATCCCGTTTCCTTTATGTTTGTTTTAAGTTTTTGTTATTTTTCATTTATTAGCTTAAGTCGAGTCGAGTCTTGGCTTAGCAACGCCACATTGTACATGTAATTAACCAAGATGATTAACTCGCCACCAGTAAATATTGCCTTTATCGAACAAAACCGTGTTTATCCTATCCCTACACCTAACGTTATAACCCTTTAAAAGACCTCTTTGATAGTTTATCCTAGGTGCTTACGCCAAGTGGTGGCGGTTTGATCCTTTCCCAAGCCTATGGTAATCTATTTTGCTATGACAGGTAGTGAGAGATGTTTTCCATTTCCTTATTGTGATATATACTTTATTACACCCAAGAGATGTGAGTATCTAAACACTATTTGTGAGGTGCTAGCATATAATTTCCGTGCTTGTTTTTTGTTGAAGTGGAACGATTATTTGTTGTAATTAATTTTATATTAGTGTTAAATGACCCCTAACTTGTATTTTGATTAGAATAAAAGCGCATTTGCTTGAGGACAAGCAAATCTCAAGTGTAAGGGTATTTGATGAAGCGAAAAGTGTACCGCTTTTCGGAGGTCATTTAAGGCCAAAGTCGAGATTATTTGATCAAATATTTCCTTAAATCGTTCCTTTTGTTATTTTAGGTACTTTTGAGAGGAATTTTACAAAAGGAAGCATTTCGGACGTTTTTGGAGCGAAAAAGTGTAGAAAACGACAAAGTCTCAAAAGCATGCTGGAAATTGCCTTTGACGGCGTCACAAGGTATTAGTGACAGCGTCATGAGTTGATAAAAGGGTGGATAAATCAAATACACATGACACGCCAGAATGTTTTGTGAAGAGGTCTTGACGGCGTCATGAACAAAAATTCCAAGGCCATCAAGAGTTATCTTAAAGAGTGACGGCCCAGAACTTGTATTGAGTGACGGCGTCAGAAGTGGATCTAGGCAATACGAGTTTAATTTGGCGGAGAGTTAACGGCGTCAGAATTAACTCTTGACGCCGTCAGATTGTAAAATCTATATATAGTTTTTTAGTTTTCATTCATTGTGTGCAACTTTGAGGGAATAAAACCCTAGACGAATTTTCCAGCCTTTTGAAGGGTTTCAACCCTTTGTTTCTTCCATGTTCAATTGAAGATAAGTACTTTATCAAATCATTCAATATGTCTATGTGTTGTTTGATTATATCTTACGCTTGTCTTCTCTTTAACATGTTAGGCTAGGTTTTCTTTCGTGTTTGCTTAGATGTAATGAAACCTAGATGTTAATTATTGGTTGATGGTTTGTTTATAATTGTTGTGGATGAATGAATTCGATGTTAGGCTTAAGAAAACTAGAAGACTTCCAATTGGTAACTTGCTTGAACGTCTTAAGAAACATGATCGGAGGTGTACTACGATTATTTGGTTATATTTAATGCTTAGGGAACTTCTAGGGATACCATGTTAGGAGCTTTTAGTCGGCTCGACATAGGATTGAGGTTGAAGCCTATAGAGTTAGGGAAGATCGTACACGGCCCTACGACTATTATTAGGGAATATAACCCGTCATCCATGCAATTGTAACAAGTTAATCAACCGGTAAAAGATATCTAGGGAGTAATAAAATCTAAGTAAACACACTTTCTCTCATTATTGTTTACACCACAAATTAGTTTAAGTTTATTTTATTTTATTTTGATTGCATCTTTAGTTACTTGGGTTAGTTGACTAGCAACTACTTCCGCCCACTCTTTCAAAACCCGAGATTTTACTTGCTTTCTTTAAAATATAAATATACAAAAAGAATCATCCCTCACCCTTAGACGTAGTTTAGTACTCCCTCCGTCTCAAAATAATTGTCAAGAGACAAACAACACAAAGTTTAATAAAAGTGGGGTCACTTTATTTTTCAACCACTCAAATAGAATATTCCCTCATTATATTTTCTAGTTTTTACTAAAAAAAGAAAATGGACAATTTTTTTGAGACATCCATTTTAGGAAATATGGACAATTAATTTGAGACAGAGGTAGTAGAATTTTAACCCTAGCGAACACTATTCCTAGAGTTGAACGATCAATCCCCCGGTACTTGTCACTATACTATACTACAACGAACAGGTACACTGCCTGGTGGGGATTGCAAGCTTCTCAAGATCCCTTGAGAGGTAAAACCTTTTGCGAGGGTGCAATTCCACGCATCATAGAAGATGCATAAAGTTGAAGCCCAAAGTCTAACGTGCCTCGCACATAACGTAGAATACGCTTAAGAGCCGAAAAATGAGGCTCTTGAGGATCATGCATATAGAGACAAACCTGCTGAGCAACATAAGAAATATCAGGACGAGTAAACGGCAAATACTGTAAACCACCTGCAAGACTACGGTATAAGGTGGGATTATGAACAAGATCCCCATCGGCACCAAGCTTGGATTCAGTGCCAACAGGAGTCCGAGTAGAATTACAAGAAGCCATATGTGCCCTGTCCAAAAGCTCCATTGCCTACCTCTTCTGAGAGAGAAACATGCCTGTAGAGTCACGAGTAACTGAAATACTCAAAAAATAATTAAGAGCCCCTAAATCCGTCATATCAAACTCCTTATGCAGAGAGGAGATAATACGCTGAAGTAAATTTGTAGATGAAGCTGTCAATACAATGTCATCAACGTATATCAATAAATATGCAACCTCAGAACCATGCTGATAGATAAATAGTGATGAGTCACATCGATCGAAGAAAAACCAACCCGAAGAGCATACCCTGCCAAACGTTGAAACCAAGCACGAGGTGCCTGTTTCAACCCATATAAGGACCGTTGTAACTGACAAACATGGTGTGGAAACCTAGGATCCACAAACCCTGGTGGCTGATACATATAAACAGTCTCAGACAGATCCCCATTAAGAAATGTATTCTTAACATCAAGTTGATCAACTGGCCAACTCCGAGATAATGCAAGGCTTAAAACGGTCCGGATAATAACCTGTTTAACAACCGGACTAAAGGTTTCATCACAATCAACACCAAACTGTTGGCTACGTCTGTTAGCCACCAGACGAGCCTTATACCTACTTAATGAACCATCAGCATGATATTTATGCCGAAACAACCACATAGATCGAACCACATTAACATTTAGTGGTTTCGGAACAAGAATCCAAGTACTATTTCGAATTAAGGCATTATATTCATCGTACATAGCATCTCACCAATGAGGATCAGATAAGGCAACATAGGGAGACTTGGGAATAAGAGAAATATTAGAAGTATGACCATGAAAACGAGGATTGGGCTTAAAGGTGCCAACTTGAGCACGTGTGACCATAGGATGAGTCCGGGTGCGTTGGGTCATGTGTGGAAGTGGGTTTTGGGTTGGAGATGTTTGGGTCTGAGGGGTTTGGGCCGATGGAGTTTGGGCTGGAGTGGGAGAAACCGGTTCATGGGGAAGTTGAGTAGGAGAAAATGGTTCAGTTTGGACTGAAGGGTTGGGTTGGGTTAGGATGTTTTGGGTCGGGTTAAGGATAACATGTTGGGTAATTGGTGACAGTTGAGGGTCAAGGAAAGTGTATGATGGTAGATGAAGAGGTACAATGGAGCCATATGGAAATTAAAGTTCATCAAACGTAACATGGCGGGAAAGGATAATTTTGTTGGTGGAAAGGTCAAGGCATCGATATCCACGGTGATAAGCGGGATACCCCAAAAAATGCAAGGGGTAGCGCGAGGTTCAAGTTTGTGTGGGGAGTCAAGATGGGGGTAGCAAAGACACCCAAAAGTACGTAAACGAGAGTAATCGGGTTATTTGTTAAAGAGTTTGGTGTAGGGTATTTGGTTTTGAATGGCGGAGGAGGGAAGGAGATTTAGTAAGTAAGCAGTCATATGTAATGCTTCGACCCAAAAGGTTCGTGGAAGGTGAGCTTGGAAAAGAAGAGTGCGGATGGTGTTGTTGATGGTACGTATCATTCATTCCGATTTTCCATTTTGTTGGGATGTTTTTGGACAAGAGAATCTAAATTGAATGCCGTGTTGAGCAAACAAATTATGATGGTTGGTGTTATCAAACTCACTGCCATGGTCACACTGAAAAGCCGCAATATCACATTTAAATTGATTATTGACATAGGAACGAAAATATTTAAAACCACCAGTACTTACAATATTTAAAACCATAATATTTAAAACCACCAGTACTTACAATAGGGGAAGTCCAAATAATGATCAAGAAATAACACATAATATTTAAAACCACCAGTACTTACAATAGGGGAAGTCCAAATATTTGAATGCACAATCTCAAAACAACGAGTAACAATAGAGTCTGAATTGGAAAACGGAAGTCTCACATGTTTGCCCAGCTGACAAGCGTGACAAAGATGTGGAGATTTCTCTTTGGTACAAGAAATAAACTGACGCGAGACAAGAGAATGTAGCACGTCTTCCCCAGGGTGCCCGAGGCGTTTGTGCCACGTGATTGGACTGATAGAAAGTAAAGCTTGAGGGATGGGGGAAGGTGGAGTGACAGGGTAAAGATCACCCGAGCTATCACGTCTAAGGAGGATATAACGGGTGAAGAAATCTTTTACAGAAAAACCAAAGGCATCGAATTCAACAGTACAATTGTTATCTCTAGTGAATTGACGAACATAAATAAGATTTTTAATTATATTAGGGGTGAAAAGAACATTATGTAAATATAAGGGACAATTAAGAGTTGGTAAGATGCTATGGCCAGTATCAATTTGCCATCACCAACACAAACTGATGGATATAAATGTTTATTCCAAGTAGTATTTAAATTACTTGAATGTGAATTGAGATGAGAAGATGCACCTGTATCCATGTTCCATATCGGAGTGTCACGATGTTAAACACACTCAGAAGCAACATCTCATGAGTCGGAAATAGTGTAGGAACCGGACCAAGAATACCAGCTGAGCTAGATAGTGACTGGGCCTGCAAAGCAAGCTGTTGGGCCTGTTGCAACTGGGGTATAATGGGTTGTGCCAGGTGGCCTGTTGGGCATGGGTTGGACGTAGGGGTGTTCATGAGTCGGGTAATAAACCGAATAAACCAAAAACCGAACTGAACCGAACCGAAAAAAAACCGAACCGAACATATAACCGAACCGAATTAAAAATTCGGTTTTCGGTTTGGATATGGGTTTGACTATCTGAACCGAAAACCAAACCGAAAACCGAATTTATATAAATATATATATATATTTTATATATTTATATTATTTTATATATAAAAAATATCCATTAAAATTTTATACTAATATAAAAAACACTTTTTAATGCTTAAAATATTTTTTTTTTGCCAAAATATATATAATTAAATTTTAAAAAAATATAAATAGTGTAATTCAAGTATAAATTTCGGTTTTCGGTTTTGACCCATAACCGAACCGAACTTCGGTTCGGTTTTCGGTTATGACCAAAAAATTTTTTTAACCGAACAACCCGAACTGAATAAACCGATTCACCGAAAATCGAAACGATGAACACCCCTAGTTGGACGAAGGGACCAGCTAGGTGGAATTTTTATTCGGTTGATATGTAGTCCAGGTGGGATCCAAGAAACATGTTTAATTGGTCTCTGTGATAAGGCACGTCCCATATGTAATGTTCCATTCCCATATTGTGATGTTCCATTCCCAGTTGCATTATTATTACTTGTACTAGGGTGAAACCTATTAGAGTTATAATTTGGCTTGCTCATTAAACAAATGGTCATTACAATATATAACCCCATAGGATTATTCTAGAGACATAATACAAGTGGGCTTGGCCTAATAACCAAATAATAAAGCCTAAAGGCATAATATACGTCTAACAAATATAAGCACTAGATAGGACATTCAAGCCATTATCTTTGCTGAAACAGCAAAAAACTTTATTGATATGAAAATTGGTAAAGAGACATCTGGCATTTCAAGTTACTAGAGTAAACGAAAACAACTTCAGGCATCCATGTAGTCAGTCAGTCAGATAAACTCTGAATTTAGAAGGCATGCTTGGTCAAACGGCTACTGATGGTTCTCGTTTTCTTGGGACGCAAATCAAGAGGCAAGTGCTTCTCGTTCTTGTAAGCTTCCCTGAGCTTTGCCTTTGGTGTCTGTGATGAATTTTATTTATTTTCAGATATATTATTTGCATCTCATCCAATTTGGCGTCAGGGTGTAAATCCTCATGACACTCGTTATCTTCCCGAAAAAATTCTATTGTATGATTCTCATCCTGGAGGAACAGGCATTTTAGCACATGTGAACTTAACCGCTGCATTGGAACTTTAGACATCGTGTTGCTGCTCTGTTGAGACTGGTTTTCCCAATTGCGTTCAAGTGAGTATTATTTGACTAGCCGGTTGATTATATAACTCTTTTTCTTATCTTATGATTGTCTGAAAGAGTAAGTTTGTTTTTTGGCACATGTCAAAATCTTTCTTGTCACGAGTACAACGAAGTTTTGCACAAAGATGCAGTGATAACAATCATTAAGGTTATTGCTCAACACCAAATGTTAGGTTAAAGCTAGCAGACATTTTTAGTTGCTAATTATATCATGTTATTGCAGGGTGTTCTTGAGCTCGAGAAATCAAAATTCAGAGATACTTCAAGCTCTTCCTTAAAATTGAGTTCGCTGATGCCACGTTGTTAGATCTTGTAAGTAGTTATTAACTAGAACATATTTTTCTTTTAGACAGCATATATCACTGCTTATATCGTTACACCTACACCAATAGATATGAACACGTGAGGCATTTTATATGCCACAAGGCACAATCACTAATTGACCTCTGCAAATCATTAGAATACTATTCCAACCAAATGAGTTGATTGCAACGTTTACAAACCTAATACATGTATCTTATTAACCGAAAATAACAAGAGTTGGTGAGACCTAACACATGTATCTTATTCGTGACAAACAAATAATGATAATATTTTATAAACCGAAAAAAACAAGAGTTGATTGCAACATACAAACCTAATACATGTATTTTATTCGTGACAAACAATATGTCAATATCCATAACACATAAACCTAAAATATTATCATTATTTGGTGAGACCTAGGGTCAACCCTGAACCCTTCAACTTATCACTGGTGATGGAATCAATCCGGTTTTTCATCTCCTCTGTCAAATAGTTTTCCCAGTCTCCGACCACCCCTTTTCGGAAGAAATTCTGGTTCTCAATAGTCTCTTTTGTCATAAACCTCTGTCTGCCACTCTTATTCACCTCCAAACTACTTAAAGTCTCAAAGCTACAAAGCTTCACAATCTCTTCCACCACCCCTTTTTCCTCCTCTTCCGTGGTAAACGCCATCCCCATAAATGCCGCAAGTTTCCTCACTTCCACAACTGGCTCCTTCTTCATATCTTCAAACTTCAAAAACAAGATTTTATCAGGTGACTCTTTACTTGCTTTCCAATAGCCTAACACATGGTCCCAAAATGGACTATACTCAGAAACACCTTTGCAAAACGACTCGTACGCTTCATTAAATGAAATGGGTACTAAATCTTTCGACCGAAGTTTATTCATGAAATCCCATTTTGAAACCAACACGTCTTTTGGATCCCTACACACGTAAACAAACTTGCATGGGGACATTGGTGAAGTCATAGATGTCGGTAATAACTCACGAGGATGATGTGTAGCGAAAAGTCGAGGTTTAGGGAGGTGATCAAATTTTGTTATACTGTGGTCGAGGTAAATATGTGTGTCAAGGAAGGGGAATGCACTTTGGGGTCCAGTGCTTAGTAGAGGGTGGTTGGAAAACTCATAACGATGACGGTTAGAGATTGCAAACATGAGGGCCTTGAGCCAAGTGGTGCCACATTTCATGAATGTAGCCAAGAAGATGTCGGTGGGTTCGGGTTTGAAGTAGGTTTGGATCAATAATAGGCCTTTGATCACATCACGGCTAAGCCAAAAGTTCTTGTAAAGAAAGATGTATTCGCTTTTCCATCCTTTGTCTTTTGGGAGAGTTTTGTAAAGGTGGTCGAGTTGTTTCTGGAGGTCGTTGTAAGCTTCTTGTTCTTCGGTTTGAACATTGTTGTCATAATTTGTTGCGGTTGGGTTGTAGCATGTGTTCTTGTCGGGAAGAAAGTATGTCGACATGGGTTCGAATTGAGTTTGATTTTGGGAAACAATGGAAAGGCGATGGTGATCGAATCTATAGTTGCGAGAGACACTTGAAACAACGAACGTTGTTTTATAGATGAGTAACATCTAATTGAACTATTTAAGTTACTTTACCCCGCAATGTCATCAAATACTGTTTTTTTATTAATTTGAAAAAATTAAACGTGTTCTAATTGTACTATTTAATTGTCTTTAACCCCACAAAGTCACCAAATACAAGGGTTTTTTTTTTAAACTTGAAAAGATTAAATATTTTCTAATTGTACCATTTAATTGTCTTTACCCCGCAATGTCATGAAATATTTTTTTTATATTAATTTGAAAAGATTAAACGTGTTCTAATTGTACTATTTAATTGTATTTATAACCCCCACAAAGTCACCAAATACAGTTTTTTTTTTGAAAAGATTAAATATTTTCTAATTGTACTACGTAGTATTTAATTTTCTTTACCCGCAATTAATGTCATGAAATATTGTTTTTTTTTTTTTTTTTTTTTTTTTTTTTATTAATTTGAAAAGATTAAACGTGTTCTAATTGTACTATTTAATTGTCTTTACCTCCACAGAGTCACCAAATACAATTTTTTTTAATTAATTTGAAAAGATTAAATGTTTTCTAATTGTACTATTTAACTGTCTTTACCCCCACAATGTCATCAAATATTGTTTTTTTCATTAATTTGAAAAGATTAAACGTGTTCTAATTGTACTATTTAATTGTCTTTACTCCCACAAAGTAACAAAATACAATTTTTTTTATTAATTTGAAAAGATTAAATGTTTTCTAATTGTCTTTACCCCGCAATGTCATCAAATACTGTTTTTTTTAATTAAAGATTAAACGTGTTCTAATTGTACTATTTATTGTCTTTAACCAACAAAGTCACCAAATACATTTTTTTTAAAGATTAAATGTTTTCTAAGTTTCAATAATGGTGCACGTGGTTTGCGTTGACTTTCACCTTTAGTCTTTTAACTTTCTTTTTAACTTATAACTCTTTTTATTTATTTATTTATTTATTTATTTATTTATTTTCATTTATTCATATATAATTTTTTTACCCCTTTTTTTAGAATGACAATTTTAACTATCTCACAATTTTTACATCATAAATATATCTCACACTAGGCATTCAAACCTGTGCGATGCACACTGCTCGATCTAAATATTCATAGTCATGAAAGCCCATGCGATGCACATGTGCTGTATATAAGTTTTCAAAGTTTAATATCCGTTTTTTATTTTCGTCATTTTATATTCGAGACGTATTTTTGTCATTATATATATACGTTGTCATGGTATCATACATTTTGTAAGCATGATACGTATTTAAAATAGTATATTGACGTGTAATCTTTTAAGATGTATTTTTTACGTAATATTTTTTGTCTATTTATTTTGGTATTGACTCTATCGTTTTTTATTGGAACTAACTAATATTAATACATCCGGCTAAGTAATAATTATTTCTTATGATAGTCAACAATGCTCGTGCGATGCACATGGGCTGTATAGAAGTTTTCATAGATTTAAAATACGTGTGATGCACATGGGCTGTATAGAATTTTTCATAGCGTAATATTCGGCATTTATTATCGTCATTTTATATTTAAGTTGTCATGGTGTCACACATTTGCTAAGCTTTATACGTATTTAAAATACTTTATTGAGTTGCACATGGGCTGTATATAAGTTTTTATAGCGTAATCTTCGGCACTTATTTTCGTCATTATATATCTAAGTTGTGATGGTATCACATTTTCAAGCATGTCACATATTTAAAATAGTTTATTGACGTAAAAAGAGTATATGTGAAGAGATTTTTTTCAAGATGTTACATTGAAAAGAGTCTCTTCACATGTAATATTTTAATATGTATAAGTTACATAAATTATTTTAAATATGAAGCGATGAAATTAATGTTGGAGACATTTTATATTCATCCTCATGCGATGCACACAGGTTTGGATTGCCTCAGGACCATGCGATGCACACAGGTTGGATCTAATTGTTTTTTTCGTAATGTTCAGGACTAATTTTCGGTTAATGTTTGAAACTCTCATTTTTTTTTAAAGATGAACTTCGTTGTTCAAATAAATTACATTATTAAAAGCGAACTATAAAACAAATTTCCTTTTTAACAAAATTATAAAAACATAAAACATTAAAGTAATTAGTATATATTCAAGAGTATAAATTATAATTCGTATAATAAACTATAATTCGTATAGTAAAATATTGCATGTTTAATTTATAACGTACTATTAATATGAATGCTAAGTATTCATCTATATTGACACCGGTAGCCATGGCGTTGTTCTTGTTGTTGTTCTTCTTTTGGTATATTACTTATTTGCATGATAAAAAATGGCTTTGTTTCTTTTGATCTATTACTTAGTCCTACAATACTTGTCCATTAGATGGTTTTTGCATGGTAATATGAAGCACACATGGTCTATTTAATTGGTAATAGTTTAATGTGCGTTAAATATTTTCTTTATTAAGTTTGTAAATTAAAGTTTGTGTAATAATGTATATATAATAATGCAACATAAACTGAAAAATTGTTACAAACCTTTTTAGCTTCATCTCATTTTATTGTACAACTAATTTCATTAAAAATTAACATTGAAGTCTAGGTAATATTAATAAATTTTATCAATAAACTCAATTCTAAATAGCTAACTAAATGAATATTAATTAATACACTATTAATAATTCCTAAAACCTTTGTACTCCACTGTTATGTCTTAAACTTAATTTTTTTTAATTTACAAATGGGTTTGAGCAAAAATTATGTACTTTTTCTTTTATATTCATTATTCAAGTTGCATGCTTACATAAACTAATCATGCTAAAAAGTATCATTTAACCATTTAAATGTTGCTTTACATACATGCTCATACACATTTTCCAATTCGCACATGTGAGCTATATCAATAGAAAACACACATAAATTACTTGTACATGAACATGCATTAACATAATACATATATCTATATATATTGCATTAGGTTAAATCATCAATTATTCTTGCAACCTTTTCAACTTCATCTCAATTAATAATCGACTTTTAATTCTATACTAATTACTTAATATCATGTGATAAATTCCGGCAAGCCTTGCACTTCCATCTCGATGTTGTATATACTTCACATTAAATGCACCGGTTTTGTTTTTCGATAAAAGTTTGAACTTTTTCTTATGTTTAAAACTCAACTTTTTTATTTGATATTATAATTTACAAACGGATTTAAGTCAAAATTATGTATTTTTTCCTTTCTATTCATTACTTAATGTGATATTTTAAATATGTTGTATATTGCTATTATGGCAAACTCATTTAATAGGCGTAAATATTGGTTTATCACTAATGATTCTACATATAGAAAAAAGAAAACACTTTGCGATGCGCGGTTTCTCACTAATGATTCAATTGCACACGATAAATTCATTCTAACATTTCTCAAAGAGCATTCGAAAGCAACTACTTACATAAACTAATCATGCTAAAAAGTATCATCTAACCATTTAAATGTTGTTTTACATACATGCTCGTGCACAATTTCTTGAATCAATTTGCACATGTGAGCTACATCAATAGAAAACGCACATAAATTACTTGTATATTAAAATGCATTAACATAATACATATATCTATATATATAACAATCACCTAAATATGTAAAAAAATAAAGAAAATAGTTGGTATCCTAATCTTTAGTTCCATTTATCTGAGCATGCATGATCTTGTGTGATTTTCATGGTACCTGCGTATGATAACTAAATTTAAAAAAAAAAAAAAAAAAAAATGAAAAAAAGCCAAGTTAATTACAAAGATCTAAAAGATGTGTGAATCACCTCCAAAATATTGCAAAAGAGAATTTACACACCGCTACCAACAATCAAAGATCTAAAAGATGTGTGAATCATCTTCAAATGTACATACTAAATGTGATTTTGGCCGGTTTATATAGGCATGAATTAGGTTAAATCATTAATTATTCTTGTAACCTTTCGCAACCATTGCACTTCATCTAACCAACTTTTAATTCTATACTAAATGTCATGTGATCAATTCGGGCAACCCTTGCACTTCATCTTCTTTCATGATTGTATAGTTATTATGAGGCTTGATGAGAAGAAAAATGAACCACTTTTAAGGGTTCATTTAAGCCCAGAATTGAATTTATTTGATCAAATATTGCCCTAAATCGTTCCTTTTGTGATTTTAGGTACTTTGGGAGTGAATTCTGGAAAAGGAAGCATTTTGGACGTTTTTGGAGCATAAAAATGAAGAAAACGGCAAAGTCTTAATTTTCCTTGCTGGGAACAGTACCTGACGGCGTCAAGAGTAAAAGTGGTGACGGCCCAGAAGAAACGTGAAGGCGTCACCCAAAGCCGTCACGTGTTAACTTGTCAAAACTTGCGCGCAGAGTAGCTGATATTGTTTTGGTCATAACTTTTGCATACGAACTCGGATTTAGGTGATTCAAAAGTCCACGCGAAGAGGACGAAGAGATCTAAAATTTGGTGAAAAAATGGTCGTGACGCCGTCAAGATGGGCCGACAAAAAATTAGCTTATAAATATAACATCATAACTTCACTTTTTTTAAGCCCTAAACCCTAAGGTCGATTCCTGGGTTTAGGTAGGTGTTTTTACAGCAACTTAGAGGGTTTCAATCACTCCATAAACATCATGTATTGGTTTGTTGATTCTATCTTAATTATGTTTTCCATTATCATTGTTGATTGCTCTTCTTTGATGATAATTCACCTTGTGTCTACTTATGATTGTGTGAAACTTGTGTATAATTAATTAGATCTCATTGATTTCTTGTTGATGTTTGTGTCTATCTCCATCAATGAGGGCTTGTTGATGTGTGTGTCTATCTCCATCAATTAAGGCGTGACAACTTCAATAGATCTAGTTGGTTTAGTTTATAATTCTTGTTTCCTATTGATTCTTGTTTTGATTGACTGTCTCATCAATGTTAGGCTTAAGAAAACTGGCAGATCTCCATTGTGTAACTTGCTTGAACGTCTTAAGAAACATGAACCGATGTGTACTAGGTTTTTATGGTTGTATTTAATGCATGAGCGAATTCTAGTGATCCCATGTTAGGAGCTTCTTAGCTGGCTCGACATAGGAGTGAAGTAGGAGCTTATAGAATTGGGGAAGTAAGTACGCCACCCCATGATTGGTATTAAGGAATACACCCGTCAATTAAAACAAGATGTGACAATTCAATAGGTAGAATTGGATAGCTAGCAAGGAGTAACATATCATGGGTAGACATGCTTCACTTATCTTGTAGAACCCTAGCCTATTTTCCTACACATTAGTTTAAGTAGTAGCTTTTGGGTTAGTTGATTAACAACTAATTCCGCCCCTTCTTCCAAAACCCGAGATTTTTAATTGTTTTCTATAAAATATAAAATACAAAAAGAATCATCCTTCACCTTTAGACCTAGTTAGATTAATTTCAATCCTAACGACACTATTCCTGAGTTGAACGATCAATCCCCCGGTACTTGTCACTATACTATACTACAACGATCAGGTACACTGCCTGGTGGGGGTTGTAAGCTTCTCGAGATCCCTCGAGAGGTAAAGCCTGGTGCAATTCCCACGCATCAAGTTTTTGGCGCCGCAGCCCGGGGAATAGTTATTGTTTAGGTTGAATTTGATTTTTATTAGGTCTACTCATTAGATTCCTATCAAGTGATATTTTTTCTTTTTACTTTGTAGCTTTCTCGTAGTCTATCTTTTCTTTGTGATTTTGTATGTAATTTGCTTCAAATGGACACTTCACTTAGACTTCTAAGATTGCAAGATATGGTTGAGTGGCTAGAACACCAAGAAGTGCAAAATACCTCATTTAGAGACACCTATGAATCATATGAGCCTTCACCTAGGATAGATTCTTATGAACAACCTCCATGTTTAGGATCTCGTTTTAGTGAGGCTAATAGAAAAAGCGACCTAGTTTGCCAAGGAATTATGGATAGAGCCGTATCAATAAACCATAAGTTTGATGAAGCACTAGGTTTGTTATTATCACTACCTAAGGATATAGGTGATCGTGACACGTGGAATGATGAGGTAAGTAACATAAGCCCACAAAATACTCAACCATCATTTGAGGCACACACACCGCCCGTGACTTACCCGGAAGAAGTAGAAGAAACTTTAGGAATTCCGATGGAGGTAGAACCCTTAGACCAGGCACCACTTGAGGATATAGGTTTGAATACTTGTAGTGATAACCTTACTCCTAGTTCTAGGGAATTTCCTATTGTTGATGAACCGGAACCTCAATCTTTACACACCTTTTCATCCTTAGATATATTTCTAGGAGACAAAAGAGGAACCGACCCACCCATCAACCAATATTATCCGGGTAGTTTTAGGATGAAGGAAGCCATTCACTCACCCCCTTCACCTCATGTGGCATATTCACACCCTAAGGGTGTGTATCGCTACTTTCACCCACACTTAATCCTAAGTGTAGGGAAAACCTCCTCTATTTCCGTTAAATAAGGGTAGAGTCAGGCTCGTGACTCGAACAAAAACAAGCGCTTCTTGGGAGGCAACCCATGTTTTGTGTGTTTTTATTTGTTTGTTTGTTTGTTTGATTTTATTTGTTTTCGTATGCATGTTTTATTTTTGTTGTTTGTGGCTCATGTTTAAAAGTAAATTGTGAAAATGCTTTATTTTGTTTTTAACTTCGTCTTAATTGCATATAAAGGTATTTTGCAAAAGATAAGTGTAAGGGAGATCCAAATTTGCTTATAAGAACGAAATTGAGCATGAACCACAACAATATTAAATGGACATGTGTATTAGTACTTGTTAGAGTCAAATGCTTGTATCGAGTCATAATGATGTTTTGCTGGATTTTCTAGGAAGTAGGATATAAGTTTTTCCCGAAATTTTCCGAAAACTTAACATAAAGATTTCTGCAGGTCACTTCTGACGGCGTCAGAAATTAATTCCTGACGGCGTCATGTGTAAAATTCTGGAAATTTTGCTAGTTTTGTTTATACCGGAGTCTTAAAGTTTTTGTTGATTCTTTAGTTTTATAAACTCCAGGAAATCTGCAAACATTCATTCCACAAGCATTATATCTTTAATTGTTTTGTTTTTATTCCTAAGTCTGGAATTACATCTAGTTGTGAGTTTTCTTTGTTCGGATTGATGCTTTGGGTTTTTGTGATTGTTTTCTCAGGTTTAACAGGTTATGTTTGACAAGAAGATGATTTATATTCTGGAAGGGAAGCATTGATTGTTCATTTTCTTGGAGGAAGATCTAACCTTATTACCTTATTATCCATATCGAGCGAATCAGGGGAGTATTTGATTTCATTCTTTTTACCTATTTCACTTTTACATTCTTTACTTGAACATTGGGGACAATGTTCATCCTAAGTGTAAAGGGAGGGTAAAATGATGATACCTTACAAATACACTTTCGCTTGAGTTTGTTTGTTTGATAGTAGATGTTTAATAAAACTATGAGAAATACTTGTTAGTGTAATTTTAGTGCCAAATTTAAAATTTTTTACAATATTTAGGAGTGAAACTTTAGCCATAGCAAGCGTCTCATGGATAGGAGATTGTATGACTAGCACACAACCGTATCATTCAGAAAAATTTTCCACCCAAATATGTGAGGTTCGCCTTTAGATTTGATAGGAAAAGCATTTACTATTAGTGCTTATGAGTGTACCAGTAGCATTTAGATTCTAGAACTTGCGTTAGTGATGCATCCCGAGACCGCTAGTGAGACTACATTCGTGTAGTAGGATTTACTACATGATAAGAGGCATTAGGATCACCCTTGTGTTAAACCCGTATCATAATTACTTGACCATTTAAGTCATATTACTTGGCTAGTTAAGTCAATTAATTTTTCCCACACCTTAGCGTTGTACTCATTTTTAGTACACGAAACCCCTAGTACACCCCTCCGAGCCTATCTTTTCGTTTCTAACTTTAAGTATTTTACTTAAAGGAAGAATTTGTTACACCCCACTTAAATGTACAACCAAATCGCCTTAGCCTTCCGTGTATGCACTCATCTTTAGTGCATTATTGTTATTTGTTTAAACCCTTAGTTAATTATCTAATTGATTACATGGTTGCTAAGTCGAGTCATATCCTTGTACATATTGTTTTGGGACGATTGGGACTCATGGGTAAAATACTAATGTTATGGAGTAATGGGGAAGAACATATATTATTACCCCCATATGTGCGTTAACTTTAAAAGTACTCAAAGTGTTTTGATTATCTTAATTCAAGTCATTAGATTAGTTTATTGTAAACTATGTAAAAATTCAAGTGTAAGGGGAATGTTCATTCCCTATGATGTATTATTTTGGATGGTAGGGTAAGAGTGTATGCAAAAGAAAAAAAGAAAAAAAAAAAGAAAAAAAAAATCAAAAAGAAAAAAAAATCGAAAAATCAAGAAAAAGAAAAAAAATAGAAAAAGAAAAGAGAAAAAAACATACGGACTACCATCCCATTTCATTCTATGTTTGTTTTATGTTTTTGTTTTTTTTCATTTATTAGCTTAAGTCGAGTCTAGTCTTGGCTTAGCAACGCCATATTGTACATGTAATTAACCAAGATGATTAGCTCGCCACCAGTAAAGATTGCCTATATCCAACAAAACCGTGTATTCCATATCCCTACACCTAACGTTATAACCCTTTGAAAGACCTCTTTGATAGTTTATCCTAGGTGCTTACGCCATGTGGTGGAGGTTTGATCCTTTCCCAAGCCTATGGTAATCTATTTTTTTATGACAGGTAGTGAGAGATGTTTTTCATTTCCATATTGTGATATAACTTTATTACACCCGAGAGATGTGAGTATCTAAACACTATTTGTGAGGTGCTAGTGTATGACCTTCGTGCTTGTCTTTGGTCTTTAGTGGAACGATTATTTGTTGTAATTACTTTTATATTAGTGTTAAATGACCCCTAACTTGTATTTTGATTAGAATAAAAGCGCATTTGCTTGAGGACAAGCAAATCTCAAGTGTAAGGGTATATGATGAGGAGAAAAATGAACCACTTTTAGGGGGTCATTTAAGCCCGGAATTAAATTTATTTGATCAAATATTGCCCTAAATCGTTCCTTTTGTGATTTTAGGTACTTTGGGAGTGAATTCTGGAAAAGGAAGCATTTTGGACGTTTTTGGAGCATAAAAGTGAAGAAAACGGCAAAGTCTTAATTTTCCTTGTTGGGAACAGTACCTGACGGCGTCAAGAGGCTTTTTATGACGGTGTCAAGAGTAAAAGTGGTGACGGCCCAGAAGAAACGTGAAGGCGTCACCCAAGGCCGTCACGTGTTAATCGAATCTAAGTTTTTAAAAGCTAAGAAAACACTAAAACTATCTTTTATAACGAATTAAAAAGACGTAAAACTATTCAACCCCCCTTCTAGTTTTCCACAATTGGTATCAGAGCCATGTCTAGCAAGATTTTTAAAATATATTGTATTTTAAAACTTGTAACGATCTATGGAATCTGAAAAATATTTAGAAGGGCAATCTATACAAAGACCACCACTATTTGAAAATGATGGATTTTTATGTTGGAAAAATAGATTCGAAACGTATGTGAAATCAAAAGATCTTGATCTTTGGCATATTATTACCTTTGGTGATTTTCCTCCTATTCAATATAATATTGAAACTAAAATGAATAAGATTGTTTCTTTCGAAGAACAAAATGATGATTTGAAAAAGAAATTAGCAAAAAATAATGAGGCTAAAATGGTCATTTATAATGCGTTACCACGCAAAGAATATGAAAGAATTTTTATGTGTAAAACCGCCAAAGAAATTTGGGATTCTTTACCAATTACTCACCAAGGTAATAGCCAAGTCAAAGATAATAAAATAGATCTTCTTGTACAACAATATGAACAATTTACGATTCCGGAAGAGAAATCAATTGATAATGCTTTTGCTAAGTTTAACACTATTATCACAAGTTTAAAAGCACTTGATGAGACATTTTCTAGTAAAAATTGTGTTAGGAAATTTCTTAGGGCATTGCATCCAAAATGGAGAGCTAAGGTCACGGCAATTGAAGAATCAAAGAACTTGATGACGTTATCACTAGATGAACTAATTGGCAACTTGAAGGTTCATGAAGAAATCATAATAAGAGATTCGGAAACGGTCAAAGTCAAGAAAGAACAAACCAAATCCATTGCTCTAAAAGCCAAAAAGGAACCTAGTGATGATGATGATTCAAGTGACGAAAGTGAAGACGAAGAATATGCAATGGCCGTAAGAGAATTCAAGAAGTTCTTCAAGAGACGAGGAAGATTCACTAGATCATCACGAGACGAAAGAAAAGCATTCCAAAGAAATAGAAGTGACAACTACGGGAAAAGAAAGTGCTTTAGATGTGGAAGTCCAAATCATCTCATTGGCGAATGTCTAAAGCCACCAGGTTATGAAAATCAAGGCGCTTTTGTTAGTGGAACATGGAGTGATAGTGACAAAGAAGAAGTTGAAAAGCCAAGAGACGAAAAGTGTTTTATGGCAAAAGAAACCGACGAAATATGTTTAGGAATTGACTTGGAACCTGACGAATGGATCAAAGATAGCGGATGTTCGAGGCACATGACGGGGAACCGCAAGCTATTCTCTACATACAAGACATACAATGGAGGTAATGTTATTTTCGGTAGTGACTTACGTGGAAAAATCATTGGCAAAGGTACGATTTCTCAAGACTCACTTACTATTGAAAATGTAGAGCATGTAGATAAATTAACATATAACTTGCTTAGTGTAGGACAAATATGTGATAATAAATATAGAGTCACATTTACCGAAGAGGATAGCGAAATAATTAAAAATGGAAAAATTATAGGTAGAGGAATTAGGAAAGGTGGCATATATGTTATGAAACTAGGAAACAAACCTGAGGATAGGATATGCCTAACGACCCTAGATGAAAACTCTACATTGTGGCATAGGAGATTAGGACATGCTAACATGCAACAAATACAATCTTTGGCCTCTAAGGAATTAGTTAGAAATTTGCCTAATCTAAAATATGACAAGCATTTTTGTGATGCATGTAAAATTGGAAAAAAAGCTCATGCTAGTCACAAAGCTAAGAATATAGTATCCACTACTAGGTGCCTAGAATTATTACATATGGATCTTTTTGGTCCATCCGCTGTGCGGAGCTATGGAGGAAACAAATATACCTTAGTAATAGTAAATGACTACTCACGATACACGTGGACTAGGTTTTTAAGTGACAAAACCCAAGCCTTTGAAAAATTCGAAATATTTAGTAAAATGATTCAAAATAAATTAGGATGTTCAATAGTTGCCATTAGGACGGACCATGGTAGGGAATTTGATAACGAAGTACAATTCGGAAAATATTGTGAGTTAAATGGAATATCTCACAATCTCTCCGCTCCTCATACTCCTCAATCAAATGGCGTAGTAGAAAGAAAAAATAGGTCACTACAAGAAATGAGTAGAACTATGTTAAATGAACAATCCATCCCACAAAAATTTTGGTGTCACGCCGTAAATACATCAACTTATATTTTAAATAGGGTATCAATTAGAAGAATTCTAGGAAAAACTCCTTATGAGTTATTAAGAGGTAGAAAACCAAACTTAAGCTACTTTAGGGTATTTGGAAGTAAATGTTATATTTTAAACACTAAGGATTACCTCACTAAGTTTGATCCAAAATCATATGAAGGAATATTTTTAGGATACTCACAAAATAGCAAAGCATATATAATACTTAACAAACACTTCATGAATCACTAAATGTAACATTTGATGAAACACCACCACCTCCTAAAACATTACCTTTAGAAGATGATGATTTAGTCGAAGATGAAGCTATTGAGGTTAGTAAAACAAAACCCATAGGAAATGATAATGAAGACATTCACTTAGAAAATAACGAAACTGTTAATATTAAAGAATCTAGATCACATCCATTAGATAATATAATAGGACATCTTAACCAAAGAACCCTTAGGTCACAAGCCCAAGATAAAAACAATTTCTTTTGTTTCCTCTCAGCAATAGAACCTAAGAACATTAGCGAGGCTTTAAAGGATGAAAGTTGGGTTATAGCTATGCAAGAAGAATTAAATCAATTTAAGGCTAATGATGTTTGGGAATTAGTCCCAAATCCAATGAATATGACCATCATAGGAACCAAATGGGTGTATAGGAATAAATTAGATGAAAATGGAGTAGTTACTAGGAATAAAGCTAGGTTAGTTGCCCAAGGTTATAATCAACAAGAAGGAATTGATTATGACGAAACCTATGCCCCCGTAGCTAGACTAGAATCCATTAGGATACTACTTGCCTATGCATGCGCCCTAGATTTTAAGTTATTCCAAATGGACGTGAAAAGTGCATTCCTTAACGGTTTTATCAATGAGGAGGTATATGTGGCACAACCTCCAGGATTCATTGACTTCGCAATACCTGATTATGTTTATAAGTTAAAGAAAGCCTTGTATGGACTCAAACAAGCTCCCAAAGCTTGGTATGATCGATTAAAAGCTTTTCTTATTAAACATGATTATTCCATGGAAATGGTAGATAACACTCTTTTCACTAAAAGGAAAGACCCAAATCTCATCATTGTCCAAATATATGTTGATGACATTATATTTGGATCGACTTGTCAAGACATGTGTGATGAATTTGCCAAAATCATGCATGATGAGTTTAAGATGAGTATGATGGGTGAACTTAACTTCTTTCTAGGATTACAAATAAAACAATTAGAAGATGGAATATTTTTTTAACCAATCTAAGTACATTAAGGAAATGCTTAAGAAATTTGGCCTAGAAGATTCAAAACCCATAAAACCCCTATGTCTACGGAAGTAAAGCTCATAAAGGACGATGAAGGTGAGTCCGTAGATAACACCAAGTATAGAGGAATGATAGGTAGTTTACTATACTTGATGGCAAGTAGACCCGACATCATGTTTAGTGTCTGCCTTTGTGCCCGTTTTCAAGAGGATCCCAAAACCTCTCACCTAGAAGCGGTTAAGCGTATCTTCCGATACGTTAAAGGCACTATACACTTAGGATTATGGTATCCTAAGGGATCCGGCATAGAAACCATCGTCTATGAGGATTCGGATCATGCGGGAGACTACGTAGATAGAAAGAGCACTAGCGGTATTTGCACGTTTATGGGATGTTGTCTAACGTCTTGGTTTTCGAAGAAGCAAACCGCTCTTGCTATTTCTACCACCGAAGCCGAATATGTAAGCGCCGGAAAGGCATGTCAACAAGCACTATGGATGAAACAAGCTCTCGTAGACTATGGCATTAGGTTAGAAAATGTCCCCATTATGTGCGATAACAAAGGTGCGATAGATTTAAGTAAAAATCCGGTGCAACACTCTAGGACTAAACACATAGAAATACGTCACCATTTTCTTAGGGATAATGTACAAAAAGGAAATATATCTATAGAAAAGGTTGCATCGGAAGACAACATTGCGGATATATTCACAAAACCCCTTAAGCGTGAATTATTCAACCACTTGCGTTTAGGATTAGGAATGATGAAACAAGTTGACTAAATTATATTGAATTAATACAAATTTATACTTGCATAAAATTTATTTTTCTTCCATTTCATCTTTTCTGAGTCTAGGAATCTATTTTGCACAAAACTAAAGATTGAGAACATTTATTTTCTTTGCATAAACCTTTTTGTAAAACTCAATCAATTTTCTCTAAAAATTATTCTCACAATCTAGGAATCACATGAAGATCATTTTCCTTGCATTGTTGACTAATTCTAAAAACATTGTCTTTCAAAATCATGCATAAACTCTCACATAAATTGTCAAGGTATATAATCTGATATATGTCTTTGACATTCATGATCGAGCAAAAATTGAATCAAGGAGATCATTTGGATTGTTTCTTAGGATCGTTATTTCTTTTTGCATCTAGGAGTCGAAACAATCACAACTCCACATTTGTTGCATATAGACACTCACTAGGACAAATTCACTAATAATGGTGTCATCTTGATCCATCACTAGCTTTTCACTCGCTAATTGCCTTTGCCTTTAATCTAAGATAGGTGCCTTAGGAAGTTTAAGTGATCTTGCCCTTACTTACCTCCCCTTGCTTATTATGTGTTGATTTATTGCTCTTTTGCCTATGTGTTATTGCATGCATGCTATCTCTTGATTAGATTAGATTCCAAATTACCTAAGGGAATTGAACTTGCTTGAACTCTAATCCAAACACACAACCTTTCTGCAAATTTTCTGCCAAAAACCCAATTCTGGCAACCTGGAAATCACCAGATGGGCGGCCCCTTTAATTTTGTAAGGCGGCCCCCTTAATCATTAAGGGGACCGCCCCCTAATTAAGGGGACCGGCCATCTGATGGTCGGGTTTACAGAATCTTTTCTACTTTTTAGCCCATTTCAACCTACATTTCCCAATTTTCACCAACACATTTTGTCCTAATCTCCCAAACAAACTTTATCCATCCATAAACACACAAATCTTACACTATAAATACCCCCAATCCTCAAAACTCTTCACTCATCCCTTCATGGCTTCTCCAAACAAACCTAAACCAAAAGCCTCAAGGCTTGCAAAAATGACGGAAAAACCCGTTTGGCGAAGAAAAAGCCCTCGAAACAAATCCATCATAACAAATGAAGTTGGAAGTCATTCAACACCACCAACCACTTACTTCCCAAACTTTCCACCAAATTCACAAGGACATTCATTTGATCCTACTTACAAACCATACAACATTGGCCAAACATCTTCCTTCATGCCAAATCACTCACCTCATCCTCCAATCACTTGTAATGATCCATAAAAGTTTGATCAACCATCCCACTACAACTCCAACTACACAAACCCAATTCATCCATATCAACACAATGACTTTCTCCACATTACCACGGAAAAGCAAAAGTTCCGTGATGAAATATCACAAATCCATGATCTTCGTGATCTCAATGCCATGCATCTTGCACAACGCAACAAAGGGCAACCTCCATCATCACCCTACAACAATTGCCTTCCTCACTCTCTCAACTTGGATCAAGTTACAAACCACACTCACTATTGCCCTTGTTGCATCTTTCTCCAAAAACAAATCCTTTACTTGAGTGAAGATATTTCTTGGATTGAATATCTCCTCACTCGACCTCATCCCATTCCACCCCTAACACGATACAATATCGTAAGGGTCACCTCTTCCGCTCCATACCTCACTCCATATCCCTCTCCATCTAACAACTAAGCTTTATGCTTATGCTATCCTTCAAGCAAATAAAACAATCAACCATGAGTTGCAAGCAAGTCCAAGTGCTCTTTCTAGGCAATATAGGACTATGTCTTTTCCTTTGTTTTATTATGATTAATATTCCTTAAGCATATTAAATGTTGTAATGCTTTCTATGATGCTTGAATGAATCTATTTTTATAACTATTGCTTTGCATGTATATTTGCCTTGTTCTTCTCTAATATTTTGTGTAGCCAAGATTTCCATAGCTCATTCCCTTGGTGCTCTCAAATGAGGGGGAGTATACATCAAGGGGGAGCAATAACCTTTTTGATTTTACAAAAAGGGGGAGAAGAGAATGTTAAACTCTAAATTCTTGTCTAAAAATTATTTTTTAGACCTAATGAGTTTAAGGTTTTGTAATCATCAAAAAGGGGGAGATTGTTGACATAAATAATGTCTTAAAACATTGTTAGCATATTAACAATGTCTCTATGTTTTGATAATTACAAAGCATAAACTCATTAGTCTAAAACTTATGACGTAAACAAGTTTTTAGTGCTCAATACTTGTCTTTGCTTCCATATCACTTAAGGTATGAATAAACAAAGGGTTCCTTTGATCATAAGTGTATAATTCTTTGTTTCAAAGTGATCCAAACTTCATCCTCTCACGTGCAAGAGAAGAATACTTCTATCCCCCAAGACAAGAAGTATTACAACTTGTTGTGATCTCCACATCCAAGTTGTTGGTGCATCATCATAGATCATTTACATTATTCTTTGTGAAGATTGTTGTGAATATTTGATTGTAGAGAGTTGTGCTAGATATAGATTGTGTGATTAGTAAGTAGCTTGGTGTGAAGAAGAAAAGTTAGGAACTAGATTGGTGTGAAGAAGATAGGTGTGGAGTAGTTAGTTGCGAAGTAGATTGATTTGAAGAAGTTGTATAGAAGTTGTGACTTAGGTGTGACGAAGTTGTGGTGTGTAAATTGGTGTGTACGGTTTTCTCCGCCATAAGGGAGCTTGTTGATATAGTGAAGAAAACTCTCGAGTTAGGTGCTCGGGGAGTGGAGTAGGGCAAGGAAGGTGTCCTTGTAGCCGAACCACTATAAATCTCTTGTCTCGCGGTTCGATCTTTCCATCTCTTACTTATTTCATTACTTATCATTGTTATATATTGTGTATTGTTAGTTGTTTATATTGTACAAGACTTGAGATCACATATTATCGAATCTAAGTTTTTAAAAGCTAAGAAAACACTAAAACTATCTTTTATAACGAATTAAAAAGACGTAAAACTATTCAACCCCCCTTCTAGTTTTCCACACGGTGGACTATAAACCGTTACAATTCACTCCACTAATATTCACCAATATTGATGCTCACAAAGAAGGAGTTACTCACCAACGGTATTCCGCCCTCGGAAACCACGCAAAAGAATCTCACGATTCGAATTTACCAAAGGTTCACAAAGATCACTACCAAGACTTCCACCCGGAAGTATTAAACCCCAACTAGATCCCCGATGATCTAGGCTTGGTCACCAAGACACAAGACTTCCCTTACAAACAATTGAATGAATGAATGAATGTTTGTTCAATCAAGTCCTAACCTAACCTAGAGACTCAATTGTAGTAGAAAGGGTAAAGATAAAAAGACCCTCGACACAATCACAAGAGTGGATTAGGTTCTTGTGATTCTTCCCTTGCAAAGATATGTGTTCTTCCAAAGATGTTAGTGTGAAAATCAAGAACACAAGATTAGAGATAGAGAGATTGAGAGATTTGAGAGTGTTTAGAGAGAGAGAATCTAGAGAGAAAGAATAATGGCAAGGGGTGAGAAATACAAGAGGCAAGGCATGGTATTTATAGGCAAAACCCAAACATGGGAATATTTTACCGAGGCCGGCACGTCACCCACGCGTTGATGCATGGGAGGCGCGCCAGACACCCAGGAAAAATATTCTCGAGGCTTTGGGTGTTTGGCATTATAAATGCCTTACCTTGCTAAACCCCCAATTGTACTTCACACTAAACCTTAACATTAATCATTCTAAGGTTTACCAACTCAAATAGCCAATTTGGAAATCATTTGTGAAGTGCTTAAAGAGAAACCAAATTACCAAGGATTTAAAGTGTAGATTGGGTAATTTGGAACGGGTAGAAGTGTATCTCCTGACATGGTATAGAAAAGAGAGAAAGAATATGCCAAGGAATATTCCAATGCTTGGGGGGGAAGAATGTGATGGAGGGTTGAGATGAAATGTTTTGAATTTGATGGCTAGGATCAAAGGGAGCCTCCCTTGGTTTTCAAATAATTTTGCATGTAGGGAATATGGATGGATGAGATGATTTCATTTGGAATGGATGGCTAAGATCAAGTATGCCTAGGTTAGGGTTGAAGAGGATATTCCAAGGAATATGCTTTGCTTGGGGGGATAGGAGAAATGGAGGGTTGAGATGGTTTCATTTGAATTGGATGGATGAGATCAAAGGGAGCCTCTTTTGCTTGGGGGGAAAGGTTGGATTAATGGTTAGGATTGTTTTGGTTTGAATTCAATGGCTAAGATCAATCGCATGTGGTGGTATAGGGAAGAGGGATTGGATGGATAGTTGAGATGTGTTTGATTTGAATTCAATGGTTAGGATGGGAGGAGCCTCATTAGGGTTTCAAACAATTCCCCATGTGTTGAAAATAAAGGGTTGAGATGTGTTGTAAGGGAATGGATGGTTGAGATGTAGTGTGTAAGGGAATATGTAAGGGTGTAAGAGATTGTGTAAGAGAATATTTGATTTGGATATGATTGGATATGATTGGTTTTGTCTTTTGTATAAATGGGATTAAGAGAGGATTAAGGCATAATCTAATTGTCATTAAGAAGAAAAGATTTAGACAATTAAGATTATAAGTTGGGAAATATCATAGGTTACTTATAAGTTCAAGTAACACAATGTCGAGAATACATAGCTTCATATCTCGTAACTTTTCATGACTCGACGTTCTCAACTAATACCTTGGTTCAAACAAGTTAAGTGCTTTGCCTTGATGTAAAGCATAACCCAAGTGGGAAAGGATGCATTTACGCAAAGTGAACTTTGACTTAGTTTGACCAATAAGGGAGTAAACCCGTTACATAATTAGAGAAGACGTAAGCACGAGATATGAGCATATGGATGCTTCAACCCGATGTTACGTGAAATATACAAGCTCCCTAAGTTTAGAAAAGCCTTGGCTAGAGGCGGTAGTAAGAAAACATGAGTTGGCGTTTTCCCCGTAAATGGGTGCTTTAAAAGTAGGATCTCTCAAGTCTCAAAACTCGTTTCGAGTGTTCTCAATTAAGCACATAACATATTCATACCTGTATTGAAAGATCCACATTTGTCGGGTAAGGGAAAGCCGACTTTCAAAATTCGCCCGGAACCATACAGACTCCTGGCGCGTCACCCGCGCGTTGACGCGCGGGCAGCGCGCCAGGAGCAGACATTGGCTCCGGCGATTTTGAGCTAACGTTTGTTATTTTATGTGTTTCGATGGTTTATTTGTCATCATTAAAACGTAAAGAGATCTTGATCATGTTGCCTCAACAATCTCCCCCTTTTTGATGATGACAAACAAAAACCGAAAGCAAATAAAATTACCAAACTTATCAAAGACAAAGCGCGCCTTTGGTGTAGCTTGCGTCTTGACCCTTGCCTTGTAATTTGGTGAAGCCTTAAACATTACTTGAATGGTCTTCACGCGTCTTGCTTTCTTTCTCCCCCTTTTGTCGAATCAAAAAGGCGGGTCTTCCATTTAAAATGGGAAAGTAGCTTGTTTCCGTGCTCCCCCTTGAACATAGCTCCCCTTAGATCATTGCTCCCCCTTGTTTTAAGGCGGGGATCCATGGGTCAAGAGCCTCACCTTTTGCGGTGGCCTAGCTACAAGAAAATACCACAACATGCAACAAACGAGAAAATCCTCACATGTGGAAGTCCAAGATGGGTTAGATTACCATTTGGAGAATCACAACATGGGTTAGTCCATAATAATATATGTAAATCATATGAAGTGCATAGATAAATCCAAATACATAACCATTAGATAAAGGCCATAACAAAGTTTCAAGCATGCAACACAAGCACAACAATTATTCAACAACCGTAGAAATCCTAGATGAAATACACATAGAGAAATGTCTTAAGAGATCAAACAAGCACAAGGTACACAAACACATCAAAGATCTTTGCATGAGATGTAGGTAGCCCAACGGGTGATGAAGTTCTTAAGAACCCCGAACTTCGACTGGCTTTCTCGACGTTGACGTTTGGTGGCTTGGTAAGTTTTGTAGGCAAGTCGTTCTTGGGTTGGCAAGGAGGCCACATCATCAACCACTTCATCCTCACTGATCACATCTTCCGAAGCATTCCATGCCCATTCATCAAACATCTCATTGACCATAAGTTCCATTCGGCCAATTGGATCCATAGAAGCTTGCTGAGATGTGGAGGCGGCATTAGCCGGAAGCTCAAGGTCGATAACAGCACGATCAAGACTATTAGCATTGAAGTTGGCAAATAGTGGAACAACCATCTCACAATCAGGCCAATCCTCGGCATGGTTAGGATGTTCAGCTTTGATGTGTTCAAAAAGTGTGGTGAGGAGTCGAGCATAAGGAATCAATCTCGTGTTGCCTTGAAGCTTGTCCATTCTTTTGGCCATGAAATAGGCAAAGTTGAATGGTGTGTCGGTCTCAATGCAATAAAGCATGTAACCTACAACAATTGAGACATTTCCTCTAGCTCCCAACTTTACAAACACATTGGAAGTCAAAACATGTTCCCATGCATTGAGCGTGTCACGTAAGTGTGATTGAGCCCAATGAGAATCAGCCTCGTCATTGCAACGATATTCAGGCTTGAAGATTGCATTTTGTACCACAACCGCATCAATTCTATTCTCTTCAGATGAGTGATAAATTCGGTACTTTCTGAATTCTCTTGTTTCAGTAACATCGATGTAGAGCTTGATGCCGGTAGAGTTGATACCCAGAACCGTTCCGAGCTTCTCCAAAAACCATGTATAGTTGTGCCCATACATTTGAAAGTTGAGGGTGAGATCGGCGGGGTTGAAGCGATAAAAGGCATAGAATTCTTGTATGTGACGAGGATAGATGTCGGGAGGCAGTAGAGCAAATGACAAGCAACCCGAATTGGTAAAAGGTTGACGAAGACCACACAAACGGATGAAGTCAAGGTCACAATGACGACCCTCGTGATAGTTGCGTTTTTCAAATGGCTTGTAGTTGTCGACACCACGAGCACAACGGACCTTTTTCATGTATTGCTTGGTGTCACGTCGTTCACCCATTGTTCCTATCAAAATAACACATGATGTGTTTACATATATATACATATATATCAAAGATAGAAACAAAAAATAACATCATGTCTGGCGCGTTGCCCGCGCGTCGACGCGTTGGCAGCGTGCCAGCCTCGTAAAAATTTATGGGTTTCCCTTGAAAATTCAAGATTTCGGAAATTTTTGAAAAGAAAGAGTGAAACAATTACATATAGTCCATGAATAGATCGAAAACACAAAACCCCTTTGATTAATTTACCCGAAAAATCATGATCCCATTTTGTTTGAAAAGATTCTTAGAAAATTTTGCTATAGTTTCCCTTGTAACTAGCAATTTTCCCATATGTAACAAATCAATTGTAAAGATCAAATGAAAGATTTCAATGATACCAAATATATATATATATATATATATATATATATATATATATATATATATATATATATATATATATATATATATATATATATATATATATGTGTGTGTGTGTGTGTGTGTGTGTGTGTGTGTGTGTGTGTGTGTGTGTGTGTGTATGTATGTATGTATAAGTTCATATCTCTCAAAGTAATAATCAATAATAAGTATAGAAATAACAATGGAACAATGGACATCAAGACATACCAAGATTCTTCAAGGAGAGAGTAGTGTAGGAAGAAGATGAAAGTGTGTGTGCTAGTGTGTGTGTGTGTGTCATCGGCTGCAAACAAGGAAGAGGGGGAGAGGAAGATGAAATTATGGTTGGGTGATAGTGAGATGTGAGTTTGATTTAAGAAGTGGGGGCCCATGAAATCTGAAGTGGACCAATGAGAGTGACATGTGTGATTCAAGTTATGATAAGAGAAGTGGATAGGATAAGATGAGGTAAAAGATTTATTAAATATGACCCACCCGAAGTATAAAGGACAATTCTTTGTTATTGTTGGTTTGAATACAACAAGATGCAATTGAAATATTGAGTACAACTCAAATTCATGGTTCAACTACACTATTCTCGATGTTCAATCAATCCGAGACCTAATCTAAGATAGTTAAAAGTTTCTCGTTTTAGGGGTTTTGTAAGAATATCGGCAACGTTGTCTTCGGAGGCAACTTTTTCCAAAAGAATATTTCCTTTTTGAACGTTATCACGTAGGATGTGGTGACGAATTTCAATGTGTTTAGTTCGAGAGTGATGAACGGGATTTTTACTTAGATCAATAGCACCCTTGTTGTCACACAATACAAGAACATCTTGTAAATGGATGTTGTAATCACTAACCATTTGCTACATCCACAAAGCTTGCTGACAGGCCCTTCCGGCTGCCACATATTCTGCTTCGGTGGTGGATATGGCTAAAGCAGTTTGTTTTTGACAAGACCATTGTGTTAGACATTCTCCTACAAAGGTGCATACTCCACTAGTGCTTTTTCTATCAACGTAGTCACCGGCGTGATCGGAGTCGGTGTAAATACTAATTTCAATACCCGAGGCCATAGGATACCAAACACCTAGGTAAGGTGTGCTCTTTAGGTATCTGAATATCCGTACAACGGCATTCATATGAGATTCCTTGGGGTTATGTTGAAATCTTGCACACAATGATACACTAAACATGATGTCGGGTCTACTAGCGGTTAGGTGTAGTAGACATCCTATCATACATCGATATTTAGAACTATCAACCGAAATTCCATCCTTATCCAAGGTGAGTTTAAGATCGGTTGCCATTGGTGTTTTGATGGACTTAGCATTTTCAAGATCAAATTTTCTAAGAGACTCTCTTAAATATTTTGATTCTGAGATAAATATGCCATTGTCACTTTGTATAACTTGTAAGTTAAGTATGGACTTGAGATCTCCTAAGGTATTCATATTAAATTTCTCATACATATGCTTCAAAAACTCGTCATGCAATGCTTGGCATGTAGATCCAAAGACAATATCATCTTCAAAGATTTGAATGACAATTTGATGCTTGTCTTTTGTCTTGAAGAATAACGAGTTATTCTTCATGCCTCTTGCATATTTACATTCAACAAGAAAAGATGCTACACTATTATGCCATAAATGATTTTCTATATCAAGTCCATGCAAGACCTTCTTTATTTTAAAAACATGATCGGGTTTTTGAAAGTTAATAAATCCCGGTGGTTGGGAGACATACATTTCACTATTAATTACTTTATTAAAAGCATTTTTGACATTCATTTGTTTAAGTTTAATCATGCTACTACATGCATATGCAAGAAGGATGCGCAAAGACTCTACTTGTGCAACCGGGGCAAAAATTTGATTAATGGGTTTTTCAACTTGATCAATATCATTTATTACTAACTTAGCTTGATTTTCACAAACTGTTCCATTATCATGCAATGTGCAACTAAAGGACCATTCTAATTCAAAAGGGGTACAAGCATTAGGTAATGGAACTAATTCCCAAACATTGTTGCGTGTGAGTTGTTCTATCTCAATATGCATTGCTATAAGCCAAGTTTCGTTCCTAATAGCTTCCTCAAAACATTTTGGCTCTATAGTTGATATGAATGCAAATGTATTGTTTTGAGCTTGTGCTATAAAATCATTTTTATCGTTATAATTTGTTATTTCAACTTGATTGGTGTGATTAAAATTTTGATTTTGATCAATGTTTTCTCCTAGTTTATCTTCTAATGACAAGCATGATTCTTCGTTAAACCTTACATCAGGTGTCTCAATGATTTTAGAGGTCTCCTTATTATAAACTTTATATGCCTTTGATGTATGTGAGTATCCTAGGAATATTCCATTATGTGTTTTAGATATAATGTATTTACAACCAAAGATTTTAAAGTATCCTAGTGACGGCCTTTTCCTCCTAAGAATCTCATAAGGTGTTTTTTTGCATGTTTTAGTAATTGATGTTCTATTCATAATGAAGGATGTGGTTTCTATAGCGTGACACCAAAACTTATGTGAGATAGATTGGTCGTTAAGCATAATACAACACATTTCTTGTAAGCGACTAATCTTTCTTTCAACAATTCCATTAGTATGAGGTGAGTCATAAGATCGAAAATTATGTAAAATACCATTTTTATCGCAAAACTCTCCAAATTGTTCATTTTTATAAAAATTCCCCCCGAGGCTAGTTTGAATAGATGTAATACGACGATCAAGTAGATTTTGTAGGCTTTTTCCTAATATTTTGAACTTTTCGAAAACTTCATTTTTAGATTTCAGAAATTTAATCCATGTATACCTTGAGAAATCATCAACAACAACCAAAGTATAGAAGTTTCCTTCATAGCTTGGAGTGGTTGATGGACCGAATAAGCCTAGATGAACTAATTCTAAAATCCTTATACTTGAGATGTTATCATTATTAAATTTCTGACTTGCATGGACTTGACTTCCTAATTTACATGCATTGCAAGAATGATAAGCATAATCTAGCTTAGGTAAATTTCTAACTAATGCCTTAGAATTTAACTTAAGAATTACCTTCATGCTTGCATGTCCTAATCTTTTATGCCAAAGTGTAGACACATCACCAATAACGTCAATGGAGGATTTGAAAGTTCTTCTAGTGCGTGGTTCACAAGTGTTGATAGTCATACACATGTCTTCTTGACATACCTTTGGAGATCCTAAAGCCATGAAGCATGATTCATTCCTCTCTTTGTTATCTTCATCATTGCAAAGACTCCAAGTGTCTTCAAATCCAATCATTGAATTCTCCATGCATAAATCTTCATCATCAAATGTATTCACCCCGAAGAGCACATGGTTCTCTTGAGCCATGGATCTATACTCAACTTTACCAAAAATCTTTGTTAGGATTTTAGATTTTTGGAAAAGAATTTTTTGATTTAAAATGACTTCTCGGGAAGGTTTTAACAATAAAAAACTTGAGTATTCTGCTCTGATACTAATTGTAGAACCGTAGAGGGGGGGGTGAATACGGTTTCTTCGGCTTTTTAGATGTTTAAAAACTTTAAGCCAAAGATAGCACCAAGTGGTTGTATAATAATCCAACAACCACTAACACAACCAAAGTATATAAAGCAAGTAAAAGACACCACGATATATACTGGTTCGGGATGGGGGGTTTATACCATCCGTACGTCCAGTTGCGAATCCGCGACTCCGATACTATTCACTAGTATAATCCTTTCGGTGGACTATAAATCGTTACAATTAACTCCACCAATATTGATGCTCACAAAGAAGGAGTTACTCACCAACGGTATTCCGCCCTCGGAAACCACGCAAAAGAATCTCACGATTCGACTTTACCTAAGGATCACAAAGATCACTACCAAGACTTCCACCCGGAAGTATTAAACCCCAACTAGATCCCCGATGATCTAGGCTTGGTCACCAAGACACAAGACTTCCCTTACAAACAATTGAATGAATGAATGAATGTTTGTTCAATCAAGTCCTAACCTAACATAGAGAATCAATTGTAGTAGAAAGGGTAAAGATAAGAAGACCCTCGACACAATCACAAGAGTGGATTAGGTTCTTGTGATTCTTCCCTTGCAAAGATATGTGTTCTTCCAAAGATGTTAGTGTGAAAATCAAGAACACAAGATTAGAGATAGAGAGATTGAGAGATTTGAGAGTGTTTAGAGAGAGAGAATCTAGAGAGAAAGAATAATGGCAAGGGGTGAGGAATACAAGAGGCAAGGCATGGTATTTATAGGCAAAACCCAAACTTGGGAATATTTTACCGAGGCCGGCGCGTCACCCACGCGTTGACGCATGGGAGGCGCGCCAGACACCTTGGAAAAATATTCCCGAGGCTTTGGGTGTTTGGCATTATAAATGCCTTACCTTGCTAAACCCCCAATTGTACTTCACACTAAACCTTAACATTAATCATTCTAAGGTTTACCAACTCAAATAGCAAATTTGGAAATCATTTGTGAAGTGCTTAAAGAGAAACCAAATTACCAAGGATTTAAAGTGTAGATTGGGTAATTTGGAAGGGGTAGAAGTGTATCTCCTCACATGGCATAGAAAAGAGAGAAAGAATATGCCAAGGAATATTCCAATTCTTGGGGGGGAAGAATGTGATGGAGGGTTGAGATGAAATGGTTTGAATTGGATGGCTAGGATCAAAGGGAACCTCCCTTGGTTTTCAAATAATTTTGCATGTGGGGAATATGGATGGATGAGATGATTTCATTTGGAATGGATGGCTAAGATCAAGTATGCCTAGGTTAGGGTTGAAGAGGATATTCCAAAGAATATGCTTTGCTTAGGGGGAAAGGATAAATGGAGGGTTGAGATGGTTTCATTTGAATTGGATGGATGAGATCAAAGGGAGCCTCTTTTTCTTGGGGGGAAAGGTTGGATCAATGGTTAGGATTGTTTTGGTTTGAATTCAATGGCTAAGATCAATCACATGTAGTGGTATAGGGAAGAGGGATTGGATGGATAGTGAGATGTGTTTGATTTGAATTCAATGGTTAGGATGGGAGGAGCCTCATTAGGGTTTCAAACAATTCCCCATGTGTTGAAAATAAAGGGTTGAGATGTGTTGTAAGGGAATGGATGGTTGAGATGTAGTGTGTAAGGGAATATGTAAGGGTGTAAGAGATTGTGTAAGAGAATATTTGATTTGGATATGATTGGTTTTGTCTTTTGTATAAATGGGATTAAGAGAGGATTAAGTCATAATCTAATTGTCATTAAGAAGAAAAGATTTAGACAATTAAGATTATAAGTTGAGAAATATCATAGGTTATTTATAAGTTCAAGTAACACAATGTCGAGAATCCATAGTTTCGTATCTCGTGACTTTTCCTGACTCGACGTTCTCAACTAATACCTTGGTTCAAACAAGTTAAGTGCTTTGCCTTGATGTAAAGCATAACCCAAGTGAGAAAGGATGCATTTACGCAAAGTGACCTTTGAGTTAGTTTGACCAATAAGGGAGTAAACCCGTTACGTAATTAGAGAAGACGTAAGCACGGGATATGAGCATATGGATGCTTCAACACGATGTTTCGTGAAATATACAAGCTCCCTAAGTTTAGAAAAGCCTTGGCTAGAGGCGGTAGTAAGAAAACTTGAGTTGGCGTTTTCCCCGTAAATGGGTGCTTTAAAAGTAGGATCTCTCAAGTCTCAAAACTCGTTTCGAGTGTTCTCAATTAAGCACATAACATATTCATACCTGTATTGAAAGATCCACATTTGTCGGGTAATGGGAAAGCCGACTTTCAAAATTCGCCCGGAACCATACAGACTCCTGGCGCGTCACCCGCGCGTTGACGCGCGGGCAGCGCGCCAGGAGCAGACATTGGCTCCGGCGATTTTGAGCTAACGTTTGTTATTTTATGTGTTTCGATGGTTTATTTGTCATCATTAAAACATAAAGAGATCTTGATCATGTTGCCTCAACATCTTAGAAGAACTCAATCTATGAAATTTAAAGGAGTTGATTTTAATAGACCAATACCCCAACTTTTATATGAAGATGATAATAAAAGTGATGGTATATATAAACCAACAAAGTCAGAAGTTGAGTATTATAGAGAAAAACAGTTATGAGTGATACAAAAATACAAATAAAAAATAATAAAAATAAAGAATATATTAATCATCTAAAAAGATTATATAAACAAGAAATATCTATAAGAATGGAAATAAAATATGTTAAAACCATGATAAAAGACAAACAAGTGTATATTAGTTTTGGTAGTTTCCAAAATTATGATATAAATTGGAGTTTAAAAGTTTTAAGAGATAATTTAAAAGTAAATCAAAGTATGATAAAAATAGTAAGATCAAAATTAGTTATTTGTTAAAATGAGTTTATATCAATACAAACTTAAAAGACAAATAGAACATTATCAAGAAGCTATTCCAAGATATAATAATAATATAGCAGCTCTTAAAGAAGATTTGTCAAATAATTATTTTATTAGTTGACAAGTTTATTTAATGTTAATTAAAGAAAAACTTGAAGAAGCAAAAAGATTAATTCATTAATTATGGAATTATCAAATATTAAATTCAAAATAGAAATTGATTATTTAAAAGATGAAATGCTTAATGATTATAATAACAAAAAGCTAATTTGGTATTATCTAAAATTTGATAGTAAAAAAAGATTATTACATGAAGTTGAATGACAACTATATATAACTGATAATGAAGAAAATATTATATTGTTAGGTTGAGTCGAAAACGAGTCAAATTAAATCGGGTCAATTCGTCGGGTTTGAAGCGTCCCGGGTCAACCCGGTTTGTGATTTGTATTAATAGTTTCCTTTTGAAGTATATGTTTTCAACATTTCCTTCTTTAGTTTCAACTTTTCACTTTTTAGTTTTTCCTTCGGGTACCTTGTGACGATTAACCGGAGAAATAGATCTCGATGAGGTCTGATTCACCAGTTTGTATCGGTTTCAACGGGTCTTCTCTGGTTCGTTTTTGATGGTTTTTATTGGTTAGCCGAACTGGTGGCGACACCGGTTCCCGGATGAACCCGTTGGTCCCGTCCAGTTTTTAAAACTATATGTAGTTATGTACCATCAACTTGTTAGGTTGTATGAAGCTTTTTGTGTTTTATTAATTTTATAATGTGTATAATAACATGTACTTTTCATTTTAGGGTGTTTAAAATAACATTATTAGGGTGTTTAATTATTTTATATGGATTATGTGGTAGCTTATTTAAATTGTACATTATCAAAATTTTATTGTACTTTTTAGTAAGTGGTGTTTTAATTGGTTGTATTTAATTTAGTAGATATGTTTTTAATTGGTTGTATAATATGAATAAATCATTATACTTTTAATTAATGAGGTGTTTTGATAAGAGTATTAATTACATTATTTTTCTCTCTCATATTCTCATAAGCACTTGGCACTCTCGTCATGGGCGGTTTTGGGCCGGCGCACCATCAGCAACCGAGCCGGGCCCAACCTACTAAAGGGCACTAAAATTTTTTATACCCATTATATGTACTAGGCCCAACCCACTTAAAAATAAACTCTATTAATCATTTAATCGAAAAAGTCAAAAACGACTGTGAAAGGATAAAAGAGTAAAGGCCCAACACACTTAAATATATTTTATTTTGTAGAAGTAATACTTTTGTTGTAAGAATGATTTTTGTTCGTATTTTTGGTTTTTCGTACTTAATTATGGTGTATGGATATTATAATATAGGGACATTTTTTTTCTTTTTTTCATGCTGGGCCTATTTTTTTTTTTTTTTTTTTTTTTGACGTTCTCAGCACCTCCACTGAATCTCGTTCAAAAACCTTGGCGAAGCATATATAATAAGATGATAAGAAACTAACTTGCTCAACTAAGATCGATTTACAATGGGAAATTTAACAGCACACAGGTCATAATGTACACTCTCTCAAAAAGAGACTTCATAAGTGCACTTTTTTTTTTGAGGGATGCTACATCCACATACAAACCCCACAAAAAACTCCCACTCGCTGACGTGTCAGCGGGTGATTGGTTTTTAGTGGGATGTGGAACCCACAAAAAACCAATCACCCGCTGACACGTCAGCGAGTGGGAGTTTTTTGTGGGGTTTTTATGTGGATGTAGCAAATTTCTTTTTTTTTATAACTACACTCCCTTTTTCAACGTGCAACAAATGTTCCGAAAATACCCCTAATTTCCACCCTTTACACTCTTAAAGGGGGCGCATTTTTAGAAAGAGAGCACTTATGAATTCTTTACTTGAGAGAGAAGCAATCTTATGAGGCATATCCAGTCAAATTTCCCTTTGCAATTTACATTTTGAGTGACTGATCAGAAACAAAATTTCTTAAAATAACTAGAACCGACTTAATAATTACAATCCGCTTCCATGCCATTGACCAAAAAGACAAATAATAATAAAACAATTATACGGATATATAACAAGTAGAAAATCATTGAGACAGATACTATGATTACAGCAGGTACTCCTACTATGTATGATATCTTTAACGACAACTGCTTTGTTAGAAACTAAAACTAAAAAAACCAAGGAGTGTTTGACTGTTTGGATGTGCACTGTCAAATTGAATATCTTACATCAGTTTTTATATAGATTGGTAACCTGCTTTTGCTAATGAAACTTTATAATTACTTAGAGGTCAAATAATTAACTTGATACATAGCGGCATCAACCTGATTATCAAACGTTGGAGAAGGACTACTTATATACCCGTGTTTTAGTATTATTCGATCTGTTACTTAATTATTTGTCAAGCAGGTAGCACCATCTAAATTATACATCTTCAAGTGGCTGAACCGAAAAGCACATCCAAATTCCATCTCCTGCTCAATTTAAACCCAAAGATAAAGATCCACACAAAGTTTCATAATGTAATCAAGTGTTGAAAACTCAACTTTTCACTTTTACTGTTTTTCCTTTATAAGTATTATAGATAACCCCATATGATTATTCTAGAGACATAATACAAGTGGGCTTGGCCTAAATGCCTAATAACCAAATAATAAAGCCCAAAGGCATAATATACGTCTAACAAATATAAGCACTAGATAGGACATTCAAGCCATTATCTTTGCTGAAACAGCAAAAAAACTTTATTGATATGAAAATTGGTAAAGAGACATCTGGCATTTCAAGTTAGAGCATCCGGTGTGGTTCATGGTTCGCCGTCGCCGTCTGAGGTGGCAGCCTCACCGAGCTCGCCGCCACACCAAGCATAGCTCGCCATTGCTCGTCGTCCTCGTTCTACTCGTGGCCACAACGAGTTTACAATCTGACAAAAGGCAAAAAAATGGAACGTTGGGTGGGAAAAAAGAGGTTCGGCCATATTTCTATCTGTTTTTTTTTTTTTTTTTTCTAACGTTCGATTTTTTTTTTTTTTTTTTCTTCTTTCTCTTTTTCTACATACTAAAACTCTATAAATACTAAACATAATTTTACTTCTACTCACTACATCTCAACCTAAAATAAAACCTTCTATATCTCTTCTCCAAATAAACACAAAAATGTCTCAACACCCAAACGACATAGGCTATTTCACGAATCTCCAATCGTCAAACCAACGTCCATACGGGGAGCATCAAACTCTTCTAGTCCCTCGTCGCAAAATCCAAACCCCTCACCACCATACGGTTCACAACCATTCAATCCGAATGAAATTTACCGTAACCAACAATACGCGTTTCAACAAGGATTCGCAAATCAAGCCCAATTCAATCCGACACCACAATTTTATAACCCGAATCAACTAAACGACCTCGTCCCGAAAGAACCACTAAACGAGCTGGAAAGAAGCAAAAGTCGACTGAAACGTCCAGTGCGGCGAGCTCAGGTGGGAGTCAAACGAGTACTTTTTCGGGACATTTATCCGAAAAGTATTTGCAAGCGAAAGACGTTCAGATGTCTATGTATGAGGTGAAGAAGGCGAGGGAACAAAAGGTGTTGGAGGCACAAGAGAGGTTGTTGGAGATGCAGGAAATGCAGATGCTCATGTTAGAGCCCGACTTGGTTACTGACCCGGTAAGAGCCGAGATTATTCGCCAAAGACAAGCATTGATAACCAAGAAATACCAACAACTTAACCCTCCCCCTGGTGACGACAACGAATAAAATGTTTATTTTTCATATTAGTATGTGTTGTATTTTTTTTATTTTCGTATCATATTTTTTTTTTCGTATCGTTTTTTTTTTTTTTTTTTTTTTTATTGTAACTTTTTTATTTTAATGAAATAAAATTAGTATGTTGTATTATTTTTTATAATTAGTGAAATGAATTTAATTTATTTAATGAAATGAATAAAAAAATAAATGTGTAAGTGGTGGGGCCCAAATGAAGAGTTTGAGGTTAGTTGTTTAGTGAGGGGTGGCAACCTTGCGGTTTGGGTGGTTCGGCAAGGGTTGCCGATCGGCAACTTGGATTGCCAGTCCATCGGCAAACTAAATTCGGTGCCTCAAGCGGTATCATTCACCGAATCAGGAGAGGAGAGTTCCAAGGAGAAAATGAACGTTGCATTGAATGTTTGGGACGTTGGTGATGTTTTCCAAAGCTCCAAACCAACCCGATTAAGTCCAAACCAACCCGAATCTTCATAAACCCAAGTTTAAATTATACAAGACTTGAAACCCAAAGCTCCAAACCAACCCGAATCTTCATAAACCCAAGTTTCCAATGACCCAAATATTTGTAAAACCTCCAAGAATCAATGGTGGTTTGGTTGTTGTTTGTGGTGAAATGAGTTAGGATTAACTAACTAGCATTTAAACCTTGAACAAAAGATGGTAATAACTTGTAAGAATAAAAATGATGGATGGTTTATGGTGGTGTTCGGTGCAGCAACAAGGAGAGGGAGCAAAGAGATTTGGTTTTGGTTAAGTGAATGAATGAAGTGGAGTTATAAAAGGAGAAGTAGTGTGTAACTTGGTTAATTGTTTAATTACAATTTATTAATTGTTTAATTATGTTTTTTTAATTTAAATTATATAATTGATACACATTTAATGCTTGATTAGGCAAAAATTTAGGCAAGATTGCCACTAAAAAATAAAGATTAGGCAAGATTAGGCAAAATATTAGTTGGACAACCATGATTGGTTGTTTGCTTTAAACTATGAGGCAAGGTGTGGCAAGGTTGCCACCCCCTGAGAGGGTTAGTTGTGAAGAGATGTTGGGTGATGTGACACACGTGGGGCCCAAATGAAGAGCAAAACCTTGCCATCCACACCTGATGCTCTTACTAGAGTAAACGAAAACAACTTCAGGCATCCATGCAGTCACTCAGTCAGATAAACTCTGAATTTAGAAGGCATGCTTGGTCAAACGGCTACTGATGGTTCTGGTTTTCTTGGGACGCAAATCAAGAGGCAAGTGCTTCTCGTTCTTGTAAGCTTCCCTGAGCTTTGCCTTTTGTGTCTGTGATGAATTTTATTTAATTTCAGATATATTATTTGCAACTCATCCAATTTGGCTTCAGGGTGTAAATCCTCATGACACTCGTTATCTTCCCGAAAGAATTCTATTGTATGATTCTCATCCTGGAGGAACAGGCATTTCAGCACAGGTGAACTTAACCGCAGGAACTTTTGACGTACATCGTGTTGAGACTGGTTGTCCAATTGCGTTCAAGTGGGTATTATTTGACCAGCCGGTTGATTATATAACTCTTTTTCTTATCTTATGATTGTTTGAAAGAGTAAGTTTGTTTTTTGGCACATGTCAAAATCTTTCTTGTCACGAGTACAACGAAGTTTTGCACAAAGATGCAGCGATAACAATCATTAAGGTTATTGCTCAACACCAAATGTTAGGTTAAAGCTAGCAGACATTTTTTAGTTGCTAATTATGTCATGTTATTGCAGGGTGTTCTTGAACTCGAGAAATCAAAATTCAGAGATACTTCAAGCTCTTCCTTAAATTGAGTTCGTTGATGCCACTTTGTTAGATCTTGTAAGTAGGTAACAGAACCTATTATTCTTTCAGACAGCATATATCGATTACACCTGCACCAATAGATATGAACACCTGAGGCATTTAAACGCCACATGATCACTAATCGGCCTCTGCAATCATTAGAATACTATTCCAACAACCAAATTAGTTGATTGCAACATACAAATCTAATACATCTATCTTATTTAACCGAAAATAACAAGAGTTGACTGCAACATACAAACCATACATGTATCTTATTCGTGACAAACAATATGTCAATATCCATGACACATATTATTATTTGGTGAGACCTAGGGTCAACCCTGAACCCTTCAACTTATCACTGGTGATGGAATCAATCCGGTCTTTCATCTCCTCTGTCAAATAGTTTTCCCAGTCTCCGACCACCCCTTTCCTGAAGAAATTCCGGTTCTCAATAGTCTCTTTCGCCGTAAACCTCTGTCTGCCACCCTTATTCACCTCCAAACTACTTAAAGTCTCAAAGTTACAAAACTTCACAATCTCTTCCACCACCCCTTTTTCCTCCTCTTCCGTGGTAAACGCCATCCCCATAAATGCGGCGAGTTTCCTCACTTCCACAATTGGCTCCTTCTTCATATCTTCAAACTTCAAAAACAAGATTTTATCAGGTGACTCTTTACTTGCTTTCCAATAGCCTAATACATGGTCCCAAAATGGACTATACTCAGAAACACCTTTGCAAAACAACTCGTACGCTTCATTAAATGAAATGGGTACTAAATCTTTCGACCGAAGTTTATTCATGAAATCCCATTTTGAAACCAACACGTCTTTTGGATCCCTACACACGTAAACAAACTTGCATGGGGACATTGGTGAAGTCATAGATGTCGGTAATAACTCACGAGGATAATGTGTAGCGAAAAGTCGAGGTTTAGGGAGGTGATCAAATTTTGTTATAGTGTGATCGAGGTAAATATGTGTGTCAAGGAAGGGGAATGCACTTTGGGGTCCAGTGCTTAGTAGAGGGTGGTTGGAAAACTCATAACGATGACGGTTAGAGATTGCAAACATGAGGGCCTTGAACCATGTGGTGCCACATTTCATGAATGTAGCCAAGAAGATGTCGGTGGGTTCAGGTTTGAAGCAGGTTTGGATCAATAATAGGCCTTTGATCACATCAGGGCTAAGCCAAAAGTTCTTGTAAAGAAAGATGTATTCGCTTCTCCATCCTTTGTCTTTTGGGAGAGTTTTGTAAAGATGGTCGAGTTGTTTCTGCAGGTCGTTGTAAGCTTCTTGTTCTTCGGTTTGAACATTGTTATCATAATTTGTTGCGGTTGGGTTGTAGCATGTGTTCTTCTCGGGAAGAAAATATGTTGACATGGGTTCGGACTGAGTATGATTTTGGGAGACAATGGAAAGGTGGAGATAGTGATCGAATCGATAGTTGCGAGACACTTGAAACAACGAACGCTATTTTATAGATGAGAAATTTTTAAACCCGTTGCAACACAATCACATCGAGTAACATTTTTAAAGACGCCCATGTGCTGCTCATTGTTTTCTAATTGTACTATTTTATTGTCTTTGTTGTACTATTTACCCCACAATGTCACCAAATACTATTTTTTTCATTAATTTTGAAAAGATGAAAAATGAGAGTTAGTGGAATGTTAAAAAGACTTATCATACCCCTCAAACACTATGCGTTACATATTTTCCTTTGCATAGGTAGATGACCCGTGTCAAAAAGCTACCATTAGCCAGCATAAGTCATTTTCAATCATTGTTTGATCATGAGTGGTATAATTTATAAAACTTTAGTACTTTACCAACCAAATCATTATTGCTTTCAAACAGCAATTTTATTAGGCTACTCCCAACGGTCACATCGTTACACTCTCCATCTCAGCGCCACATTATCATTTAACTTCTCTCACTCTCTTTCAATTTTCACCCCCGATAATCACACCACTCACACATTTTATTAAAAGGGTTTTTCTAATCAGGGCACAAATTAAGCACACCAAAAAGACTCAGAGACCCACACAAAAGTACAAAAATTTGTGTGGGTCCCTGAGTCCTTTTTCGTGGGTCCCCGATTCTTTTTTATGTGATTAACTTGTGCCCTTGTTGCACAAGTTAGAAAAATCCTTGTTAAAATAATCACTTTTATACAGGGGTGGAAACGAGCCGAGCCGAGCCGGAGTCTGCCAAAGCTCAAGCTCGGCTCATTTATATTTTAGAATGCTCGAGCTCAGCTCGGTTCGAGCCTTAAGATATGAGCTCTAGCTCGGCTAGTGGTATAATATATAAAGCTCGAGTTGGCTCGTTTGTGATGTGCCTACAAATGGCTTCTTGAGGTTACGTGTTCGAGCTCATTTATTTAGAGCTTGTTTATTTGTTTTAAGCTCATTAATGAACTCGTTAGTATACATACACACAACTCCATCTCCATCTCACAAAACAAACAAGACTCGACCAAGACAAAATCTCAAAACTGTTTTAAACTTATTTAAAATTGTTAAACAATTTTTAAGTTTGAAACTCAATCATCATCGATCTATGAGAAGCTTTGCTCTTTTATATCCGAAAATAAAGAGAATGATAACAAACCTGTTATATTCAATCTTTGTTTCGTTCAATAAGACACGAAAACCTAGAAAAGCTTTACCCAAGACCTTAAACACAAGATCTTGAAGCCGAACTGAGATGTACAAGAGTATCTTTGATCTTCGTTTGTGGGTTTTTAGTTCGTGAGTTTCGAGTGGATGTGAGCAGAAATATTGAAGTGTTTGTGATTAGGCTTATGATTGGTAGAATAAAAGTGCTCGTTGTGTATGCTATTCGACTATCAAAAGAAGATGAAACACTGATTATCTTTTATTTGAGATTTGGTTTGATGAAAGAAGTATTTAGGTGGTGGCTAAGATTGATGATGATGATGATGATGATGATGATGATGATGATGATGATGATGAAGAACAAAAAAAGTTGCGTATTTGGTTGAGAAAATTTAGGGTAGAGACTATTTAGGGAATCATCTTTCTATATAATAAATGAAAAGTTTTTTGAATGCCAGAAGACCCTATTATGACGTCATAATGATGTCATATATGTGTGCTGGCACCTTCTTATCTAATGTGGTTACGTCACTTTATTCTAACTCCCATATCCCTGAATATATTCCGGATTTGAAGAACTAACTCCTATACCACCGTATTTTAAACATCAATTCCTTAAACATTTAAAATTTTTGTTGTTGTAAACCCTAAAATATTATATGAATTGGGGTTTTTATTTTCTAAACATTTTAAAGACTAATTTTATTTGTATTCTGTTTATTATTTGATAACAGTTTTGAATAATTCAATAATCATTCTAACCACTGATTGAATATTATGATTTTTCTTGGCTAGAGCATGATTTTAAAATGGTTATGCAAACCATGTAGAATATTTGCATATACATTTGCCAATTATGTCTACCTTATACTCCGTATTTGATTTGCGATTAATTTCTGGATTTAATCCATAACAAATTGATGATCACATATTGTGATCATCAATTTGTTATGGATTAAATCCAGAAATTAATCGCAAATCAAATACGGAGTATAAGGTAGACATAATTGGCAAATGTATATGCAAATATTCTACATGGTTTGCATAACCATTTTAAAATCATGCTCTATCCAAGAAAAATCATAATATTCAATCAGTGGTTAGAATGATTATTGAATTATTCAAAACTGTTATCAAATAATAAACAGAATACAAATAAAATTAGTCTTTAAAATGTTTAGAAAATAAAAACCCCAATTCATATAATATTTTAGGGTTTACAACAACAAAAATTTTAAATGTTTAAGGAATTGATGTTTAAAATACGGTGGTATAGGAGTTAGTTCTTCAAATCCGGAATATATTCAGGGATATGGGAGTTAGAATAAAGTGACGTAAGCACATTAGATAAGAAGGTGCCAGCACACATATATGACATCATTATGACGTCATAATAGGGTCTTCTGGCATTCAAAAAACTTTTCATTTATTATATATAAAGATTACATTAGTATATCCTCAAGAGTTTAAATTTTCATTACCTAAAATCTTATTATCATTTGTGTACACTATCTGTTTGATAAAATGTGTGTGAAGCTTACAACCATGGGCGGGTGTTTGGTACCGCTTCCAAATAGGTGATGATGATAGTTGGTTGTTTAGTATGCGTGGTTTAACGACGCCCGCATCTTGGCAAGGCAGCTGCACGTAGGTTGTGGTTGCAGCCACTTTGGATGTTTGGTCCCGCTTCTATATTCGCAGACCTGAGACTTACTTCTCATTGTTTGATAGCCACTATTTCTTAACGTCTCGGTAGTTTGCAGTCGATGTTCAACTTATGCATTTGTAACCATAAATGACGTCACTTGAGGTTGAGCTTCAGATTGGGTTGCTTTTATTTCGGCCAAAATAGGTTTTTTTTTTTTTTTTTTTTTTTTTTTTTTTTTTTTTTTTTTAAAGCCGTTTTGATGTTTATTTTATTTTATGTTTTTACACTTATATTCTTTGGGTAAGGATCACGTGTCTTTATCAATCACGATAAACAAATTTGTGAATGATGTGTGGCCGTGTATGTTTTTAGAAACAGAGAGGTGTCAAGTGAGTTGTGGTGGATACTTTATGTAAAAGGCGCGTATCCTTTTTCTTTTCACAGGCGATGATGATAGTTGTCTGTTTAATTAATATGTGAGGTTCACCGATGCCCACATCATTAGTTTTTGATTTTTGGATTTGAGGAATCATGAGGTTACAATGGCTACCAAGATGCTCAAAGAAATGCCACTAGATGGTTTTATTCTTTTAGTATATTTTATGTTTATACACTGTTATGTAACCTTTTGATAATTTCAATTATGATCCATCTAATCACCTTTTAGGCTCTTAAGATATAGAAAGAAGTTGCTGCAATGGCTACCTAGAACTTAAAGAATTGCTTGAGGCCAGCAAGTTATACCATGACAACAGTGTTACATACTTCTTATGCCTTTTTTATATGACCAATGTGGCTGAGATTTTTATTTGCTTTAAATTCTTATGGAACTTCAAGTTTGAACATCTTGCCAGTAAACTCTTTGTAAATTCATCTGCAGATGAGGTGATCGTCACAGGAGTATTGACAACTAAATGGTCTTCAGATTTGAAAGATGTTCGTTGTGACCTTGAACCCGTATTGGTGGCTAAATATGTGATGTAGTCTGTAGCTTACTCTCATCTCTCAAACGATCTATAATGAGCTCAAGTGCAGTTGAGCAAGACTTTCTAAAGGCAGATGAACATGTCTGCAGTTGCCACTCCTTGACCTAAGAAACAGTTGAAAGGGTTGTTTGGCAATAATTTTATATCATGCTAAAGTCTTTAAAGAAATAATAACCATCGTAAGTGTAAAACAACACAACCTGCAATAAATAATTGATAATTGGTTCTATCCTGTCATATATATTCTTCTTTCTTACTTTTGCCTTCCTTCAGATTTCATTGTTCTAGGCGAATCAATGAGAAAAAATTGGATATAGAAATCCCTGATGACATTCATCAGCAGTTTGAGAATTTTTGTCAGAATTTAAAGACACACTTTTGAAAGGTAAGAAGGTAATATTTGATGGTAACAGTTTATAATATTCTATTTGAGTTTAATATACATAAATTTACAATGTAATAAATCTACAAGTAGGAATATCATTCTTCGTGCTATTTGTCCACAAGTATAGGGTCTATTCAGTGTGAAATTAGCAGGTAACTTCTGTTCTAAATTCCTCTCATCATTGAAATTTGATTATGCATTGCTGCATCTAAAGATCATTGAAATTTTTGTTAGTTATGAGCACAATTATTTTCCAATGTAGTTACATTAACACTAGAGCAACTGTATAATGGATCATAGCAAAGATAAAGTCTACAATTTAGAAAAAAGACAATGGAGCAACTGTATAATCATTTTTTACACATGCAGGCCTGATTGTTAATTAAAAAGCATATGCTACATTTGTCATGTACAATTAAAAACTGATTACTCCCTAACAGCATGAGGAACATGATAAAGCCACTATACACGAGGCAATGGTGCAGCAGACTATAAGTGTTGCTAAGGGGGTGTTTGTTTAATTGTTTAAGCTTATATATGGCTTATTAGCTTATATGTGTTCAGCTTATATAACATAAGTCACAATTTTGTGGCTTATTTTGACACTCCGAGGGACGGTAGATGAAACTTTTGACAAATCATAGGGACCATCTATGTAATTTACTTTTTTTTAATGATTTCATTATGGTATTTGTCATTGTTTTCGTAGTTGGTGAACCTTTGTAACTTTTTCATATTTTTTTGATCATTCATAAAATGTTTTTTGTTTTATTTTGTGAGTATGACTTTTTTTACTTATAATACAATTTTTTTATTGGCACCCGCGAAACCCGCGGGTCTATAGTCTAGTTTATATATATAGCAAGCATTATTTATATACTAAAGCTCGTTTAGATTCGCGAACATATTCAAGCTTCGTACATAAAGCTCGGGCATGTTTATCAAATGAGCTCTAATTTAGGCTCGAGCTCGTTTAAGCTCGGCTCGTTCGAGCTTTTTACCGATCCGATCTCCAGTTTTTCACGTGCAGCTCGTCTCGTTCTCACCCCTTAGTTTTATATAAACATATCTCACAAAATACCCTACACACTCACAATCTAAATAATTAATAATAAAAATATATAAAGGGTTCACACTTCACTTTGCACGCACACCAACGAGGTGGGTTCACCTATTTCTCCTCTTTTTCTAGTCTATGAAACGTGAATTTTGGATGGCCCAATACAAGTGGCCCGTGAAAATGGGTCTCTCCAGTCTCCACCATGACATATCTTCCCATTGGGAGTAGCCTTACATTTCAAAGATTAAAAAAATAATAATAATAAAATAAAATAAAATAAAATAATCTTTCGTAAACATTAAGATATTTTAAGTACTACCACATCTTAACAAAGGTGTCTTGAAAGTTTATATCTGAACAAAATAATGTTATTTATTTTTGTATAATTGTCCAAATAATTTTAAGTACATACTCATTTTTGCAATTTATTTAAGTAACTTATATAAATATGAAAGAATACTTTTTATCATAAATATAACATAATTAATAAACATCAAATGTATTAAAAAAAAAAACAAAACAAAACAAAAAAACCAAGAAGAAAAAAAAAAAAAAAAAAACCGACCTTTTTTTAAGAAAACAAACACACCCTTCATCTAGGAACAAACTTGTTCGAAATACTCGTACCCAAAACACACCCTTCATCTAGGAACAAACTTGTTCGAAATACTCGTACCCAAAGACTATGAAGCTAAAACTGAGCTCTAAGAAGATGATTTTACATGTTAAGAAACCCTCCACATGTGGATCAGCAAGTCATGCAAAGTAACAACTTGCAACACTGATTAGAGTAGAGCTCTTAGGCAAAAGAAGTAAAACAACAGTAATATGATTTCATATTAGATCAAGCTACAAAACCCAACTTAGTCCAAAAACATTAATATAATGTAGATAAAACATAGTTCAAAATTCAAGTGACATGAGCATGAATACTTTATCTACCCTAAGCCTTGATAGCATACTTCCTCAATGGAAAGTACTTCTCTTTCTTCTTCTCGCGTTCGGTCTTCAAGGAAACCTACATCAACAGGAAATCAACAATTAAAAAAGACGGCATTTCAAGTTACTAGAGTAGACGAAAACAATTTAAGGCATCCAGTCAGTCATAAACTCATGAATTTAGAAGGCATTATTTGTAACATGGATAGTTCAAAGAGTAAAATAAACCACTGAGCAATACCTGATGCTTGGTCAAACGCTTACGGATGGCTCTGGTTTTCTTGGGACGCAAATCAAGAGGCAAGTACTTCTTGTTCTTGTAAGCTTCCCTGAGCTTTGCCTTCTGTGTCTGTGAAATGACAGTCAACACTTGTGCAATGGATGTCCTCACAACTTTGCTGCAACCATTAAGACAAATCAATCAAGAACAAAACCTCACTGAAACAAAGACCATTAATATAGTACTACCTAGAGATGAGTTACTCAGTGCAGTGAAATAATAGAAAAGCTGAACAATCACAATCCACTATAATGACATATCAACATACTATATCCACTGTCACATCACAACATGAAAAACATGATGCCGTAAAAAAATTGCTTTTTTAAGTCTAGGTATGAAATTTTACTACACTGCTAAATGCACAAGTATTACGTTACTACTAGATTCTTATAATAACTAAGAAATAAACGCTACACCGCTGCTAGAAATGTTACATTCAAGTCAATCACCTATAACAAATTAAACATGCGCCATACATCATTGTCCAATAACAGATGATGTTACCCGAAACCTAAAAAGAAATACAATGGCCAAGTGCCTATAATCCCAAGATGAAAACATGACAGTTTTGAGAGGTGTCTCTACACTACACATAATATAACATATAAAATAAAGAATAAAGAGGTTTTTATTTAAGCTTATGTCTATTTGAGCTTAGTTTTGGCTTACTTTGTGATGCTATTTTTCATCTTTAAATCATAATAAGCTCACAAGCCAGGACACATGGTCTTATAAATTAGGCCGATATCATAAAACCTGATAAGTATGTAAATAAGTCGAGCTGCTCATGGGCACTCGAGCTTGGATCACTAGAAGCTTGGCCCGTGCTTAACATGAGGCTCATATACTCCCCCCCCCCCCCCCCCCCCCCCCCCCCACTCATAAGTCATAAGCCCATATACAGGCTTAAACAAGCACCCCTTACATCTGTTATATTATGTAAACTATACTACTATAATAAGAGTGTGTAAACTATACTACTAACAATACGATTGATATATTAAAAAGCACAATATTTCAGCTAAAAAAAAATGACCGGTGACATCTTTCGAAACTCGAAAAAGTCAAAAAACCTTACATTGCACAAAAAATTAACCCAAAGCATAGTAGTATTTTCCCTATTTTAAATGACCATACACCTTACATAAAACTAATCATTTTTCAAATACAAAATCCTACATATGACAAAATAAAAACAAAACATACAAATATAGTTAACATAAATAAATATAAAGAGTATTGTTTGTATTACATTTTGGAGAGCTTGTTGGGAGCACCACCAGTAACTTTAGCAACACGAAGAAGAGCAAGTTCAGCTTTCAATTCCTTCAACTGACTGAACAAATCTGTTTTTGTCTTCTCTCTCAACTCATGCACCTTAATCCTTGCTACAATATTTTATAAAATCATCATTTAACAAACACAAATAAATTTATAAAAATGAAAAATGAAGATTGATTCATTATTAGTTATTACCCATTGGAAAATGTTGTGTTGTAGATGCTGCTGCTCCTGTGCGGCTGTGTTTCTCAAACCCTAAAATTGTAACGATTACAAGGGATTTTATTTGTATGCAAAAAGACCAATATTTGGGCCGGGCCTTGTTTTATACTTATTGGCCCATTTTAGCCCAAACTAAACTTTGCTTTTAGGATGTGTTAAGTGAGCTGCGGTTGAGCTGATTGAGCTAACATTTCAAGCTTGATTAAAATTAGTTGATATACAGTTTAAACACAAGCCTCGTTGTTGAGTATTTTGATTCAAACTGTCACGAGCCAAATTCTAAAGGGTCGGGGTTTGCTTGGAAGTGTTGATTAATGCGTGGGTGTGTAGTACGTGTCACGAGTAGAGCACTAGATATACCACTATACTGTTAGAGAGTTTGGGCCACTCCCCTGATGAGTCTAGGGTAAGATGAAACCAGTGAACCTCTATTATACACGTGATGGATGGCTGGTCCTTGTCGGGTTAAGAACGCCACGCGGGTTATCGGGTTAAGGACGCCACGCGGGGTTGAAGGAATGACTATGTGACAACAAGCTCAACTCGTTTGAATCAAGTTTACTCGAGCCTGAGCTAGACTCGTTTAAATCAAGCCTCACGGGTCAATTCAACCGTCTACTAGAGCTCAAGTTTATTTTCGAATAATATGTGAGTCGGTCTCAAATAGCTTGCGAGCTATCTTTTCTTATTTACATTCTTATGTGAAACAATTTGTAATCGGATGTAATACCACGTTGTGTACATATTACCATCCCAGTTTATACAATACATGTACATCGCACTTGTCATTGACTAGACTTGAACTCGCATCCCACCTAGTTGGGGAAAATCTTACATTGTCACATGGTATCAGTAGGCTACAAGCCCTTTAATGTCCCAAATCGTATGGTACTTGATTTGATACCATTACCCAATTCACCCTAAGTGAAAGCGAACCTTGAGCTAGTGCTTTAAGTAAAAATAAAGTTGATCAATACTTCTGCAGAAGCCCATGTATTTTGCTATATCATATCGTGTATAGTGGCAGCTTTGGCTTTATAGTTTTGACTCAAGTTTTGAGTACTCCTAGAGGAAAATGAAGTGGCTCAATAGATTTTTTTAATTTTTATTTTATTTTTTTTATTATTATTTTTTTTCCAGCAAAGGCTCAATAGATGTTGAACGTGCTTAATTTTGCGTTTTCAAGATAATAAAAAGAAGCTTATAGTCGCTCACTAGCTTGTACTCAAATGGGTCATACAAAATAATGTTTGTTGTTTAGGCTTGAAGGATGTGATTTATTGTTTTAGCAATTTGCATAAGTAAAGTTTATTTTCCATTTAAACAGAATGATTGTCTATGTCGGTCCCCACAACATAGCACACATATACATACTTTTAACCCAAAACAATCAAAAAATTAATAAATAAATGTTTATCTGAGCAGAAAAAACGTTTTAAATCGACTTCATATCATAAGAATCAAGATTTTACTTGGGAGACAAATTTAAACCATGTTAGAAACAAATAAGGGGGTGTTTGGTCGGGTAAATTCAAGGTAATTGGGGGAATTTGAAATTAAAATTGTTTCAATTCTCTTGTTTGATTCACAATAAATATGTTGGCCCAAGAATTTTATTTGCATTAATAAGACTAAAAGTAAGTCATTTTAATTTTCTTCCACATGGGAAGCATTTACATTTGATTAGAATTTTAAATAGCACCATTTATATATCTTGAACCAAACGCCCCCTAAGAGAATTGATATATCTTCCGAAAATTTTCTCGTAACAATCCTTCTGACCATTTAATCAACAAATTTGCCAAAACCACAATGAGAAAAACAAAAGTGATTCGATGACTCAGTCATGGTCCAAAATTCATTTACCTGTAAAAGATGCATGTCATTATAGCAATAATTGCACGTAGTATACGACCATTCCAGAGGTAAGTAAACAATTACCTTCTGACATAATATAGGACAATGATCATACATAAATGATAGAACTAGATGAATGCATTTCCATCCCTCAAATCTTCTGAAAGCTCCAACATTGGTTCATAACAATTTAACTACCAATAAAAACAGAACTAGAAAGTCAGCTCTACAAAAAAATCTCATGACACCCTCTTACCACATAAGTCGAGAGTGATTCACACACAATCTCGAGTAAATTCCATAAGATAAAATCTGCATAATTACAACAAAACATCTAAAGGATAGAAAACCTGCTAAAGTAGGACAAATGTCTAGTACAGTTTAACCTCAATGATCTCAGCCACTTGGAAGTGTCTAAGTTTTTTTCCTTGTGTAGTTTGATATACCTTTGGCTTGCACCCAATGAAGCCTTACCTCATAACATGATCTGCATAAATTGAAAAGGTTCAGTAATAGTCGGTACACATATTATCCAACGTCAAATAATTTGCTGTAATAAGATAAAGTGTGCACCTTTAAACAATCTTGTTTCTAACGTCTTCCAATTTCTTCAGAATTTCTGCAGGAGATCTATCCAGCTCATCTGCGATTTTCCGCTGCACATCTAGAGGCAATGTGGGGTATTGTTCACATAGATCACCATCAATAACATCCTGCATTGACAATCCAGAATTTTATTATTACTCAAGTAGTATCACATAAAGTTTCAGAGAACTTTAAAAGCAAAAAGTGATGGTCAAACCCAAACTATGTGTTGTCAAATCATACTAATGACAATTGCATACTTAAATAGTCTTGCTACAGCCAACAAAATGTTCGAGTTACTTTCCACTTGTAAAAAAAACAAACACCGTAGAAAACTTGAAAAATAAAGAAAAAGAGCACTTCACTCAAAGAAATGAAAAAAGAAGAAGCAGATACCCATTGAAGCCAGAATTGTACTAAAGGTACTCACAAAACTTACTAAACCAGAAAGCACACAGAAAATATAGTATGTTTACCATAGCTAATTTGTTACTGTATAATTTAGCATCTTTATAATCACAGGGTAATTCATGGCTTTGAAATAAATTTACTTGGTGAACGCTGGAGCCTCAACATGAAAGAGGAAAAAGAACTTAAAGAATATACATTAGATTAACAAGCATTCCAAGCAATCCACCATGATAAGCAAAACCAGTTGGATGGATATTTCAGCAACTTTGTCAAATAAGCATAGAAATGTTGGCAGTGAAATCACATAAGTTGATGTGAGCATTAGATATGAATATGACAACTTAACAGTTAAAGGCCCACCCCGACAGATAATAGTCATAGGGCTCTCTGGACCAAATAATCCAAAAGAATAGCCGTGGTCTTTGAAGACTATTTTAAGTATGCACTTGCCAGTAATAGCATCTGACAACACATAATTTCCTACTATATACATAAAGAGAATGCATATGAAAACAATAACATATCCAAACAATATTGAGATCTTGAACGGTAAAAACATTCACTCAAAATTGCAGTGGCCAGACTATTTCTATATATCTTAATCCCTTTAGTTCATGTGGCAAATTCGACCCGTTGAAAATGAATGAATCAAACTGGGTTTGTGTTAATCTCAAACGCGTCAAATCCAAAAAAAAAAATGTAAAAGGGAAACGGGTTGAAAGATTTTAAATTATTATTCTAATATTATTGCTTTTCGTAACCACAATCAGCGCATTATTTATTCATGAAAACATTATATAATGGACAAAAATTGCTGGTCAACCCAATCCAAATTGACACGCCTGTTTCAACCTATACCAAAAATTGTGTGTTTCAACCTGAACCTGCCAACCCATCTTGCCACCTCTAATTAGATGCAGCAGTATCAAGACTTTAAAGCTTGTTGCAATCATGAAATACGTTTGGTTTTATAAATTAGACACATAGTCAGATAGAAAGATCAAGAGTTATGAGAATTACCTTAACAGGGAAATAGGAAGACCTATAAGCCATGTGGTCTCTTCCGCACAACGGTGGATACTCCTGCCTCATATGCATCTCTAAATGGGAAAAGAAGTCCACATCATCACGAGAGCTAAATGCCAGCAAGGCCCCTAAACTACCCATTACAGTCCCATACATCACACACTCAACGCCACCAGGAATTAGAGATGCTTTCTGCATGCACGTGACCACATCTCCAACATGGAATTGCACAATTTCCTCAACCTTATTCGGTGCTCCATTAAGTTTCCCCTGCTCCCATTTGATCTTCCCGCCAGTTGGATCTTCTTCAATTTCATCAGACACATCCTGTGGCAACCGCACAAAATAAATGTTTCCAAACTTATCCGCACCCGCCATAGTGTCAAAATCAACATGGTATGCTGCTGTTAGCCACCTTGGAACAGAATCATCGGCAAATACATATAGCTGATTTTCATCACGTCTGTACTTGCAATAGTGAAACGACTGTAAAAAGAATAAGAGGTTAAACATGATAGTCAGAACAAAAGTTTCACAATAAAATAAATGGTTAAACAAATAGAAGATGGCAGATTCGACCCATTTAATTACGAATGGGTCGATGTGGGTTGTGTTTTACATCAAACAAGTTTGCTAACATTATTGTAGCAAAGTAAAATGGCCACAAGGGTCAAAAAGGATCCCATATTCTACGTTTGATGCAAAGCTCCCAAGTGGTTATTCAAAATATAATTATTACAGTAAAACATTTATTTTTGTAATCAAAGTTTAAGCATTATCAAGTAATCAAAAGAGTGTCTGCAGATCAACCCAGTCAGGCACGTCTCAACCCATACTAGAATAAAGAAATGAATACAAGAATAGACTAACCTCTTGAATGTCTCCTACATAAATCCGATCGCGGTAGGTATGAATGGAATTGATTGTATTCGGGAACAACTTATTCTCACACTTTCTAAGCAACCTTTTTTTCCCCAAATCATAAAGCCTAAGAATTGAGCCAATCCCCGCAAGCAATCTTCCCTGAAACTGGCATAAAGCAAGAGGAACACCATCAACTTGGGTTTTGTGAAGAAGTTCAAGCGATCTTCCATCTTTCACAAAACGATAAATATGAATATATCCAGCAATCAAGGATCGTTTCGGCCAAAACTGAAGACCCTTTGCTGTACCCACAGCTAAAAGTGTTCCATACTCCTTATCATGAAAATTCACAGTACATATACTGAAAGCCGCCTCGTTATCTTGAAGCTCCAAAAGACATGTAGTCTCGGCTGATCTCGGGTCAAGAACCCTAATGCAAGACACCCACTTATCAGCCTCCGCCTTAGGATAACCATACTGCTCATCAGAAAGAGGGTCCTCTTTATCTTCGTCATCACCACCATTCTCGATCTCCATTTTACCATTTTCACCTTGACCAGCAGCTTCAAAGCACTCCTTCTTTGCACTTTCACGCAGTTCTGCTGGAAACGCACCCTGATCACTCTCGATTGTTACCAACAGTTTCTTTTTAGGATGAAACACAAACTTTCTTGGCGTGTACCTCAAAGGTATAGCTGTTTCATTAAATGTTTCCCCTAATCTTTCAATCGTGAACACTCTTAAAGCATCCCCAGCAACAGCAACCACACCTTCAGCACACTGATCAGATGAAAACGAAGCTGCGTATTCGAGAGTTTCGTAAGAAAGTGGTGTCAGAAGAAAATGACCTTGGTGAACATAACCGAGCCATGGCCTACTTGACAAGCAAAGCATAGCTCGTCGTCCTCTCACCAATATAGAAAACAGTTTAGGAGCTCTAAGTCCTAGGAACCGAGACCGTGCATCCGAAAGCTGACCAGTAACCATATCCACTACAGTCCTAAAGAGAACTCCATTTTGAAGACCAGCATTCAGAAAAAGGCTAGCCGGGTGGTCTGCACCGTCCTCTCCACCAACAGAAGCCTGAACCTCAAGAAACAGAAGTGACTCAGGAGCCGCGGTAACACTTTGTACACTCAATACCTGCATACAGTCATCAGGGTCCAACGACAGTATACGGATGGTATTATCATACGATCCAACAGCTAGAAAACGAGATCTCTGCCTTCCTTCAGGTACAGGAGCTATATCCAAACACGCCACATCACCCGACATTTCGTTCTTCTCAACTTCCATCAACTGTCCAGTCATATCGACCTCAAAATATATGATCTCCCCACCACTCAATGCAATAACCACTTGAAGCCTATTCGATCCGACCTTAACAATAGTTCTTTTTCCAGGAGTTCTCCACTCATTAATACGTCCATCTTCCCTAATGTGCCTAATTCCACTAGGATGCACTTGCATAAGAGAATCATCACCAATTAACGAAACAGCAAGTGATGGTGTAGTGTCGAGAAACCCACTGTCAGAAACTTCTTCAACAGTCTCACCAATAGAAAGTACAAGAGTAGCATTTGCAAAAGAAACAACGATATAAGCATCAAACTCATCATTAACATTCTTTTTAACAGTCCATACCGCACTGGGAACCCCAGGAAGCTGAGAAACCGCCATTTCGCTGATAGCAAGACCCGGTCTCAGAATCCTAAGAGAAGAACGAGGGCCACGGCCACAAAGTGTAAATATCTGAGGCGTTTCTTCTTCGAACAGATTTACCACTTTCATATCAAGTATGGGCATCAAACTCTCCACTTGGTCAATCCTCACGAGATTCTTCAACCCTCTCGGCTTAAAAAACACCGGCTGGAACCCTTCTTCAGTTTCCATCAACGTAGCAGAAGACGACTCCACATCAGGATCAGCTCCAATAGCCTGAAACTGATACAGTGCATGATTCCCAAACTCCGACGCCGCAAACAAAAACCCCAACTTCATAACACACATAGCGGACGTAACCGGTATCGTATCAAAATACTTAATCTTCAACTCCGTAACCCGTTCATTATCATGATCAAGCGTAACCTTAAACACATCCCCATACTCAGTCTGCAACAAAAAGAAAAACATCGACTTCTGCTTATGCATCGTCGCCGAAACAATAAGCACCCCACGCTCCGCCGGCAAATCCGCGCGTCTCGGAATAACCGCTCTCACATCCGGATGCCCTTGATTCTTATAAATCACGAAATTCTCCGCACAAACCAACACCCCACTCGGCCCATCCCCACCACCCGGAACAGTCACAAGCATATTCGCCCCATTATCCACGCTCTCACTCCACTTCCTACTAACATGATTCAACCCCAAATCCAGCTCATAAAACGTCAAAACCTTCTGCGCCTCATTAGCAGCCACACCAGTACTATCCATATCCGCCTCACTATAATCCAACTCAATCGCCGCAAAAACCGGATTATCAAACCCGCAATCCACCCCACAGATACAATAACAAATAGTATGGCTCTTATGCGCCTCTAACGGGGAACTAATAGTCAACCTAGCAGCCGTATCCCTATTCAAAACATAAACAAGCTTCTGCTTCTCACACGCGCCTATCATAACCGCCCGACCCTTCGGATCGACCGCTAAATACTGGCCTGGCACTATCCTACGGCTCCCACTCTTGCCAAAAGTCTCCTGATGGACCTTATCAAAAACATTTTTTTCCTTATTATATTCTAGAATAACTATGCGACCCGAGTCCGACCCGACAACGATATAGTCTTTGGACCCGCCGGTTAACCTAAACTGAGACAAAGATCTAATGGAACCAAAAACATCATGAGATAAAATAGTTTGGATTTTACCGTTTTCGTCGGGGCGAAGGAGGGTTAGGGTTTTGCCACGTGCCACGATGATTTCTTGGGATTTGGATTGGCCGGAGAAGGTGCCGGTGATGGCGGTGACTATGCCGGTGGCTTGTTGGAGAGTTAGGTTGTAGAGGTACATGGTGGTGATGGTGGTGGTTTTAGGGTTAGGGTTAGGGTTTGGAGATGGTGGTGAATAGGTGTTTGATAAAATGTTTTTGAGTGAGGGAGGGGAGAGGGAATTGGGGTTTTAGTTAAGTGACGGGATGGAAGATTTTTGGGGGCGGTTTGTTTTGTGGAGTGTGGGCTATATAGGGTGGATAAATTTTTGTTACTATTGTTTGTTTTTCTTTTTACTGAATTTGTAAGAAATAAAAAATAGCTAAAAAAATAGGAGTGGAAACTAGCGAGCCTGAGATTTATATAAAAAGATGAACCAAGTTCGCGAGCCTAGTTTGATTAACAAGCAGAGCTTCATTTGAGCTTTGTTTCTTTCAATACATCATATAAGTTAGTCGAGCCCGAGCCGAGCTCGAGTTTAAAATATGAGGCTCGAAAGAGCTCAAACCTGAGCTCGAGTTTAAAATATGAGGCTCGAAAGAGCTCAAACCTGAGCTCGAGCTTTATATATATAAACGAGTCGAGCGCAGGCTCTGGCAGGCTCGTCGGCTCAACTCGTTTTTACCTTACTAAAAAAAAAAAAAAAATAGTTGCTTTTTTACTGATTTCTTTACGATGTCTTTGACTTAAACTTTGCTCAAGTTGCTCGTTGATTTTATTATCAAGGAGTCTTCTTGACTTAGACTAATTTATATTTAAATCCTAATCAGAGACAATTGGTTACTAAATTGGCTCAACATGTTAGTTTAGCAATATCTAAAGTTCACTACACATGATGAAGTAAGTTTGTTTGGTTTTAAATTCTTAGTAGTTTTAAGAGTAAACTGCAAAAATCATCCCTGTGGTTTGTGGAAATTTGCAAGAATCATCCATTCATCCCTATCTCAAACCTTCAGCATTTATCATCCCCAAGTCCACAAACGTTTAGCAAAAATCATCCCTGAGGACTAACGAAGTTAGTTTTCCCCGTTATCTCCCCCACGTGCAATATCACGTGAGGGTATTTTTGTCCATTAGTAGTTTTTTTCCTTTTTTATTTCTTTTATCCCAAAACGTAACACAATTTTCATCACCTCTCTCACCTCTCTGTATTCTAAAAAATGATCGCAATCAAACATAAACCCTAAATCCTATGCACAATCCTTAATTAAATCTATTATCCTTAAGAAACAGTAACAATGGTGGTTTCTGAGTGGCATTTGCGTACAGAACAACATAAAATTGATGAGGAACAGGCGTATGGTAAGTTGTAACCTAATTCCCAATTTTTTGTTAGAGAAAATTGCAAAAATCGTCCATGTGGTTTGGCGAAATTGCACGTTTGGTCCGTACTGTTCATTAAGTGCAAAAAAGGTCCGGATTTGGCACTGTTACATGCAGTTTTGGTCCCTCATGTTAACGCTGGTTAAGTGAGTTCCGTTAAGTGGCACTGTTTAATTCACTTTAGGTCCCCAATGTTACACGTTAGCCCCTTAAGGCAGAAATCATTGCAGCGCCCGTCCTTTTTTGGAAAATAATTTTTTTTAATTCAATTTTTTAAAAAAAATTTTGAAAAAATTTATATAAATTCGAAAAAACTTATAAAAATTCAAAAAAACTTATGAAAATTCGAATTTTTTTTAAAAATTCTAAAAAACTTATAAAAATTCGAATTTTTTTAAAAAATTCCAAAAATTTATACAAATCCGAAAAAATTATAAAAATTCGAAAAATATAAAAATCGAAAACACTTATAAAAATTCGAAAAAAAATTATAAAAATTTGAAAAAAATAAAAATTCGAAAAAATTATAAAAATTTATAAAAATTCGAAAAAACTTATAAAAATTCGAAAAAAAATTATAAAAATTTGAAAAATATAAAAATTCGAAAAAATTATAAAAATTTATAAAAATCCGAAAAAATTATAAAAATTCGAAAAAAAATATAAAAATCGAAAAAAATTATAAAAATTCGAAAAATATAAAAATTCGAAAAAACTTATAAAAATTCAAAAAAAAATTATAAAAATTTGAAAAATATAAAAATTTTAAAAAATTATAAAAATTTATAAAAATTCGAAAAAACTTATAAAAATTTGAAAAATATAAAAATTCGAAAAAATTATAAAAATTTATAATAATTCGAAAAAACTTATAAAAAATTTTTCGAAAAAAATTATAAAAACTTATAAAAATTCGAAAAAACTTATAAAAACTGATAAAAATAAATTTTTATAGATTTTTCGATTTTTTATAGATTTTTTCGAATTTTTATAAATTTTTTCAAATTTTTATATTTTTTGAATTTTTATCATTTTTTCGTATTTTTATAAGTTTTTTCAAATTTCTATAAATTTTTTCGGATTTTTATAAATTTTTCAAATTTTTATAATTTTTTTTTGAATTTTTATATTTTTTTTCGGATTTTTATAAATTTTTTCGAATTTTTATAATTTTTTTTTTGAATTTTATAATTTTTTTCGGATTTTTATAAATTTTTTCGAATTTTTATATTTTTCGAATTTTTATATTTTTTTTCGAATTTTTATAAGTTTTTTCGAATTTTTATAAATTTTTTCACATTTTAAAAAAAAAATCAAATTTTTATATTTTTTGAATTTTTATAAGTTTTTTCGAATTTATATAAATTTTTTCGAATTAAAAAAAAATCGAATTGAAAAAAAAATTATTTTCCAAAAAAAGGACGGGCACTGCAACGATTTCTGCCTTAAGGGGCTAACGTGTAACATTGGGGACCTAAAGTGAATTAAACAGTGCCACTTAACGAAACTCACTTAACCGGCGTTAACATGAGGGACCAAAACTGCATGTAACAGTGCCAAATCCGGACCTTTTTTGCACTTAATGAACAGTACGGACCAAACGTGCAATTTCGCCAAACCACAGGGACGATTTTTGCAATTTTCTCTTTTTGTTATAACAATGGTGGTTTCTAATGTTGTGGTCTAACCCTAACTTTTTTTTTTTTTTTTTTTTTTTTCTTTTTTTTTTTTTTTGTTGTGTTTTTTTACAGTTAATGATCCAACCATGTTCTCAATCAAGATTTACCATGGTGGATATTTCACTAACCCACCGAATAGGAAATACAAGTCAGATAGTTTCAACTACTTTGATATGGTAGATGGCGATTGTTTTCAATTATTGAGTTAAATCAGATGATTGTTCAGTTGGGTTATGATAGGAAAGATATCATGTATTATCATTACAAAATACCCAACAATAATTTAGATTATGGTCTACAAGCATTAGGAAGTGATTTAGATGTTTTGGGCATGACAAAATATATAGATAAGTGCAAAAGATTTGAGGTTTATATTGAACATGGGTTTACAAGTCTTAAAACTTACTTCAAGTCACCCCAAAAGGTATTGATAGAACAACTCCCAGATGAAGTGAACCCTAAGACTAGTAAGAACCCTAAGACTGTTAAGAAGCAAGAGAACAAAAAAAATGAATATGTTAGCAATTGAATGGGGTATTGGAGAAGGACGTAAGTTAGGAAAGGGTGATGATATTGGGCAGGGGGCTCATATTAGTCAGAGTAGTGATATTCAAGAGGATGGTAGTGACAGTGATGGAGATAGTGATGGTCAAGAGGATGATAGTGACCAAGATGGAGATAGTGATGGTCAAGAGGTTGATACTGAACAACATGGAGATAGTGATGGTGAAGAGGTTTATAGTGAACAAGATGGAGGAGATAGTGATAGTCAAGAGGTTGATAGTGAAGAGGAAGACAGTGACTATGTTAATGAGGATCACTTGATGAATGAAGTTGACGTTGATATGAAGGAATTTCATGCAAGCACTGACAAATAGTCTGAATGGGTTGGTTGTAGAGGTACATGGTGGTGGTGGTTTTAGGGTTAGGGTTTGGTGATTTGTGAAGATGTGATTGTATATGAGGTGTTTGATAAAAAAAAAAATTTGAAATTAGGGGTTTGAGTGAGGGAGAGGAAAGGGAATTGGGGTTTTAGTTAAGTGATGGATGATTTTGGGGGCGGTTTTGTGGAGTGTGGGCTATATATAGGGTGGATAAATTTTTGTTATTGTTTGTTTCTCTTTTTACTGATTTTGTAAGGGGAAAAAAATACTAGCCACGGAGCCAAGCTGCTTGTGAAAAGTTTGGAATCGGATCAGTAAGATGCTCGAACAAGCCAAGTCTAAACAAGTTCGAGCATGAGCTTGAGTCTAAGTTTGGGCTCATTTGATAATCGAGCTCGAGCTCGAGCTTGATATACATATAACTATGAATAAATGAACTTAAAGGAAATAAATGAGCTCGAGCATAGTGTGAATAACGAGTCGAACTTCATTTGAGGTTTGTTTCTTTCAACATGCCATATAAGTTAGTCGAGCCCGAGCCGAGCTCGAGTTCAATATATGAGGCTCGAAACAAGCTCAAGCCTGAGTTCGAGCTTTATATATATAAACGAGCCGAGCTCGAGTCTAGCAGGCTCGGCTCGGCTCGTTTCCACCCCTATTAAAAACAAATTGAGGTAGAAAACGAATGCAAATCGTAAAACAATTAAATTTAGTTGCTTTTTTACTTATTTCTTGATGATGTCTTTGAAATAAACTTCGATGTGGTTGCGCGATGATTTCATTATCAGCAAGTCTTCTTTATTTAGGTTAATTTATGTTTAAATCTTAGACAGAGACCATTGGACACTAAATTAGCTCAACACATTAGTTTAACAAGATTTAAAGTTTACTACACATGTGAAGTAAGTTTGTCTGGTTTTACATTCTTAGTAGTTTTAAAGTGTTGTGGTTTTTAATTGGTAAACTTCTAAGACACATGTAGTATCAAGTGGTTCGTGTTCAACCCAAGTATGTTCAAGTGTTTTTCATGTTTAAAGATCAAGCCATTCATGTGAGTAAGGTCTCGGTACAATTTTTTCTTTTTTCTTTTTTTCTAGTAAAGTCTCGATATGATTCAGGTTAGTGTAAGGGTATGTTTGGCACGAAGCGGTGTGAATCTTTTTTGAGCGGTGAGCAATGAGCATTTTGATTTTTAGTAGTTGTTTGACAAATGAGTGGTGAACTTTGTTATTTTTTAGAAATGCTCATTTTTTCAATATATTTTTAAAAAGTGGTGAGCAATAAGTATTCGAGAGAGCACACAACTTCAAATTCAATCACCATTTTTCAAGTTTAGCGTCATAAGATTAATTTCAAGGTGTTTTGTTGATGTCCTTGCGAGACATAAAGGGGATTCTAAGTTATAATACAACTCAAACATCACATATAAAAATTAAAAATATTAGTATCGATTGGCATAATTAATCCTGTGTTATTTTACGTCTAACAAGGAGAAAAGCGGAAATTATGTGTCAAGTTTTAAATTAATTAAACATATAATTAGGCATGCAAGTCAATTGTATCTATCATATCATTTTTCTTCGTATAGTGACATCACACGTTCTAGATTCAGGTTTGATTACAATAATCCAAACACTTGGTCTTGGTAGTTTATTAATCTATGTTTCGTTGTTCTTCACAAACAACGACATTCACTCAATATCTTTCGACTCATTAAGCACTTTTGATATTCAATAAAAACCGAAATCAAACAATAAATTAAACAAATATAATCAATAAGACTATAAAACTTAAGCATGCAAAACTAATAAGATCTTTTTAATTTGAAAAGAAATATATAATGAAATCAAAACAAATATGTCAAAGCTAGTTTGCATGGTTTGACATTATTCCCTTAATTAGCTTACATCAATAACCACTCCACTTGAACCAAAACCACTACAACATATATTCCCTTTTGATTATTTCACCTATTTATGCATCTAAAAACAGTGCACAAAAGCCTCTTAGCTTCTATGGAACTGCCCAAACCCCCTTACAAGCTAACTTCTCTAGCTTGTTTCTTCTTGTTTATATTCACCACCATTATCCAATCTTATTCCGCACGAACCCTTGGCGGTCTAGCAACGTCGCCACAACCATCACCACCAGCTCGAGGCCACCACCATCACAAAACAATGTCATTTTACATGCCAAATGTACTTAACTCCAAGTACCAACACGCTCCGATTACCCCGCCAACCACTAAAGTTAACAATCAACCCATACCCTTCACGAAACCTATAGGCCTTTTTCCACCCGTTGGAGGAATTCCCATTGATCCCAGTTCCATTCCTAGCCAAACGTTTGGCTTGGATGGAATTGCAAGCGGGATAATTCTCCAAGAAGAACTAGAGTTCGGTATGGTAAATGTAATTGATGTTGACTTATTAGAGAAAACAAATATGTATGGTTTGACATTGAAAGGACAAGCAAAAGGAATGTATGTTGCTAGCTCAGAAAACGGAAGTAGCCAAATGATGGCAATGACAACAAGCTTTCTCGACAGCGATTATAAAGACGAGTTAAGGCTTTTTGGAGTGCATAGTGTGAAATCTGAGTCTCATGTTGCGGTCATCGGGGGCACAGGGAAATATGACGGTGCAAATGGATATGCAACGATAAAGGAAGTTAAACTAAGTTCGAAGATTGTAAAAGATGGAGAATCAAATATTTTTCTTTTGGTAGATGTATATCTAGGTTGAGATATTAATATATAGTTAAGCACATAGCGGACTATTTATTCGCACAACTGAATAACAAATATTGTTTCTACAATTCAAATTATTATGTAACTTTAGGTTATTACCAAACGTATGTCACTTAATTAAATTATGGAAATATATGCTGAACAACGTTGTTTAGTAGATCCAAATGAATTGTCCATATGGTTTATTCCGGTGGTTACAAACTTTATTATGATTTCACACACTATAAGTTCAGATCGCACTTGGATATCGCCTAATGCATTATTTAAATACATCAGTCGATTGATGGATAATAAAAAGGTCATACTAGCCATAGTTCACTGTATTACTGGTGAAATGGGATAGCTAACCTGCAATTACTTATTACTGACACCTCAAAAAGACATTTTTACAACAAGCATAAGTAATATGACTCACCTTCTTTCATCTGCACTTGACAAGTGACCAATACTTCGTTTGCTAGTTTACATTGCACCTTGACAGGGGCGAATCTACGTGTTAAATATTGAGGGAGATGCATTAGTGCTATGCATAAAATACGGTTCAATTTCCTTTTATAATACATAGAAGATAAAAAATTAATAGAAGGTTTCTCATGAATATACCAGCAAGTACTCATGAGTATCAGACTATGTAGATACATCTAAAGAGTCAAAGATGAAAGATGCAAGTTGTTTAACTAGAAATTTATAACATACAGTAACTTTCTGAAGTAACTTAAATCACTATAATTACACAGTTAAAATTATATACATTAATACATTACTAATATAAATTAAAGAAACTATATAAATATCAAGCTCTCCTCGCACAACTGGATCACTTTTAGGCAAAAGAAAACCAAACCAAATTGGATTGAGTGGATTTGTAACCCTTGTATGGCTCTTTCTGAACCCATGTAATTCTTATTAGCTTCTTGCTAGTTCTATTAAATTGCCTTTGCCGTTCAAAAAAAAAAAAAAAAAAAAAAAATGTTTTTTACATTCGTTTGTTCTGTAATGACCTTTCACATAGTCCTATTATTTGGACAAAAATGAAGCAGGTGATTTGATTGTAAATTTAATAGAGTATATGATTTATATCTATTTGTGTAACTAGAAAGGTATATAAAGATACAGAAAGCCATGTTTCTTTTTCTTTTATTATTATTTTTTTTTCCTTTTTTTTTTTTTTTTTTTTTTTTTTGGATTAAACTAAGCAAAAGCTTAAGAGTTGTTCTAGTAAAGCAAATGTGCTAATTAAGTAGTTGTTTACCCAAAACACCTCACACCAAACAACTACATGCATCTCATCAACTCCATCTCATATCTTCATAAACCACTAGTATTTATGCCCATACGCACATACTTCATTCATCATCAAAAAACACATATCTTCCCTTTGCCACAACAAAAGGAAAAACATCCAAATGACTAATATCAAGCTATCCACATCCAACATTCTCAAATTCACAATTTGCATCTTCTTGCTAGCCATTTCTCTTGATTGTTCCAATGCGGCTCGTGTACTAATAGATACCACTGATGATGATGTAACACCTGTTGGACCACTTCCGACCAACCAACCTAACACAGATGGTCCAGTAGACGAGGTTGACAACCCTGTGGAGGATCCTACACCTACACTACCAAGTGGTCAGATTCCTGCAACTGTGGCACCTGCACCGGTAGTGGGTCCCATTGCACCTGCTGTTGCTGCACCAGTGGCCAATCCCGTAGGTGTTACACCAACAGGAGGGTCAGGATCAGTTGTTGCTGCAACAGGAGGGTCAGGATCAGGTGTTACTGCAAAAGGAGGGTCGGGATCAGGTGTTGCTGCAACAGGTGGTGCCGTAGCAGGTGGAGAGCACCCAACTTTAAGTTTCTTTATGCATGATGTTCTCGGAGGGTCTCAGGCTACAAGTAGGGTGGTAACCGGAATTGTAGCTAGTTCAGATGCTAACGCAGTTCCTTTCTCTACACCCAATAGCCAAGTATTCCCAATCACCGGTGGGATCCCTTTAAACAACATCAACGGTATAGTCAACAACAATAACCTCCCATTCTTAGCTGGATTCAACGGTAACAACATTAACAACCCAAATTCCAACACCGTCCTTCAAAACACCGGAAACAACAATGTTGTCAACGGAGGAAAGAACTTACCCTTCGTTGCAGCGGGTCAGCTTCCAGCCGGCATAACACTCCAACAACTTATGTTCGGGTCAATCACCGTTATAGACAATGAAATAACTGAAGGACATGAGCTAGGTACTGGTGTACTTGGCCGAGGACAAGGTTTCTACCTTTCAAGCTCATTGGACGGAAGCAGCCACACCTTTGCACTCACTACATTGTTCCATGGTAGCGACCATGAGGTGGATGACTCGATTAGCTTCTTCGGGGTCCATAGGACAGCTTCTGAGATATCACACATTGCTGTGATCGGTGGGACTGGGAAGTATGAAGAGGCTAAAGGGTATGCCACAATTGAGAGTCTGCCTCAGATGAATGACCACACTACTGATGGTGTCGAAACCATTGTCCATGTTAATGTGTACCTCACTACAGAATAGACCGGCCACGACCTCCTTTAAGTTTCGTTTATGCAATTCTGCTAGCTTGTGCTGTAGTATTTTCTACTTTAATTGTTGTATGTTGGCGTGATTGTAATTGAAATGTGTAAGTTTTCGGTTTTCAAGTTATATCATATTGGGTTCTTTATTTACCACACAAAACTATGAGTGAATGAAACATAAGTTTCCTTTATCTTTACTTATTTCAATCATAGATGGTATAATTCTCTCAGTATAACTATTCTACAGATAATGTGCTTGGTAACTATAATCAGATAAACTTTCATATTATTTATCCTAGCTAAAGAGAAAAAGAATCAGTTGTACACTCTTATTTCTCAAAACCGTATGAATTGCATTGTTGTTTGCCAACATTAGCACAATATACATAAAACACTATACTTTAAACGTTTTTACAATCAAATTGAAGGATTCCAAATTGGTGCAGTTTACCTGACTCAGTGTTGACCGACCAGAAAATAGACCATCGAAATAGGTGTTTTGATCTTGAGTCCCCCAACTTCAACTTTCGTGAGGCCCAGGTTTGCCCGTTCCATGGGTTTGTGAGTATTCAAGGGTCCCAATTAAGTTTGCATGCCACATCAGCAGCGCTCTTTATATGGGTTTTTCACCGTCATCAAAATATGATCCAAGGTTGCTGACTGTGTAGTCTTGGAGGTCTTGGTGATTGGTAAAGTTATTGACATGTATTAGACCTGCTTTCTCTAATGACAAAAAAATATATATACTTGCAAAATATCAGTATGTTATTGTAAAACCAACCATTACCAAACACAAACACTTAGAAACAAATGTGTGCACCTTTGCAGGCTACACCCAAAAGTATCAATTTACTATATTTCCAATGTCAGAAAATGATGTATCTAGATTTATAACTCGGTCATTAACTCAATACTACTGTCTCTTGTTCATAACCACAATAGCGATAGTCAAGCAAGATCATTGTGTCTTTAGTTAAGACCTCGTGTCTAATCAGGGTCGACGACTTTCTCAGTTTCAACATATATACACAAAATCATCATTATCCATTCTTAACATAAATTTCATTGTTAAATTTAGGGTGTTTGGGTAAGCTTATTTGGGCCTTTGAGGTATAAACACAATGCACAAGATATTGTTTGTATTCTTCTGCACAATCAAAATGTAGTAATGGTATGAGGAAAGATGGAATCAAATTTGTAAATAAGCATAAGGACTAACACTTAAGCCAAAAGTTAGTGGGACAGGGGAGAAGCTTATAAAAAACAGCTTTAATAAGCTATAAGCTTTTTGGCTCCGCCTAAATGCTCAAAACAGCTTATTGCGTTTTGAAAACACGATAAGTAGATAAGGTGCTTAAATAAGCTTACCCATAACACACCATTAACTTGAAACAAGTCTGATCATTGATCAATATATCTAAACAAGTTGATCAATATCTAACATCAATATATCATCATCAATCACGCGAACAATATAATCAAATAATTTCATTCTTTATATTATGAAAAAGTAATATCGAACCAAAAAATTCTGGTTCTACATTCTTGTAAGCTATTTGGTACTTGCACACCTCTTATAACAGAACTCTTCAAAAACCACACTTGACCTATTTTCTCTCTCAGTCTAACAAAATGAACACAATATCTGTCGCTATACACTCGTATATTACAAGCAAACCAATCTCTATACTCACATCCTATATACCAGACCGTGCAGCACCATGACTTGTTCCAATACTCGTCCCTACATTTCATGTATATGTCTATAAAAAGAATGTAAAAAAAATATTTAAATAGCAACTAACTCTGTAACAAACTCATTGAACAAAAAGGCTTCAATCTCTTCAACAATAGAATCCACTTCATCCCCCAACTCTAACCACGGTTCTTTCCCGATACTCTTCTCAGATAAGTCAGCATTGACTTCATTTTCTTGACCAAGTAGCATATTCCATAGTTCTTCCTCTATTATATCCCTCCTTAAAAAATTACTCATTTTTCTCCTTAAAGGCTTTGACCGAATGATCTCAGTCAACCCTAAGTTTATACGATCAAACAAGAGTCGCCTATCGACTTTGTTCCATGATTTTTGCTCATTGTATTTCTTTTCTAGTATTTCAAAAATCAAGGGGTTCGTCATGCATTTTTCAAAACTTGCCTCCATTATGTCACCATGAAATCCCAACTCGTTTAGAACGTCAACTAGGTAGAAGAATTGTTGACTTTCTTTTGGTCCGAAGAATCTAATAGGCCTATTATTTTGGCCAATGTAAAAAGATTTTTCAGTAGCATTTTCATCACTCAATGTAACTGTTTCAGATTCCAACCCATTTTCTTCAGATTCTGATTTGAGAATTTGAAGTTTGATCCACAAACCTAGCATATTAAACACTTTAATTTAGAACAATACTCAATAGATTCTTATAAGATGTGGCAAAATGGGCCAACGGGCAGGTTGGGTGATGGGTCAAAACGGTTTTGGGTAAAATCAGGTAACTCTTTATGTGCAGTCAACCGGATCGAATCGGGATGACCAACAACTTTTTTTCGTATATAAAAAATATATATATTTTTTTAAATAAAATCATTTAGGACATTGTAAGATTTCATTATTAGCTAATTGACCCGTTATCATTATAATATATCCTGAATTGACCCGTTCCCATTTACAACGATTACATTGCAGTCTCTAATTCTCATAAACACACATGAAAAGATTATGAAGGAATGCAGTTCTTTTAAAATGACTAACCATGAAGATCAGAGCTTGATGAATTGTCTGGTTCTAGAACTGAATTTGGACTAGGCTGATAAGCTTCACCTGAGCTATTTGAAAGTTCATCATCAATATTTACACAATCTACAGACATAAGCCCGTCTTCACAGGGTGAATCCTGCAAAAGATGTAACTAAATATGTTTAGTTTCTGGAAAAAAAACACCACTGTGTGAAACAACAATGACAGAACAATTCCTGATATGAAAAAGGTTCCCATGAAATTGGCCACGCGATGTTCAACTATCAATCAAATATCAAGAATACCAAAATCAATGCCATCAACTTGATTTAAATGACCATATGTCCATATGCATAAAAATAGTAATCTCAAACCTTCTAAAAAATTCAAGTTAAAGTAATTTTTAAACTTGAGTTAGTAGGTGATCAACATCACATCAAAAGGCAACAATTTTAAAGGTACTAACAAATGAAAGATGAGGAAAAATGATCACCAAGGCAGATTAGATGACGGTCATAAATACAATGAAATTTGATACTGAATTTAGAGTGCAGAGTTTTGTATCAAAGATTCAAAGTTATAGATATAATAACCATTTTCAGTTATCAAAGTTATGCATTCGATTCAACAAACAAATGAACGAGAGTACTCATTGTAACGAAAAACGATCCTTTAAGTGTTTAACACAATGTAAGCAAACAAGATAATCTATAACACAACACTTCTCAGTGAAGGAAGCCTCAATAAAATATGTTTTGTAGTCTAATGGAGTGGTCGAACCAATGATGTTGCAAAACATGATTTAAAAACGCTCTTTGAGAAACAGATTGACAGTTACTTAAAACATAGAATGATTGAAAAAACATTAGCTTTGTAGCCCAAATCTTACGTGACAAGTGTGGTCAACATATATCAACGCAGAATTTGAATTGAAACAGAATTGAGTAATAGTATTAAGTTTACTTTTTCTTCAAATTCCTATCAGTTTAGTGCCCTTCTTTTACTAGAGTTAATTCTTCGTCCACAAACCCAACAATAAAAGATTCAGAAAGAATCCAAGAAACCAGCCCAGAAAAAGAAACACTTAGTAATATGATAATAATAAGAGCTGACGGGTGAAAGTATTACCTTTTCAAATGAAACATCCGAATCACGAGAAAACACAACATCCTCAAAGTTTGCAGACACATTCTTATTGTGTCTCCCAATACTCAATCTCAAATCATCTTTGGACGTTTTCTTCAACTTTTTGTTGGAACTAGAAGACAAGTTAAAACTTTTGAATACAGGTAGCTTTGTGACAGATTTATCTTTCCAGCCTTCATTACTACTAATAACAACTCGTGTTCCCAGCTTCAATGTTTTCTTTAACTCAAGCTCCGCCATAATAGGCGTTTCACCAAGATTACAAACCGGTTTATTAGACCAAATTTCTTGGCAAACTTTTGTCCTTTTCGATCTTTCTAAGATCTGCTTCTTATACCCCCAGCCAAAAGTAACATTCGCTAAATTTCTTTCTTCATTACCCCTTCTTATACCATCAAAAGAATCATTACTTCTAAAATTCTTCTTATTTTTCAATTGACTCTCTTGCCTAACTTTACTTGATCTCCTTCTACATGAACCTATAGAAGCAGAGTTCCGCATATAGTTCTCGGATAATACTCTTTGTTGTCTATAAACAGGCTGCAATTGACGTGGCACGTCATCAAGACCCATCAACTGTGCAATGACACTTGGCTTGTTTCTTTCATTTGCCATCATTTCTGAAAATTCCTTTATATTTAAGAACTGTTAAGATATGATAAACATCAGTTTCTATATTTCAGATTCATAATCCAAATATTGAAATACCACTGCGGAAATACATAACAAGGCAGCCTTGTTATAAAAACACAAAGAAAACAATCATCATAGATAAGGGGATGTTGGGGACTGCGTTTTCAAAATAGATTATCCACTGGTAAAACTGCATTTAGTCTAGCGGGTGTTTGTTTAACCTTATTTTTGGGCTAATGAGGTTATTTGATTTCGGCTAGTGTTTCATAAGTCCATTTTTTACGGCTTATTTTGAAGCTTATGGGCTTATATAAACTTATAAGTTTAAAATAAGCCAAAAAAATGATCTTATGAAACTTAAGGAAATCACATAAGCTAAAAAGCCCAAAAATAAGCTCACACAAACACCCCTAAGCAAACAGAGATAATCATATTCTGTCTAACTATCTAAGTCTCGCGAAAGCGATGATCATATAATATCCTCCAAAACACAATCCCAAACAGAAACACCCTCTAACATCATTAATATATATATATATATATATATATATATATATATATATATATATATATATATATATATATATATATATATATATATGCAAGCATTTAATAAACAGTCATTAATCAATATCCATCAAAACTATAAATATAACTAATCACAAGTACTTCAAAAAGTTAAATAAAAACCAATCAATGAGAAAACAAGCCTTACGTGAAGAATTCAGCTTCTTAATAAATTCTGATATTATGTAGCTAACTAAATTTTACCCAAATGATGATAATAAATTAAATGGAATTATGAAAAATGAGAATGAATAAAATGGAGGCAGGCTAGTTTGAAGTTAATGTGTAGAACAAGTTAGGGTTTATGAGGTTTGAGCTTTACATCATTGTCACTGTTAAGTTTGTTGTTTGTTTGTTTGTTTGTTTGTATGTATAAAAGTTAGTTAGTTGGTCAACGACTTTCGACGTATTTGCGCCATAAATTTTTTCTATATTTATTACTAGTATGAAATTGAAGTCCCTTGCATTTTGGAATTTTGTGCAACACGTTTACGTGTTTTGATAAAGAGAATAATATAAAGCTAAAATCAAGAAGCATCAACGAGAGCACAAACACGGACTATAAAAATTACAATATCTCTTGAAGCCCATCTAACAATACTATTTGCAACCGCATTACCACCACGCTTATCACAATCACGTTCTGAAGGTTTGTCAATGGTTGTTGATGGAGCTTCTTGAGGTACGAGTCCTGAAGTGATATGTTTAAAAATATGAGAGTTTGATGCGGGTCCTAATCTGAATTATAATTCAAATTATATATTATGGCAGTTAATTCGTCAAAGTTGGATAAAACACTTATAATTACATGTGATTTAAACACATGTGATCTTTATCACATGTGATTATAGTGGTTTTATAAATAAATTGCTCTAATCTAGAAGTCGATATACAATGTGTGTTATATGCTTGAAAAACCATGAATATGTGGTTTGCATTCAAAAAAGCGGAGAAACTTTTTAGTTTATACACAAATAATTATGTCAATTTAGTACTTTTATTTAGTGTTGGAGATTTCAAATTAGTGTTAAATCACATGTGATATATTATGTGAATTTCAATACTAAAAAAAGTGAAAACAAAACGGGAGAAAAACGAAAATGTTTATTTGTCGAAAGTATGAAAGTGCTCATATATTGAAAGATAATAAAACGCTCATCGCAACGGTATAATTTGTTTTGGTTAAAGATTAACGGTTTATAAAATATTTAAATTATAAAAAAGAAGTGTAATTGCATTAATATATATATTAAATACAAGCAGATACGACGTCGTGTTACTGCCACTTGGGCTCCCCTTTTTTTTCTTGGCCTGGTAAATGTCCGATCCAATGCCATGTTCGGCCCAATCTGAATTCTTAACCATTTGATAAGATCAAGAAGAAGCTAGAAGAATCGACATTTTATCAACAAATATTCAAGAGGCGGTGAAGATGAGGTTTCATCTAAAACCCACAGCTATAGAACATTTGGAGCATCATTTGGAGCATGAATTTGGTAGGTGTGATGTCTGAGGATTATAAGTGATGGTTATTTATGTGGTGGTGTGATGGCTGAGGATTATAAGGGGGGTACTCCGATTTGTGGAAGAGACTAACTAGAATCTTTCGCTACCACTTAAAAAATATGCAGAAGGTATGCTTTTCTAACTCATATCATATGAATCTAAGGGTTTAGTTATGATTTTGGGATTCACTTTTGTTGTTAATATCTTTGGTAGATTTGGTGCCTACCAAATGTTTGATGAATTGCTTGAGAAGATTGCGTTTGTGGTGAGTTTTCCTAACTGCTTAGATTTGCTTTGCTGGTCTTTTTTTAGTTACAAATGGTTTCATCGACTCTCTTTTCTTCAGAAACATGTGTTTGATGTTCGACCTGAGGTAAGCAACTGAATTCTCTGATAATCTGAAATGCCAAACCAAGATTCAGATTTGAAGTAAGATGCATTTTGAAGAGTTTTTAAGTGGCCTTGAAATAAATGGGATTCGTTGGCGCATCATGTGTATTGAGCTATTCTTAAAGGCAAATCACCAGATGGTTTGATATATTGATAAGTGGTAAGGAATTATAGATGCAATTACTTTTGTTAATTTATCATCTTCCTTTAACAAAAGTCTTTCGCGTTTTCAGGTTTGAGTTCTTTGCTGCGTTTCTTACAATGTGGTTAGTTTTCATATCTGGATTACAGTACTTCTGTTTGTTGCACGAAACAGCCTAAATATTTGCACACTTCAAAAACTCCATTAGTATCTAATCAAATCTCACTGATATTTGTATTGCAGCCACTGATGTCGAGAAGCCAAGGATGAGAGGTCCCAAAAGAGCTTCTAAGATCCGCGAGCTGTTTAACCTTTCCAAGGAAGATGATGTCAGGAAGTACGTCAACACCTACATACACACTTTCACCAACAAATCTGGTTAGTACATCCTTATCGTATATGTTGTTTCATACATATACAATGGATATTAGATTATGGCTTTATAACGATATGATTTAAGGTATATCAAAATCTGTATAAAATAGAGTATATTGAGTTCTGTTTAAAACTGTTTTTAGGTTTTAAACTTGATTTATTTGATTGACGTTTCTTTAGTTATTTTTATTTGTTTGACCATCTGCAATAGGCAATTTGTATACTATTGGAGTAAATTTGTTGAAATTGTTGTTTTATTAAAAACATATTTCTTAGTCACGTCTGATTGGAAATGATTTGAATGTGTTTGCAGGAAAGGAAGTCAGCAATGGCCCTAAGATCCAGCATTTGGTGACACCATTGACCCTGCAAAGGAAGAGGGCTAGAATTGCCGACAAGAAGAAGAGAATCGCCAAGGCTAAATCTGAGGCAGCAGAATACGAGAAGCTTCTTGCTAACAGGTTGAAAGAACAAAGAGAAAAGCGAAGTGAGAGGTTGGCGTTTTCGGTATCCGCAGACGTTGGTGAGAAGGGGAAGAGGAAAGTGGACGACATACTAACGTTCATTCACGATGGTAATGTACATTCCTTTTTTGTGACGGGCTGTTACTCATGATTGTAATTTAACATGAACAATACCGTCTAATAATTAATGGCATGAAACAAAGCATCGGTGCCCTACTCGTTTTTATATAAAAGATAAGTAAGATTTGTTTTTGATATGCTAAGAATTTTTTGTATGTAAATGATCTCCTCTAATCACATTTACAATTCGACCATATAATCTGATAATGTAAACTCACGAGGTTTTGAGACCCACGCTTCGCTGCGGGATGTTTATCAACCGAGTGTTCATATAAACTGATGACGTATAGTCTATATTTGGGCCATGAGCCCAAATGATAAACATTACTAAAGCCCAAACCCACCACGAGTGGGCTATCATGACAATGATTTGGGCCGCACTACTAATGGATTGGACTCACTGATGAGTGCTCAAACACTCAACATTTTTGTCGTATTTAAACTGTCAAAACATACAAAAATAATCAAAAAGTTATCAAAATACTTAAATTATCCTAGGGATTGTGTTTTACGTGTTTTAAATGCAAATTGAGCAAAAACAAATGAAAAACGATCAAAGTTTGCAATATTGGCAGTTTCAGTCCCCCAAGTTTCAAAACTTGTCAAAAATAGTCCCTATGCATTTATTTTGAAAGGAAAAGTCAACCCAAGGTTTTGAAAGTCAAACATTACAAAATATTATACTTGGGTCATAAGTTTTCCAAAATTTACACATTTGGCAAAATAGGTCCCTGGGAATTTTGAAAATTGGAAAAATGCAAAATTGGTTCTTGGAATTATAGTACTTGGCATTTTTGGTCCTTGGAAGCAATGTGGGAAAATTACAAGTTCAGTCCTTAAAGTTTGGTAAATTACAAAATTGGTCCCTATGATACACTAAATACCAAACCGGACTCTTTTTATTATTAATACACAACCAAAACCAATCCAAGTCCAAAGCCCAGTCCACACAACCCCAAGCCCAACATTACCCCAGGCCCACTTCCCCTTTTTAAATAAAACGCAGGGTCAAACGGTCAAAGGGGTCAACCCACCCTTTGACCCGTCTTCTTCCCAACCATATCCCATAAAACCAGGGAGACGTTGTCTCCTCCACATGCTTCCCCATCCTCCATTAGCCCCCACAATTAATGATATCACCAACCAAACCAACCCCCACCACCACCACAATAAATGCTTCACCAGAACCACTTATATTTGCCCCGTTCCATTTTGGCGCCAAATTTCAATCAAGGGTTGGGATGCATCAAATTATAATTGAATGGTGAGGATTTGGTCAAGGGTCAAAGGAGAAGCCTAGGGGAGTGCTACTTTTCAAAATGAAGCCATGTGGAAGAAGGGGTGCCCTAATTTTAGTCTCGTTATAAGTAGTAGCATTTGTAAGCCTAAGAAGGCATGTAGGAATTGTAATTTAGACTTTTTAGTGTTTATTTAAGCTTTGTAATCTGTTTTCAAGTAATAAGAAGTTCTGTTTTAAGTTTATTTCTCATTTTCAAAATTCAAGTTTCATTCAAGTATTTCAAGTATCTGTTTAAGTTCCAATAGTGATCTCTGGTTGTTTGTGAACTCATATAAGCTCAAACAAAACACTTTTAGAAGCTTGACAAGCTTCTATTGTAACCAGTGACTCAATTTCAATAAATACTCAAAAAAATAAGAAAAATTAAAGTAAAATAAAAAATGGTGATCAAAGGTTGAAGAAGCATGGAGCACAGTACATTAGGGATGGCTGTGGGTTAGAGACCTCATGGGAGGTCATTAGGTTGGTTCCTTGGTTCTTGAACTGAGCTTGGATGGCTTTTGTGAGTTGAAATTTCACCAATCTTGTTATTTATAGTTTAATAGTGTTGCCATTGCTTATTTGTGATTTATTAGTTTTATCATAGCTTATTAGAATAGTGGTAATCAGTAGACAAGGTTGTGATCACATTTAAACATAGTTTCATCATAATTTGTGTTTTAAAAGGGGTGTTTGGAATTGTTTGTATTAACTGATGCATTGAGCCTCATTGCTCAATTATTGTTTGTACACCATACTCAGGACCTTAGAACACCAAATAAGTCAAGTTAAGTGTTGTTAAAACCCCAAAAGTCAAAATCACAAGAAAAATCATCACCACAGTTAACTGTGGTGACATTTAGAACCAAAACCCATCAAATCTATTCATAAGTCTTTGTTGTAACTTAAATTGGTCATCTTATAGCTTAATACAACATTCTCAGTCAATTTGAACCAACCAAAGTTCATAAAAGTCAAATCCCAAGTTTTTCTTAAAAAGTCAAATTTACCCTAAGTGGAGAAAACCCAAAATGGCTTGATTTATTGTGATTTTTGTGTGTTGTTTTAGACTTTGAAACTTGTTGTGGGTATTGTCTACCAGCTGAACTCTTGATTCCTACAATTGTTGCAATTTTGTGAATTTTTCTTAAGGACTAAATTGCACCTCAAAGTGACCTGCAGGGCAAAGCCTTGCCCTGTGCACAGACTCAGTTTCACTCACCCAACTTGAGTGGACCCCACAGGCCTACTCAGTGGGCCCCAGACCTAGATTTTTGGCTTATTGAAAAGCCAATAAGCTAGGCTTTAATACCCTGAGCTTATTTTGTAGTGTAGAAGCCATTAGTAGGGCTGCAAATCCCATGTAGTTTGGCCATCAACTGAGTAAAGCTGAGTTATCGGCTTTTACCCCCAACTTTCAACCCTCCCCCTGACCTCATCTGTGGAACTCAGAGGGTGAACCCTAGCTTTTTAGATAGCTTATCACCCCAAATTCTTGGCTTATTACTTTGATTGGGCTTCCAGAGTCTCTAGTGGACCCCACATGACCTGTAAGTTGCCCATTTGAACTTGTTTCAGACTCAGCTTGTGTGATTTGCTTATTTACTTATTTGAAGCTTATCAGTGTGTATATTTGTGTCTTTTAGCTTATTTCAGTTGTACTAAACTTGTTTGCATCTCAAAACACCACTGGTCTCAGCTGAAAGCTTATTTCAAAGCTTTTAGCTTTGACAGTTGACCAAAGTCAACTGTCCAAGCAATAAGCACTTGGAGTGCTTATTTCTGAGCTTATAGCCAAGTCCCTTCACAAAAGTTTCATCTTTTAAGTATTTGAGTAGTTTTCAAAAAGAAAAATCCAAAAAAGTCCAACTTATTAGAAGTGATAGCTTCTATTTAAGCCAATTGGCTTATTCCTCAGCTTATTTATAAGCTAATTCCATTTTTATAATTTTCCTAGGCTTCTGGTATATAAAAATAATTTTTGTAATTTTTTCAGATTTTTTTTGCATCATTTAGTATTTTTCTTAATTTAAATTAATTTTTAGTAATTATTAAATAGTTAATAATTAATAATAATTAATTAGGAAATCAGAAAAATACAAATTAACTTTTAAAATTAGTTTTTAGTTATTTTTAATTTTTCCAAATTTTATTTTCAATTTTCTAATGTAATTTAATAATTAATTAGAATTTAGGATAATTTAAATAATTAAAAAGTAATTAATAATTAGTTAATAATTAGTAATAATTAATTAAAAAGTCTTAAAAATATATTTTCATTTCTAAAATTAGTTTTATAGTATTTTAGATTTTTCTATGTTTAAATTTCATTTTTCTAAGTTAATTTCATATTTCTTTGTAATTTAGGTTAATTTAGTTAATTAAAAATAATTAGGAAATTAGTATTTAATTAATAATAAATATAAAATTAGTGTAAAAATTAATTTTAAATTTCCAAAAATTTTCTTTAATTATTAGGTTTGTAAAAATACCATTTTTCATACCAGTAGCATTTTTAGATTATCTTATTCACTTTTATTTCACGTACGTTTGTTCACGTTTTCAGCAAACATACGGTTTTTAGGTTTTAAGTAATTTCTTCTCAATCTAAGTTCCAGTAATTAATCACATAGCTTTCCTAAGCTATTCCTGTTAATCGTTTCCAAATAATTCTCATAACAACCCTTTTCTGTGAATAATCACCCGATCACGAAGCACGCTCAGTTACAATTCACACCTTGTCGGGATTTAACGACCTGGTGATACCTTATATTACCCGGAGCATTGGTCTAGGTAGTCTGACTTTGTTGACCATTTACTTGGTCAATTTAAGTTGACGGTTTAGGGCCAATCAATTTTTGGCGCCGCTGTCGGGGAGGTGTGCGCGTTTTTGCAGCGTCTTTTGAGATTAGTGTTATCTCACCATCATCACTGTACAAATACCGCCACTTTTGTAAATTTTAAATCAAAACACAAAAAAGTCATTAACACTTTTCCTAAAGTATTAAAACACCAAAAAAATTATTAACAACAAAACAGATCGTAACATTTTCTGATTCGGTTTTCTTTTAAGGTGATTCTTAAAAAGAAACGATTTTAGATTACGAGACGATACCAAAAATATTGTCCAAAAGTTTTTCACCCATACACAAAACACAAAAACATCCGTCTTTTCTTGTGAATAATAATCATACATAAAAATTAACCATCGCAAACCAAGACAGAACACCTACCAAATGGGGGTGTGAACATAATAAGTTCCCAAACCTAAGATTTAAAACTTGCCTTTGTATCCCTGTGAGTGGTGTACCTTTCTTAAAGAAGCCATTTGCTTGTGATTATTGGTTTAAGTTCACTGTGGATTTGCCTCGATTTTGTTTTGATTGGTTTTTATCCCTAGTGCATGCGCACTCGTTCTTCAAGGTCCACTAGCCCATTACGTGAGCTTGTCCGAAAACCTCGAAGACCTCGTAGACGTTCTGCACCAACAGTCGGATCTGTCACACCCACTGTCACCATGGCGGAAGACCGCCCCATGTGTGAGCTTCTCCAAGAACCCATCGAGGGTTACGGAGATGCCATTGTTGTTCCAGCCATCGTGGCTGATAATTTCGAGCTCAAAACCGGGTTACTCAATCTTGTAACCTCGAGTAAATTCTACGATTTTGAGAGGGACGATCCTCATGCTCACATTCGATGGTTCAATAAAATCACTTCGACCATCAAGTACAAGAATGTCCCTTGTGAAGCAATCAAACTTCTTCTCTTCCCATTCTCACTGGAGGGACAAGCCTGGATTTGGCTTGAAAAACAACCTCCTAGATCTATTGAGACATGGGAAGATCTTGTGAAAAAATTTGTAAATGAATTCTTCCCACCTTCCAAGACCACGAGTCTTAAGAACGAAATCACCAAGTTTACTCAAAAATATGATGAATCTTTTGGTGAAGCGTGGGATTGTTTCAAAGAATTACTTCGCAAGTGTCCACATCATAGTTTCTCAGAGTTGATGCAACTCGATACTTTCTACAATGACGTGAGCCAAGCTGATCAGGATTCTCTCAATGCCTCCACGGGAGGTAATTTCTTGAGTAGAACCACAAAAGAAGCTTTGCAAATCATAGAAAACAAGTCTAAGGTCCGCTCTACACGAAGCAAACCGATTGTTTCTCAAATCAATGCGGGTCCTTCCACTTCATCTTCTGTGGGTCAATCTAGCACGGATGCTAAGCTTGACAAGCTCACTGAAACGATCCAAGCTTTGGTTCTCGCCCAAACAAAGAAAGTTTCATTTCCTCAACATCCTCCCCCGGCCGAGGTTAAGAAAGTGGAAGTCTGTGTGACTTGTGGTGGGCCGCATGCCTACTACAATTGCACAGCTACTGATGGTACTCCATATGAAGCTCATGCTATTGTCGGGTCCCAAAATCACGGAGGTAATCAATACCGCCCTCCTATGGACCCGAACTATCGTCCTCACCATTATCCTGGACCTCCCGGTTTTAATCAAAACCAAAATGTCCAAAACCGTGGCCAAAATCAAAATAGAGTGAACCAAGGTTATCAAAACCAAGGTAACTTCAATCAGGGTCACGGTTTCCAAAATCAAAACCAAGGTTTCTAAAATCAAGGTTTCCAACACCAAAATCGAGGAAACTTTAACCGGAACCAAGGTCAGGGTAATTTCAATCCCGGGAACTTTCATGGAAACAATCACCAGAATCAAGGGAATTTCCATCATCAAAACCAAGGAAATTTCAACCAAGGTCCTAATCCGAACAATCGAGCTCAAAATCTTCCTAATCCGAATCAAGCCATTGTTCCAACCGGGCCTTCATCTGATGAGTTGTTAAAGCAATTCATGAAGTCCCAAGAAGAGTTGAACAAGTTAATGGTCAACCAGATTTCTGATATCAAGAAGTCTTTAAATGATCGACCCTCGGGCTCAGGTACTACTTTTACCGAGCAACACGATCGCTAACCCGAGGGGCGATGCTAAGGCGATCACAACACGAAGTGGTGCTTCATATGGTGAACCCGCGATTCCTACTACCTCTTCTCCTTCTCCTCCAAAGGTAGTGGATCATTAACCTGAGGTAACAAAGGACAAGGTGCAAACTCCTAGCCCACGAAGTACAACACACGTCCAACCTCAGGTCATTCCTGAAACCAGATGTAAGCCTGGAGTTGTCTTTGAACCACCAGAAACTCCAGTGGACAACCCAAAATTCAAAACTTCTATTCCTTATCCATCACGTCTCAATGAACAAAAGCTCCGCGAAAAGGCTAGTCACCAAATGGATAAATTTTTCCAAATCTTCCAAGATTTGCACTTTGACATTAGCTTCGCAGACGCTATTCTCTTGATGCCCAAGTTTGCATCAACAATCAAAAATCTGTTGAGTAATAAAGAAAAACTCTTTGAGATGGCAAGAACTCCTCTGAATGAGCACTGCTCAGCAGTTCTCTTGAAAAAGCTTCCTGAAAAGCTTGGAGACCCCAAGAAATTTCTCATTCCTTGTACTTTCTCGGGTATGGTTGAATGCTTCGCCTTAGCCGATCTAGGTGCTAGCATTAACCTAATGCCATATTCTGTATGGAAGAAACTTTCTCTTCCCGAACTCACTCCCACGTGCATGACTTTAGAGCTTGCCGATCGTTCGATTTCTCGTCCTCTTGGCATTGCCGAGGACGTATTCGTTAAAGTGGGAAAGTTCCATTTTCCGGCAGATTTTGTGATTGTTGACTTTGATGCCGATTCTAGGGTTCCTCTCATTCTTGGAAGGGGATTCCTTAGAACTGGGCGCGCTCTTATCGATGTATTTGAGCATGAGATCACATTACGTGTTGGAACGGAAGCCATTACCTTCAACCTAAATCAAACTTCGAGATACTCCTCCAATTATGACTGTGAATCGGTGAACCAAATAGATGTCATCGATGTTGCTGTTGAGGAGTATGCTCAAGAGATTTTAGGTTTCATTGATGATTCTTCGAGTGAAAACCTCACTCATTCTTCTCATCCCATCATCGCCAATTCCTCTCCTTCCCTCACTCCTTTTGAGGGAAGTGACTTCATCTTAGAAGAAATTGAGGCCTTTCTCAAAAGTGATTCGATACCCGATTGAATCGATAACCAAGAGATTGACCCTGAGAGGGATATTCTCCTGCTTGAGAAATTGTTAAACGAAGATCCCTCTCCTCTTCCTGTTCTACCACAAACACTTCATAAGGAGGAAGTCAAAAATGTTGAGAAAACTGATGACTTCCCCGAGGTTGAACTTAAGGACTTGCCGCCTCATCTTGAATATGCATTTCTGGAGGGTGATGATAAATTACCCGTCATAATTGCCAAAGATTTAAGCGTTGAGGAAAAGGCTGCTCTCATATAGGTTTTGAAGTCTCATAAACAAGCAATTGTTTGGCGACTCTCCGACATTAAGGGCATTGACCCTGAATTTTGTACTCACAAGATTTTAATGGAGGATGACTTCAAACCAGCAGTCCAACAACAAAGAAGGGTGAATCCAAAAATTCACGAGGTTATCAAACAAGAAGTTTTAAAACTTCTCGATGCCGGATTGATTTACCCTATCTCGGGCAGTCCTTGGGTTAGCCCAATTCATTGTGTTCCAAAAAAGGGTGGCATTACTGTTGTCACAAATGAGGAGAATGAGTTGATTCCAACTCGTTTGGTTACGGGTTGGCGTGTTTGCATTGACTATCGCAAGTTAAATGACGCCACCCGTAAAGATCATTTTCCTCTACCCTTTATGGATCAGATGCTCGAGAGATTAGCGGGGAATGAGTACTATTGCTTCCTCGATGGTTTCTCGGGTTACTTTCAGATTCCTATTGATCCACAAGATCAGGAAAAGACCACTTTCACGTGCCCATATGGAACTTTTGCATATAAACGTATGCCATTTGGTTTATGTAATGCTCCGGGCACGTTTCAAAGATGTATGATGGCCATATTTTCCGACATGATCGGGAAAATTATGGAGGTCTTTATGGACGATTTTTCGGTCATTAGGGATTCGTTCCAATCATGTCTCTCCCATTTAGACAGCATGCTAAAACGTTGTGAAGACACAAAGTTATGTCTAAATTGGGAGAAGAGTCACTTTATGGTCAAAGAGGGCATTATCCTCGGCCATAAAATTTCAAAGAACGGGATTGAGGTTGACAGAGCCAAAGTGGATGTCATTGCAAAATTACCTCATCCCATAACCGTAAAAGGTGTTAGGAGCTTTTTGGGTCATGCCGGTTTCTATCGTAGGTTTATTCAAGATTTTTCTAAAATCGTCCGGCCTATGACCCATCTCCTCGAAAAGGATGCTCCTTTTATCTTCTCCCCCGAGTGCATCGAAGCTTTTGAAACACTTAAGGAAAAGCTTACCGAGGCACCGATTCTTGTTGCCCCCGATTGGGACTTGCCCTTCGAGCTCATGTGTGATGCTAGTGATTATGCGATAGGGGCAGTCTTGGGGCAACGAAAAACAAAACATTTTCAGCCTATACACTATGCCAACAAAACTATGACCGAGGCTCAAAGTCATTACACCACCACTGAAAAAGAATTATTAGTTGTGGTGTATGCTTTCGAAAAATTCCGGCCATACTTGATACTGACCAAAAGCATAGTGTATACGGATCACTCGGCTTTGAAGTACCTCTTTGCAAAACAAGATGCAAAGCCGAGACTCCTCCGTTGGGTTCTCCTCCTACAGGAATTTGATATCATAATTCGTGATAAAAAAGGAGCTGAGAACCTAGCTGCTGATCATCTCTCCCGTCTTGAAAACCCTCACCAAGATGCTTTTGAGAAAAAGGAAATAAACGAAACATTTCCTCTCGAAACCCTCAATGCGGTTTCATTTTGTGGAGACTCGATTACCCCATGGTTTGTCGACTTCGCAAACTACCTTGCGGGTAACTTTGTTGTGAAAGGGATGTCGTCCCAACAAAAAAATAAATTCTTCAAAGATGTAAAACATTACTTCTGGGACGACCCCTACCTGTTCAAAATTTGCGTGGATCAAGTCATCCGGCGGTGTGTGTATGGTCAGGAAGCCACTGAAATCTTAAAGGCTTGCCATGCTGGTCCCACGGGGGGCCACCACAATCCCAACTACACCGCCAAAAAGGTGTTTGATTCCGGCTTTTATTGGCCCACAATCTACAAGGATGCCCAAGAATTAGTCAAATCCTATGACGCTTGTCAACATCACGGGAATATTTCATAAAAGAATGAAATGCCTCATAATGCAATTCAAGTTTGTGAAATTTTTGACATCTGGGGCATCGACTTTATGGGACCATTTCCGTCTTCTCATGGCAACAAATACATACTCGTGGCAGTTGACTACTTGTCAAAACGGGTCGAAGCGAAAGCTTTGCCCAAAAATGATGCCCGAGTAGTTGTGAAATTTTTGAAAACTCTTTTTGCCCGATTCGGAACTCCACGTGCTATTATTAGTGATCGTAGTACGCACTTCTGTAATGACAAATTCGACACAGTCATGCAAAAGTACGGTGTGACTCACCGTCTTTCTACTACGTACCACCCTCAAACAAGTGGACATGTCGAAGTTTCCAATCGGGGCATTAAAAGAATTTTAGAAAAAACCGTAGGTGAAAATCGTGCATCATGTTCGGATAAATTAGATGATGCACTTTGGGCTTTCTGTACGGCTTACAAAACACCCATTGGGTGTACGCCTTACAAACTTGTGTACGGGAAAGCATGCCATCTTCCGATCGAGCTTGAGCACAAAGCCTATTGGGCTCTCAAGCATGCCAATTTTGACCTCAAAACTGCGGGTGATTATAGAAAAGTTCAACTGAATGAATTAAATGAACTTCGTGATCAAGCTTACGAGAACTCTTTGATCTATAAAGAAAAGACAAAGAAGATTCATGACTCCAAAATCAAGAACCGCATTTTTAACGTTGGTGATCGAGTCCTTCTTTTCAACTCTAGACTCAAGATCTTCTCGGGAAAGCTCAAAACCCGATGGACTGGTCCATTCACTATCGCTAAGGTTTATCCTTATGGCACCGTCGAATTATCTCAAAATGACGGTCCAAATTTCAAAGTGAATGGACATTGTTTGAAACATTATTTTGGAGAGGACATACCATCCATGGTTGTCCTGGATCTCCAAACTTTCCCCAAGGACAATTAAATTCGGGGATCGAGTGAAGCTAGCGACTCGATGAACAAAAACAGTAGCACAATACGGGTTTTCACCTGTATCTCTGATTTCTTTCTACTTTCTACCACCTATTGTGGGGGAATGACCAACCCCCCGCTGTTTGAAAAATGTATATATGTATACAAGTTCCAAAAAAATAATAATAAAAAAAATGTGTATATATATATAAATAAAGTGAAATATGGTGTTTCCACAGTTAGATTCGAATATTAGCTTTTTCCGTTCAAAGAGTCGGCATAATAGCCGGGACTTTAAATATTGAGGACAATATTCATTTCTAAGTGTGGGGGGAAATTCTAGCGAATTTTATCAAAATATATCTTCTAGTACCCCCGTTTTTGGCCAAAATTTTCAAAATTTTTTCTCTTTATTTCAAAATTTTTATGGTAATCAGTCCGCCATGTCTAACCTACAAAGGGATTGGCTAATCCAAGAGCAAACAGCTCTTGGTAAAGATAACTCAAATCCGTTGACGGCTTGCAATTTGCCCAAAATTGTATGGTAAATCAACTCGCCATATCCCATAAAGTGAATGAGTTGGCTAGCCCGCAAGATTATGGCTTGTGGTAAAGGCAGTGGAAAATCCATAATTGGTAATCAGCTCACCAAGATGTTGACTAGGTCCATCAAGAGTTGGCTAGTCAAGGAGCAAACGGCTCTTGGTAAAGACTAATCAAAACCATTCAAAGCTGGTGGTTTGCTAAAAATCACATGGTTATCAAGTGGACCATAGTTCTTATTTGAATCGAAACATTTAGCTACTCCAGCAGTGATGGCTTTTGGTAAAGAGTTTTCAAATCCATCAAGTTTTCTAAAAAGATTGCTAGGGACTAGCAATAGTTTAGTGTGGGGGATTGATGAGTGCTCAAACACTCATCATTTTTGTCGTATTTAAACTGCCAAAACATACAAAAACAATCAAAAAGTTATCAAAATACTTTAATTATCCCAGGGATTGTGTTTTATGTGTTTTAAATGCAAATTGAGCAAAAACAAATGAAAAACGATCAAAGTTTGCAATATTGGCAATTTCAGTCCCCCAAGTTTCAAAACTTGTAAAAAATAGTCCCTTTGCATTTATTTTGAAAGGAAAAGTCAACCCAAGGTTTTGAAAGTCAAACATCACAAAATATTATACTTGGGTCATAAGTTTTCCAAAATTACACATTTGGTCCCTGAGATTTCACATTTGGCAAAATAGGTCCCTGGGAATTTTGAAAATTGGAAAAATGCAAAATTGGTTCTTGGAATTATAGTACTTGGCATTTTTGGTCCTTGCAAGCAATGTGGGAAAATTACAAGTTCGGTCCTTAAAGTTTGGTAAATTACAAAATTGGTCCCTATGATACACTAAATACCAAACCGGGCCCTTTTTATTATTAACACACAACCAAAACCAATCCAAGTCCAAAGCCCAGCCCGCACAACCCCAAGCCCAACATTACTCCAGGCCTACTTCCCCTTTTTAAATAAAACGCAGGGTCAAACGGTCAAAGGGGTCAACCTACCCTTTGACCCGTCTTCTTCCCAACCATATCCCACAAAACCAGGGAGACGTTGTCTCCTCCACATGCTTCCCCCTCCTCCATGTAGGAATTGTAATTTAGACTTTTTAGTGTTTATTTAAGCTTTGTAATCTGTTTTCAAGTAATAAGAAGTTCTGTTTTAAGTTTATTTCTCATTTTCAAAATTCAAGTTTCATTCAAGTATTTCAAGTATCTGTTTAAGTTCCAATAGTGATCTCTGGTTGTTTGTGAACTCATATAAGCTCAAACAAAACACTTTTAGAAGCTTAACAAGCTTCTATTGTAACCAGTGACTCAGTTTCAATAAATACTCAAAAAAATAAGAAAAATTAAAGTAAAATAAAAAATGGTGATCAAAGGTTGAAGAAGCATGGAGCACAGTACATTAGGGATGGCTGTGGGTTAGAGACCTCATGGGAGGTCATTAGGTTGGTTCCTTGGTTCTTGAACTGAGCTTGGATGGCTTTTGTGAGTTGAAATTTCACCAATCTTGTTATTTATAGTTTAATAGTGTTGCCATTGCTTATTTGTGATTTATTAGTTTTATCATAGCTTATTAGAATAGTGGTAATCAGTAGACAAGGTTGTGATCACATTTAAACATAGTTTCATCATAATTTGTGTTTTAAAAAGGGTGTTTGGAATTATTTGTATTAACTGATGCATTGAGCCTCATTGCTCAATTATTGTTTGTACACCATACTCAGGACCTTAGAACACCAAATAAGTCAAGTTAAGTGTTGTTAAAACCCTAAAAGTCAAAATCACAAGAAAAATCATCACCACAGTTAACTGTGGTGACATTTAGCACCAAAACCCATTAAATCTATTCATAAGTCTTTGTTGCAACTTAAATTGGTCATTTTATAGCTTAATACAACATTCTCAGTCAATTTGAACCAACCAAAGTTCATAAAAGTCAAATCCCAAGTTTTTCTTAAAAATTCAAAGTTGTGGGTATTTTCTACCAGCTGAACAATTGATTCCTACAATTGTTGCAATTTTGTGAATTTTTCTTAAGGACTAAATTGCACCTCAAAGTGACCTGCAGGGCAAAGCCTTGCCCGGTGCACAGACTTAGTTTCACTCACCCAACTTGAGTGGACCCCACAGGCCTACTCAGTGGGCCCCAGACCTAGATTTTTGGCTTATTGAAAAGCCAATAAGCTAGGCTTTAATACCCCGAGCTTATTTTGTAGTGTAGAAGCCATTTAGTAGGGCTGCAAATCCCTTGTAGTTTGGCCATCAACTGAGTAAAGCTGAGTTATTGGATTTTACCCCCAACTTTCAACCCTCCCCTTGACCTCATCTGTGGGACCCAGAGGGTGCACCCTAGATTTTTAGATAGCTTATCACCCCAGCTTCTTGGCTTATTACTTTGATTGGGCTTCTAGAGTCTCTAGTGGACCCCACATGACCTATAAGTTGCCCATTTGAACCTGTTTCAGACTCAGCTTGTGTGATTTGCTTATTTGCTTATTTGAAGCTTATCAGTGTGTATATTTGTGTCTTTTAGCTTATTTCAGTTGTACTAAACTTGTTTGCATATCAAAACACCACTAGTCTCAACTGAAAGCTTATTTCAAAGCTTTTAGCATTGACAGTTGACCAAAGTCAACTGTCCAAGCAATAAGCACTTGGAGTGCTTATTTCTGAGCTTATAGCCAAGTCCCTTCACAAAAGTTTCATCTTTTAAGTATTTGAGTAGTTTTCAAAAAGAAAAATCCAAAAAAGTCCAACTTATTTGAAGTGATAGCTTCTATTTAAGACAATTTGCTTATTCCTCAGCTTATTTATAAGCTAATTCCATTTTTATAATTTTCCTAGGCTTCTGGTATATAAAAATAATTTTTGTAATTTTTTCAGATTTTTCTTGCATCATTTAGTATTTTTCTTAATTTAAATTAGTTTTTAGTAATTATTAAATAGTTGATAATTAATAATAATTAATTAGGAAATCAGAAAAATACAAATTAAATTTTAAAATTAGTTTTTAGTTATTTTTAATTTTTCCAGATTTTATTTTCAATTTTCTAGTGTAATTTAATAATTAATTAGAATTTAGGATAATTTAAATAATTAAAAAGTAATTAATAATTAGTTAATAATTAGTAATAATTAATTAAAAAGTCTTAAAAATATATTTTCATTTCTAAAATTAGTTTTATAGTATTTTAGATTTTTCTAAGTTTAAATTTCATTTTTCTAAGTTAATTTCATATTTATTTGTAATTTAGGTTAATTTAGTTAATTAAAAATAATTAGGCAATTAGTATTTAATTAATAATAAATATAAAATTAGTGTAAAAATTAATTTTAAATTTCCAAAAATTTTCTTTAATCATTAGGTTTGTAAAAATACCATTTTCATACCAGTAGCCTTTTTAGATCATCTCATTCACTTTTATTTCACGTACGTTTGTTTACGTTTTCAGCAAACGTACGGTTTTTAGGTTTTAAGTAATTTTTCTCAATCTAAGTTCCAGTAATTAATCACATAGCTTTCCTAAGCTATTCCTGTTAATCATTTCCAAATAATTCTCATAACAACCCTTTTCTGTGAATAATCACCAGATCACGAAGCACGCTCAGTTACAATTCACACCTTGTCGGGATTTAACGACCTGGTGATACCTTATATTACCCGGAGCATTGGTCTAGGTAGTTTGACTTTGTTGACCATTTACTTGGTCAATTTAAGTTGACGGTTTAGGGCAAATCACTCACGGAGGCCCAAACCCAACCAAACTATTTATGGTCTAGATAAGGATCTTCTATTTACGGATAAAGATCCATGGACCGGATAAGCACCATGTGTGTGAAGAGTAAGGAGCACGAAACCTATAAGGATTTTGCGCCTATATATAGAACGACATAATTCTCGTTAAAGGTATGATTACAAAACCCTAACTCTTCAACTATAACCCTAACCCGATTACTTACTCTCACGCCGGAGGATAATCGTATGAGACAATCCCACGATAAGCCTAACGGTGTTTGTTTGCTTTCTTGGCGCGCAGGTTTCAAGCACTAAGGACTAATTGGTACGAGAACAGGAGTTCAAACAAGGAACGCCCAACTTTTGTATCAACAAGTGGCGCCATCCGTGGGACCCTACACTAAAGAACTAGGATGACAAAACACAAAAACTCAGGGCAGCGGACTACGCAGTTGGAAAAAACACGTGACGATCCACAGAGGAAAAAACATCAAGACCCGACCTCTAGGCAACTCTCTGGAACAACCAGTGCGCCTAGTCACCGCGAATCAGGCATAACTCCGATTCTCCCCGCGGTGGAATTGCCCACCGGGACTACCCAAGCCACTACGGTGGCCCTAAGCGCTGAAGACCTTCAACGCACCCTCTTTACTACTCTTCACCAAATGGCACCCATAGTGGGCAACACTGTGCCGCCTGGCGCACCTAATCGCGAGAGGGGACCTGATGCGGAGACAAACATCCTTGCACTAGAAGAGGATGCACCTGAGTTAATGATGAGAATTATTGCCCTAAATCGTTCCTTTTGTGATTTTAGGTACTTTGGGAGAGAAATCTGGAAAAGGAAGCAATTCGGACGTTTTTGGAGCATAAAAGTGAAGAAAACGCCAAAGTCTTAATTTTCCTTGCTGGGAACAGTAGGTGACGACGTCAAGAGGCTTTTCATGACGGCGTCAAGAGTAAAAGTGGTGACGGCCCAGAAGAAACGTGAAGGCGTCACCCAAGGCCGTCACATGTTAACTTGTCAAAACTTGCGCGCGGAGTAGCTGATATTGTTTTTGTCATAACTTTTGCATACGAACTCGGATTGAGGTGATTCAAAAGCCCACGCGAAGAGGACGAAGAGATCTACAATTTGGTGAAAAAATGTAGGTGACGGCATCAAGAGTCACGGGCTGACGCCATCAAGAAGGGCCGATAGAAAACATGCCTATAAATATAACATCATAACTTCACTTTTTGTAAGCCCTAAACCGTAAGGTCGATTCCTGGGTTTAGGTGGGTGTTTTTCCAGCAACTTAGAGGGTTTCAATCACTCCATAAACATCATGTATTGGTTTGATGATTCTATCTTTATTATGTTTTCCATTATCATTGTTGTTTGCTCTTCTTTGATGATGATTTGCTAATTCACCTTGTGTCTACTTATGATTATGTAAAACTTGTATATAATTGATTAGATCTCATTGATTTCTTGTTGATGTTGTGTCTATCTCCATCAATGAGGGGCTTGTTGATGTATGTGTCTATCTCCATCAATTAAGGCGTGACAACTTCAATAGATCTAGTTGGTTTAGTTTATAATTCTTGTTTCCTATTGATTCTTGTTTTGATTGATTGTATTCGATGTTAGGCTTAAGAAAACTGGCAGATCTCCATTGTGTAACTTGCTTGAACGTCTTAAGAAACATGAACCGATGTGTACTAGATTTTTATGGTTGTATTTAATGCATGAGCGAATTCTAGTGATCCCATGTTAGGAGCTTCTTAGCCGGCTCAACATAGGAGTGAAGTAGGAGCTTATAGGATTGGGGAAGTAAGTACGCCACCCCATGAATGGTATTAAGGAATACAACCTGTCAATTAAAACAAGGTTTTGCAATTCAATAGGTAGAATTGGATAGCTAGCAAGGAGTAACATATCATGGGTAGACATGCTTCACTTATCTTGTAGAACCTTAGTTTAGTTTTCTTGCACATTAGTTTAATTAGTAGCTTTTGGGTTTGTTGATTAGCAACTAATTCCGCCCCTTCTTCCAATACTCGAGATTTTTACTTGCTTTTCATAAAATATAAAAACATAAAAAGAATCATCCTTCATCTTTAGACCTAGTTAGATTAATTTCAATCCTAACGACACTATTCCTAGCTGAACGATCAATCCCCCGGTACTTGTCATTATACTATACTACATCGATCAGGTACACTGCCTGGTGGGGGTTGTAAGCTTCTCGAGATCCCTCGAGAGGTAAAGCCTGGTGCAATCGCTTCGCATCAGTTAACATTGAGTAATTTTGTGTCTCAAAATTACGAAACTTTAACTAACCTCATGCAAGAGGAAGCAAGAAGAAGGTCAAGTCATGGCCTACAAGCTCGGCTAAACTTCGGCCCAGAAAATCTCCACCGCACTATCAGGAGCGCGATAACAATGAAAGGTGTACCAGTGTCCACGCTAGACTTGGTACAACATCTGACTCTCAATACTCAGAGGAGTACGATGATAACGAGAGGCGCACCAATGTCCACGCTAGACTCGGTAGTCATAGGATGCAAGACAGACTTGGACAACAACCCTCACCGAGCGAGTGCACTTCAAGATCAGGAAGCAGAAGAATCCAAGATAGGCTCGGGAGACAATACTCCCCAAGTAGAATCCCTCCAAGCTCGGACTCCAAGGAAAAACGGCGCAAATCCCACAAATGGAACAACTCCTCCTCAAGTAACTCCTCGGACAATGAGGATAGAGAAACAGGACATTGTAAATCTAGAAGCCGACGTCGTGATGAGGAGGACGAAGATATTTCTCTTCCTTGGCGTCGCCAAAAGGTTGATGCATTCACACGACGGATCAGCGATTTCTCAGATAATAAGAGGAGGCGCATGCCCACCAACATCAAAACATATGATGGAACAGGTGATCCTGACGTTCACCTAAAAATTTTCGAGTCAGCGGCTGCTATCGAAAATTGGCCACAACCTGTGTGGTGCCATATGTTTAATTCTACCTTAGTGGGGAATGCGCGAACATTGTTTAGTAAGCTTCCACGAAGAAGTATAAACGGGTTTGAAGAGTTGCGGAAAGCATTCCGCTTAAATTTTACGCAAAGAAAGAAGTGCGCAAAGAACCCTGTAGAACTAGCCAGAGTGAAACAGCGCCAAGGGGAATCCACCAGCGCTTATATGGAGCGCTTTAAGGATGAATGCATACAAGTCAAAGCATGCCCCGAGGTACTAAAAATCTCAGGGTTCATAAACGGGATTAATAACCCAGAGCTAATAAGAAAGTTGAATGATAAGGTACCCCAAAGCTTTGATGAATTAACTAAGCGTACTAGATCCTTTATCCAAGGGGAAGCAGCGGCGGCAGATAGCAAAAAAGGTTACTCAACCTACAAGCCACAAGAACAGTCTCGGAAACAATCCAATGACCAGAGTGGCAACCGCAGTAGGAGTTACCGCAACCAAGGAAGTGGACGGGATAACGACAAGTACACCCCACTCACAAAAACCCCTAGGGAGATATTCGTGACAGAGGGAGCAAACTTCCCAAAACCCCCTCCGATGCGCACCCTAGAAGAGAAGTGCATAGGAGGTGGATATTGCGAGTACCATGAGCAGAAGGGTCACACTACTAACGAGTGCGTCCAGTTACGTCAGCTAATTGACAAATTAGTGAAAGAAGGAAAAATGGACCATCTCGTTAAAAACATCAAAGAAGGGAAAGATATACAGAAGAATGGGGGCAAGAAAGAGACACCCAAAAACAAGGCAAACACGATATACATGATACAATCATGGCAGCGAAAAATGAGGCAAAAAGTCAGCCAAAAGTTTTCCAAGGGAAGCAAAATCTCTTTCCCCACTCTGACTGCGGACAACGCGGTAGTGGAACCACTCACCATTGAAATACAGGCGGGGGGTCACGATATCCACCGCATGTATGTCGATGGGGGAGCGTCCGTGGATATAATATATGAGCATTGCTTCAAAAGGCTACGACCTGAGATACAGAGTCAGTTAATTCTGGCCACGACGTCGCTGACTGGCTTCACAGGTGAAAAGATTTGGCCCATGGGGCAATTACGCATACTAGTAGTAGTTGGTAATGAATACCACTCTACAACAGCCTGGATGAACTTCATGGTAATCAGGTCTCCCTCGTCATACAATGGCATTATTGGAAGACCAGGAATATCAGCCATGCACGCAGTACCATCCATGGCACATGGGATGCTCAAATTCCCAGTAGAAGGAGGTATCGTCACCCTCTACAACACTACTGCATCCCCAAAAGAATGTAACATAGTGACAAATGAGGCTCCGCAGACCCCAGAATAGCACACAACCAAGGTGACAAACCTGAAAGTTGCAATCCACCCCGACTACCTAGACCAAGAGATATCAATTGGGGGGTCACTGTCTGACAAGGGCAGAGCAACTGTGTGCGCACTATTGCAAAAGAATTTGGACATCTTTACATGGGAACCAAAGCACATGACTGGAGTGCCACGAGCCATTACGGAGCACAAGCTAGAAATCCTACAAGGATATCCTCCAATACGGCAGAAAAAGCGCGGTCAGGCTCCAGATCGCGCAAAAGCCATCCTGGAGGATGTACACAAGCTTGTAGACGCAGGTATCATGCGGGAAGTCTATTACCATGATTGGCTTTCCAATCCAGTGATGGTAAAGAAGAGCGACGGTAGCTGGAGAATGTGCGTGGACTTCACCGATCTCAACAAAGCATGTCCACAAGACTGCTACCCGCTACCAGAAATAGATTGGAAGGTAGAATCCTTATGCGGGTACCCCTTTAAATGCTTCCTAGACGCATAAAAAGGGTACCACCAAATCCAAATGGCCAAGGAAGATGAAGAAAAAACAGCCTTCCATACAAGTCAAGGGGTATATTGCTATACAAAAATGCCCTTTGGCTTAAAGAATGCGGGAGCTACATACCAACGGTTAGTGGACAACGCGTTCGAGAAGCAATTGGGTACAACCTAAAGGTTTATGTCGATGACCTAGTCATAAAAAGCCATACTGAAGAAGAATTGGTGCGTGATATCGAGGAAACGTTTAAGGCATTGGGAAGAATCAACATGAAGTTGAACCCCAAGAAGTGTACTTTTGGAGCAACATAAGGCATGTTTCTTGGGTACCTGATAGAACCTGATGGCATTAAACCTTGCCCAGAAAAAATGAAAGCGGTCATCGAACTCCCTTCACCACGCACACTGAAAGAAGTCCAATCATTAAACGGCAAATTAGCCGGACTAAATTGATTCTTGTCCAAATCAGCGGACAAATCGCTTCCTCTCTTTAAAACACTCACAAAGTGTACAAAAAAGGGAGACTTCAGATGGACTCCAGAAGCGGAAGAAGCTTTCCAACGGCTCAAACAACACCTAGCAGCGCTTCCCAAGCTTGTCGCACCCCGACCAGGGGAAGAATTGATCATGTATCTATCTGCGACTTATGGAGCAGTCAGCGCGGTGCTATTGACAGATAGAAACGCTGTTCAAACACCAATATACTTTGTAAGCAAAGCACTCAAGAAGACAGAGACTAACTACACTGCCATGGACCCTGGTATTCGCAGCTAAGAGACTGCGCAGATACTTCCAAGCGCATCCAATAGCTGTAATCGCGGACCAACCCATCAAGCAAGTTATCTCTAAACCTGATGCATCGGGACGGCTACAAAAATGGTGTGTATTATTGAGCGAGCACAACATCTCTTATAGGCCACGCACCGCTATCAAAGGACAGATATTGGCAGACTTCATTATCGAGAAGCCAGATACTGATACTCCACAATTGATGAATGAAGTACCATTACAAGAACCATGGGTTCTATACACGGATGGATCTTCATGCGTGGAGGGGTCAGGCACAAGTCTTATCCTCACTAGCCCAGATGGAACAGAATACACTTACGTACTGCATTTTGATTTCATAGCCACAAACAGTGAGGCAGAATATGAGGCCTTACTTGCTGGATTACGCATAGCATCCCAAATGGGTGTGCGCAATCTAGAGGCGAATGTTGATTCACGACTAGTAGCCAACTAGTTGTTAGGCGAGTACGTGGCTCAAGAAGAACACATGATTCAATACCTCAATAAGACCAAGTCCCTGATCAAGAATTTTGACAGGTTTACCATCAAACAAATCCCTAGAGGAGAAAATAGGAAAGCAGATGCGCTGAGTAAAATCGTATCCACAAGCTTTGCACACCTATCAAAACAAGTGTTGGTGGAAACCTTGAAGAATAAATCCATCTCCGAGATGGAAATATCCACAGTGATAGAGGAAGAGAATCCTACTTGGATGACACACATCACAGATTTCATAAGCAAGGGAATACTCCCTCAAGAACATAAAGACACTCGACGGATACGGGGCACAGCGCAGAGATTCGAACTTCGAAATGGTATCCTATATCGGCGTTCATTCTTACAACCATGGCTTCGGTGCGTCGGACCTCTTCAGGTAGAATACGTATTCCGAGAAATCCACGCTGGGTCTTGCAGCATGCACTCAGGACCATGGTCCGTTGTAGCGCGAGCTTTGCGATCCGGATACTATTGGCCTACCATGCACCGCGATGCGCGAGACATGATAAGAAGATGCAACGACTGCCAAGTCCACAGACCCATTCCATGTCGACCACAACATGAGTTGACACCTATCACCTCACCATGGCCATTCCATAAATTGGGCATTGACATTGCAGGACCCTTTCCAGTCGCGGTAGGAGGACTTAAGTTCCTCATTGTGGCCGTAGATTATTTTACTAAATGGATCGAGGCAAAAGCAGTAGCAAGTATCACAGGCAACCAGGTCAAACGATTCGTTTGGGACAACATTGTATGCCACTTTGGCCTTGATGCGTAGGGATTGCACCAGGCTTTACCTCTCAAGGGATCTTGAGAAGCTTACAACCCCCACCAGGCAGTGTACCTGATCGTTGTAGTATAGTATAGTGACAAGTACCGGGGGATTGATCGTTCAGCTAGGAATAGTGTCGCTAGGATTAGAAAACCTAAATACTAGTGCTAGAGATGACGGATGATTGTTTTTGTATTTTTATATTTTTTAGAAAGCAAGTAAAAATCTCGGGTTTGAAGGATTTGGGCGGAATTAGTTGCTAGTCAATTAACCCAATACTAAGATGCAATCAAAATAAAATACTAGAAATGAAAATAAACTAAATTAAACTAAGGTTGTGAGCAATAAGTGGAGAAATGTGTTTACTTAGATTTCACTACTCCCTAGATATCTTTTACACATTAATTACTTGTTATAGTTGCGTGGATGACGGATTGTATTCCTTAATACCATTCATGGGGTGGCGCACTTAACTCCCCAATCCTATGAGTGCCTACTTCACTCCTATGTCGAGCCGGCTAAGAAGCTCCTAACATGGGATCATTAGAATTTACTCATGCATTAAATACAACCAATAAAACCTAGTGCACATCAGTTCATGTTTCCTAAGACGTTCAAGCATGTTACCATTTGGAGATCTGCCAGTTTTCTTAAGCCTAACATCGAAATCATTCATCCAATACAACCATAAACAAGTAATCAACACATAATCAACATATAGGTTTCATTAGATCTAAGCAAACACAAGATAAATCTAGCCTAGTATGTTGAAATCAAGACAAGTAAAAGATATAATCAACCAACACATAGACATATTGATTGAATTAAAGAGAAGACTTATCTTAATAGCATATGAAAGGATTCAAAGGGTTGAAAAACCTGTAAAAATCGTATATGGTTCGGCCTTAGGGTTTCTCCAAACTTGTTCCTCTTAATGAATGAAAATTAGAAAACTATATATAGGAAATTGAGGCTGACAGTGTCAAGACCAAATGGGTGACGTCGTCATCTCGCCGCCAAAAGAATTCCCGGACTTCCTTGATCTACATCTGACGCCATCATGTATTAACTTTTTCCAGGCCGTCACGTATTTTACTCTTGACGCTCTTCCTTGTGACGCCTTCATTTCTGTACTGGGCCGTTGATGAGTGTCTAAATACTCATCATTTTATACCAATCTGAACTGCCAAAACACTCAAAAATGCATCATAATACTTAAAATATCTTAGAAGTGTGTTTTATATGTTTTAAATACAAAATATGCAAAAACAAATGAAAAACGTACAAAGTTTGCATAATTGGCAGTTTCAGTCCCTCAAGTTTCAAATATTGTCAAAACTAGTCCCTGAAGGTTTAAAATGAATGAAAAGTCAACTTAAGTCCTTGGGAAACCAAAAATATTTTCAAATGATCCCTGGATGAAAGTTTACATGAACTGGCAACTTTTACCCTCAAGTTACAAAATTGGCAAAAATGGTCCCTGGGTATTCAAAACTTGGAAATTTACAAATAATACCCTTGTACTATGCATGAATGACAAAATGGAACAATTTTGATAAACTTTTGAGAAATTACAACCACAGTCCCTGAAAAATCCAAATTTACAATAATGGTCCCTGGAGTTTGAGAAATTACAAAAAAGGTCCCTGGATATTTTTAAATGAAAAAAATAAATAAATTGGTCCTTGGTTTATCATATTTGGCAAGTTAAGTCCTTTAAAATATTTTGGGAGAAACACAATAACAGCCCTTTAACTTTGCCAAGTTTACAAAATTAGTCCTTGTGTACACTTAACCAACCGGACCCTTATTTATTTAACAAATCCAAACCAACTAAATTACCCAGCCCATACCCATTCCCAAGCCCAAAACCCCTCAAGCCCAACGCACCCTTTTAATAATAACGGGGGTTGACCCCAGTCAAACACCCCAAACCGCCTAAACCACCATCACTGTACACCCTTCTCCCCCACCCCTGAAACCACCAATACCAGGTGGTTTTTCCACCACATCCTCACCTTCCAGCTCACCCTAACCACTCTTCCACCTCACATACCAAACCACATAGGCATTTAATGCTTTCTCCACAATTTTTCACTCCAAACCACTCGTAAACCTCTGTTTCTTCCATAAAGCTCCAACTTGTCCTAAAAACCCTCCCTTTTGTCCCCTGACACCTCCACATACTCCCAATTATCCTTAATTGCAGAACGTAGCCTCCAAGTTAACGTGGAGGACTTTGGCGCCAAAAGTGAGTTTAAACGGTGGATATCAATTAGACATAATCAAGGGCTCAGATGAAGTGGGAAAAGTCCTTGAGGACACCTGGATGCTTATTCTCACCTATGAAGACCAAGAGAAGCAGGAGAGTTACCTATCTAGTTTAACTTTAAAAAAGTGTATGTCGTATTAGTTGTTCAAGTGTAATTTAAAGCTTTCAAGTTTCAGTTTAAGTAATCTCAGTGTACTAGTAATCTTTTGGATTAATAAAAATCAAGTTTATATTGTTATCTTAGTTAATGCCATTTTCAATTTCATATCAAAAATCTCATTAAGCTGTGTACTTGTTACTGTATGGATTCATGGATTGAGTAAGCTCATATAAGCTCCCATAAGCTCAATAAAGCTTTTAGTAACCTACTAATCAGTTTAATATAAAAAATCTCACAAATTACAAATTGGTCAATTAAAGTCAACTGTGGCAATTTGAACTTGATTTCTGGGATTCAGAGGTGATTTGGAAAGGAAGCAGCTTGGAGTATTGGTTTAGATCCTCAGGGAGGAAATAGGTGTCCTTGGTTCTTGGTTTCAAGCAGGAAAGCAAGTTTGTAAGTTCTAAAAATCTCATAACTATCTTTGTATTGTAGCTTAGTTTATTGCTTGTTTTTCTTAGTTGTTTAATGTTTATTCAGTCTTATATATTGATAATATAACCTCAGATTAGTACTTTGTTTGTTGGAATTAATAGTTACTAAAAAATAAAAATCAAACAGTCAATATTGCATATCTTGTATTCTTGTGTATCTGTGGTTAAAACTTGTTTCTAAGTGCTTAAATATAATTACCATAACATAATAAGTCATGTTGGATAAATAGAATAAGCTTTTATAGCCTTTAGCTAATTAAATATCAAAACAGTCTAGATTAGGGAGTGTTTGGAATAAGCTTGTGAGCTTAGCTCTTATTGTCATTTGGTGATTATCTGTGTTTCAATAGTTTGCAGTAGTGTCACTTAGGTTAATTAAGGCATAAAAGTTTAGGTCTAAACTACAAATAGTCAAAATCATAAGTAATACATCACCACAGTTAACTGTGGTGATATTGGAGTCCAAAACTCATTAAGTCCACTTATAAGTTAGTAATTTAGTTTATTCTAATCTTAGTATAGCTTAATATAACATAATCAATCAGTAAGATAATTTAGAAATTCACCAAAGTCAAAGTTTAAGTTTTAAGCAAAATAGTCAAAGTGCACATCTCAGATTTTCTCAAAACTAGTGGGATTTTTATAGATTTGTGTATTGTGATTCAAGCCTTGAGCTTTTGTGGACTTGTTGTCTACCAGCTCTAATTTAAGATCCTAATCAGCTTATATTTTTAGCAATTTTACCCTGGTCTCCACAAGCTAGGGAAATCACTTGCAGGGCAAGCATCTCCCCTGTACACAGATTTTAGAGCATCTACAATGGGCAAAGTTGTTAAAAGCTTTTTACTATTCTAAAAAGTCATTAAAGGGAGTTTTTTGCATTGCATCAAAAGGTTTTTAAAAAGCTTTTCAAGGAAGACTTGGTAAGTATCAAGTCTTTGCTCAAAGCTTTTGTTATTAAATAGCTTGTGCATTTAAAGCATTAAATGCAAAAAGTCATTTGGGTTTTTACCATTGGGCATGCTCTTAGGCAAAATACCAAGACCCATAGTGTGCTCTCCAGTGGACCCCACACCTTAGGTTTTATCTTAATTATAGCTTAATACATCAGCTTTTCACATCTAGGTTTAGTCTAGCCTTTAGCTTATTGTAACATAGCTTTTAGGACCCTAGTTTGTAACTTATTTCAAAAAGCTATACTGAGTACTCAGTATATGATCACCATTTCAAAGGCTCATACAGAGCTTATTATTAAGCCAAAAGCTTAGCTTCTTGGTTTAATTTGTAGCTTATCAACCCATCTTTGAACCCCTAGGTTTAGTTTGAACCCTCTTCAACTTTTGTGGACCCCACACTCATTGAAAGTGGACTGCAGGGTAAACCAATACCCTTTGCACCAGCTTACCACCACCACACCACCAACTTTAGTGGTGGCTGCAGCCCACACCAGTAGGTCCCACACCTCAAACTTAGTTTCTTACAACCCCCCTTCTAACCAGGTTCAAAACTTGACCCTTAGTTTGACCTATAGATCAGTGGACCCCACTTAGTTTTGAACCTAAAGTCTGTCCCACTTCTGAGTCAGAAACCAAATAAGCAAGTGCTTATTTGAGCTTTCCAGCTTATCCTAGGAGCTTATCTTACCACATCTAGCTTAAATAGGTATAAGTAACTTAGGTAAACTAGATTTCATCATAGTGGACCCCACATAACCTCAACTTAGCTTATTTCTTAATTTAGTCAACCATAGTCAACTGTATAAGCTTATAAGCATTCTCAGTGCTTACTTTAAGGTTCTAAAGTAGTTTCCTTTGTAAAAGTTTCTTAATTTAAGTATTTAAGTAGTTTTATAAAAGAAAAACCAGAAAAAGCAAACATAAAAATAGTGATAGCTTCTATTTAATAGAAATTATCTAATTAATTTTCATCTTAGCTTATTAATAAGCACTTGTCCAATTTTATAATTTTATAAATTACTTAGTACCTTAAAGTAGTTAAAATAATTTTCTTAGAATTTTCCTAAGCAGTTTACTATTTATTAGATTTAAAACTAGTTTAAATAATTAAATAGATAATATTAGTAATTAAATAGATTTCTTTAATTTTAATTAACAAAAGTAGAATTTTATATTTTTCCTAAGTTTTATAAAGTAGTTAAGACTTTTAAAAAATAGTTTCATAATTTTCACTGTCCATTTTCTAATTTTCTTATTTAAATTAATTAAATTAGCTTAAAATTAATTAATAAGTAATTAATTAGTCAATTAGCTTAAATTTAATTTTTAGCAAGTTTTTATAATTTTGTAGTCTTCCTGTAGTAATTAAATAGTTTTATAAATTTTATCATAATTTTCTAAGGTAATTTAGTAATAATAGTAATTTAAAATAGTTTAATTAGATTAATTAAGTTAAATAGTTTTTAATTAATAAAATACTCATAAAAAGACAAAAATATTTATTTTCATTTTTTTATACTTTCTTCAAGTTCTTATTTAGGTTTAGAAATTATTTGTGTAAGTTTTTAGGTTAATTTGTAATAGTTGTAATTTTTAGTTAATTTAAATTAAGTTTTAAATTAGATTTTAATTAGTTTTATTAATTAAATAGTAATTAAATATTATAATAATCATTTTCATAATTTTAATTTCATTTTCCATTTTCTTTAATATTAAGTTTTCAAAATTTTCACTTTTACCCCCTGTAGTTTGTAACTTGTTAAATACCACTTTTCTTTGTCTGTTATCTGATTATCTGATTTTGTGCTTATATCTGTATTTCTGTTATAATTTCATATTTTTCAAATATCAAGCAATCAGTAGTGTAATCAACCCTCAAATCATCTTTGTTATTGTCCTCAGTACCACTCATTCTCCTACTCGTTTACAAATACAATTTCAATCTCGTTGGGACTTAACGACCTGGGGATTTCCTTGTACTTCCACGGTCAATATTAACTTGCACTTTCTCCCAGGTGGGCCTAACAGCTGCACACGGCCGACTGGTTGGTTTGGGAGGAGTCAGCCGTCATGAAAATTTCTCTTGACGCCGTCAAATTGTTACTCCTGACGCCGTCACCTACTGTTCCCAGCTTGGAAAATTAAGTCTTTGGCGTTTTCTTCACTTTTATGCTCCAAAAATGTCCGAATTGCTTCCTTTTCCAGATTTCTCTCCCAAAGTACCTAAAATCACAAAAGGAACGATTTAGGGTAATATTTGATCAAATAAATTCAATTCCAGGCTTAAATGACCCCCTAAAAGTGGTTCATTTTTCGCCTCATCATATACCCTTACACTTGAGAATTGCTTGTCCTCAAGCAAATGCGCTTTTATTCTAATCAAAATACAAGTTAGGGGTCATTTAACACTAACATAAAAGTAATTACAACAAATAATCGTTCCACTAAAGACCAAAGACAGGCACGGAGGTCATACACTAGCACCTCACAAATAGTGTTTAGATACTCACATCTCTCGGGTGTAATAAAGTATAAATTACAATATGGAAACAGAAGATATCTCTCACTACCTGTCATAGCAAAATAGATTACCATAGGCTTGGGAAATGATCAAACCTCCACCACATGGCGTAAGCACCCAGGATAAACTATCAAAGAGGTCTTTTAAAGGGTTGTAACGTTAGGTGTAGGGATATGAAATACACGGTTTTGTTGGATAAAGGCAGTCTTTACTGGTGGTGAGTTAACAATCTTGATCAATTACATGTACAGTGTGGCGTTGCTAAGCCAAGACTAGACTCGACTTAAGCTAATAAATGAAAATTAACAAAAACATAAAACGAACATAGAATAAAAAGGGATGGTAGTCCGTATGTTTTTTCTCTTTTCTTTTTCTATTTTTTTTTTCTTTTTCTTGATTTTTTTTTTTTTTTTTTTTTTTCATACACTCTTACCCTACCATCCAAAATAATACATCATAGGGGATGAACATTCCCCTTACACTTGAATTTTTACATACTTTACAATAAACTTATCTAATGACTCGAATTAAGAAAATCAAAACACTTGGAGCACTTTTAAGATTAACGTACGTATGGGGGTAATCTTCCCCATTACTCCATAAATAAGTACTTTACCCTTGAGTCCCAATCGTCCCAAAACAATATGTACAAGGATATGACTCGACTTAGCAACCATGTAATCAATTAGATAGTTAACTTAGGGTTTAGCAAATAACAATAATGCATTAAAAATGAGCGCATACACGGAAGGCTAAGGCGATTTGGGTGTACATTTAAGTGGGGTGTAACAAATTCTTCCTTTAAGTAAAGTGCTTAAAGTTAGAAATGAAAAGATAGGCTCGGAGGGGTGTACTAGGGGTTTCGTGTATTAAAAATGAGTACAACGCTAAGGTGTGGGAAAAATTAGTTGACTTAACTAGCCAAGTAATATGACTTAAATGGTCAAGTAATTATGATACGGGTTTAACACAAGGGTGATCCTAATGCCTCTTATCATGTAGTAAATCCTACTACACGAATGTAGTCTCACTAGCGGTCTCGGGATGCATCACTAACGCAAGTTCTAGAATCTAAATGCTACCGGTACACTCATAAGCACTAATAGTAAATGCTTTTCCTATCAAATCTAAAGGCGAACCTCACATATTTGGGTGGAAAATTTTTCTGAATAGTACGGTTTTGTGTTAGTCATACAATCTCCTATCCATGAGACGCTTGCTATGGCTAAAGTTTCACTCCTAAATGTTGTAAAAAAAATTTAAATTTGGCGCTAAAAGTGCACTAACAAGTATTTCTCATAGTTTTATTACACATCTACCATTAAACAAACAAACTCAAGCGAAAGTGTATCTGTAAGGTATCATCATTTTACCCTCCCCTTACACTTAAGATGAACATTGTCCCCAATGTTCAAGTAAAGAATGTAAAAGTGAAATAAGTAAAACGAATGAAATCAAATACTCCCCTGATTCGCTCGGTATGGATAATAAGGTGGCCAGGTTAAATCTTCCTCCAAGAAAATGAACAATCAAAGCTTCCCTTCCAGAATATAAATCATCTTCATGTCATACATAACCTGTAAATCCTGAGAAAACAAACAAAGCAACCTCGCATAAAATCGGCGGCAATCTATATAAATTACTAAATCCTAGAAAACAAAATACGATATAATGCTTGTGGAATGAAGTTTGCAGATTTCCAGGAGATTATGAAACTTAATAATTCAACAAAAACCTTAAAACTCCGTTAGAAAAACAAAACTGGTAAAATTTCCAGATTTTTACATGTGACGCCGTCAAGAGTAAACTCGTGACGCCGTCAGAAGTGACCTGCAGAAATTCTTATGTTAAGTTTTCGGAAAATTTCTGGAAAAACTTGGTCCTACTTCCTGGAAAATCCTGAAAAACTTCATTATGACTCAATACAAGCATTTGACTCTAACAAATACGAATATACATGTCCATTTAATATTGCGGAGAATCATGATCGGTCTGTTTCTTAAAAACATATTTGGGGTTTCCCCTTACACTTATCTTTTGCAAAAATACTTTTAGGTGGAGTTAAGACTAGGCCAAAACAATAAAGTAAAGTATTTCCACTTTTTAGTTTAGAAACATGATCTACCAACAATAAAAATAAAGCATGCATACGGAAGCAAATAACAAACAAACAAACAAAATAAAATCACACAAAGCATGGGTTGCCTCCCAAGAAGCGCTTTTCTTTATTTACGAGTCTTGTAGCTAGACTCAAGGTCATGGGTTACTACGTGACCTCATCGTTGGTTTCACTCTCTAGGTCTTCTTCTAAACCAGTTTTGTATTCTGGACCTAGTTGCAAGCATTCTTTATAGAAACCAAGCAACCTATTCTTCACATACTCTACTCCTCTATGTCTATCCTCATCATTCCTATAATAAGCCGCTTGCTTGTGTTCCTTTTCTATATTAGAGAGAAGGCGGTATTGTTCAATTTTGTAGGGCATTTGGTAGGAAATCTCATCATTCTCTTCCTTGAATCTAACTATCCCTAAAGTCGGATCATAACTCATCCTAGTGACCTCAACAAATGGCTTTCCAAAGATTATTTGGCTTAGGCAGTCATCAATCACCGGACGAGTGTCTTCTACTATCATAAAATCAATCTCATAAGTGAGATTACCTATTATCACATACAATCCCTTCGCTCTTCCTACAAAATTACTTATCAAATTCTTATTGGGCATCATCCTAAAATTAAGTTGCTTCTTCATTACCCAATTGTAATAAGTCCTAGTCATGATGTTTACGGGAGATCTAGGATCGATGTAAGCTTTCCATATATGCATGTGCCCGATATTGCATGGTATGTTAATGTTAGAGGGATCTCCCATTTTGATAAGGGGTGTGCCAAGGATATATGGTCTCTCGGGACTATCGAATAAATCCTTATGGTATTCCCGTTCTTCCTTGGTGGGCAACTTATCAAAGTACTTCTCTATAGTTTCTACTTCCTCTAACTCCTTTTCCTTATTAACCTCAACTTCCCTACTTTCATCCCTAGTTTCGGTTTCTATTCCAACTTCATCCTTGTCACTTTCTTCTATCTCCTTATCTATTGGCCTAATGGTGACAACATTGACAAAGTGGACATGTTTACATGATGAGGGGTCCTTAATTTGGATTCCGTTATTGGTGTCCCTAGTGTCCTTCCTAGGTGTAGTTAACACTTGGTTGTTGAGGGCTTTCAACAAGTTATCTATCTTGTTGGTCATCTCCGTTTGTTGTTGGTTGAATTCGGTTTCAAACCTAGCTATGCGAGCTTCTTGAGATGCCATGAATTTAGACATCAATCCTTCAAGATTGTTGGTACTACCATAGTTGTTAGAAGGATTGTTGTTGAATGTACGGTTGGAGGGTGGACCGTTTGGTTGGTAACGATTAGGCGGATTGGAAGAATTGGGTTGATTTTGTTTCCACCTAAGGTTTGGGTGATTTTTCCAAGAGGGGTTGTAGGAATCACCGTAAGGGTTTGGCTCGGGCTTGAAAGTGTACCACTTATCTCCCGCTTCGTCGGTACGCGTGGATGCGTAGTCCGCAAAAGCTGTTCCGGGGAGTTCCACACAATCACGAGTGTCATGGGGACCACTACATAATTCACATGAAGAAGTGATTTTGTTCACTTGGCTTGAAGGCTTAGGAGCTTCGTAAGATTTCATGAGAAAATTGACTTGGTCCTCAAGTTCCATGATCCTCCGGTCGGGAGTGCTAGAGTTGTTTGAAGGCAAAGATATTGCCTTGACCGTTTTGTTCAAATCACGGGGATCATTCCAACGTTCGTTGTCATAGAGAGCAAGATCTTCTATGAGTTCCCATGATTGTTCTGCACTTAGATCACGTAGCTTACCACCGGCCGATTGGTCAATGGCTCGCCTCGTGGAGAGATCGATATGGTCATAAAAGATTTGGACTTGGAGCCAAAGATCTATGCCATGATGAGGGACTTGGAACATCAAGATGTCATTTCTAAGATTAGTAGTTCTCCCCGGTGGGAAAAATTGAGCAAGGAAACGAGTGGTGAGATCATCCCATGTGGTGATGGATCCCGCGGGTAAATGCTCAAGCCATTGACTAGCTTGATCCCGTAGAGAGAATTGGAATAGGCGTAATCGGGTTGTCTCTCTAGTTTCAACATCTAGGTCTATGGAGTCTACGATTTTAAGGAAGTCCTTAAGATGTTGATTTGGATCTTCGGAACGAAGTCCATGGAATGCACATCCGCTTTGCACCAACCGGATGGTGTCGGATCGCAAGGGGGTCACATTGGCTCCGGTGAGCTTAATGGTGTTTCGGTAGCCTTGGTGGCTAGGTCGGCAATACTCTCCTAAGGTTTGGGGCCTAAGAGGTTCTAGTGGTGGGTTTTGTTGTGGTGGGATGACGGGTTCAAAGATGTTCCCATCGTCCATGATGTCGGGTGGTGAAAAGTTACGAACAAAAACACAAAGAAATAAGATAGACTAAAGAAAACCTAAAAATAAAAATAAAATCTTACTAGAAAGGAATCTAGCAAGTAGACCTAATAAAAAGAAATGCTAACCTAGACAATAACTATTCCCCGGGCTGCGGCGCCAACAACTTGATGCGTAGGGAATGCACCAGGCTTTACCTCTCAAGGGATCTTGAGAAGCTTACAACCCCCACCAGGCAGTGTACCTGATCGTTGTAGTATAGTATAGTGACAAGTACCGGGGGATTGATCGTTCAGTTAGGAATAGTGTCGATAGGATTAGAAAACCTAAATACTAGTGCTAGAGATGACGGATGATTATTTTTGTATTTTTATATTTTTTAGAAAGCAAGTAAAAATCTCGGGTTTGAAGGATTTGGGCGGAATTAGTTGCTAGTCAACTAACCCAATACTAAGATGCAATCAAAATAAAATACTAGAAATGAAAATAAACTAAATTAAACTAAGGTTGTGAGCAATAAGTGGAGAAATGTGTTTACTTAGATTTCACTACTCCCTAGATATCTTTTACACATTAATTACTTGTTATAGTTGCGTGGATGACGGATTGTATTCCTTAATACCATTCATGGGGTGGCGCACTTAACTCCCCAATCCTATGAGTGCCTACTTCACTCCTATGTCGAGCCGGCTAAGAAGCTCCTAACATGGGATCATTAGAATTTACTCATGCATTAAATACAACCAATAAAACCTAGTGCACATCGGTTCATGTTTCCTAAGACGTTCAAGCATGTTACCATTTGGAGATCTGCCAGTTTTCTTAAGCCTAACATCGAAATCATTCATCCAATACAACCATAAACAAGTAATCAACACATAATCAACATCTAGGTTTCATTAGATCTAAGCAAACACAAGATAAATCTAGCCTAGCATGGTGGAATTAAGACAAGAACAAGATATAGACCAACACATAGACATATTGATTGAATTAGAAGAACACTTATCTCAATTACACATGTAAGGGTTCAAGGGTTGAAAAACCTGTAAAAATCGTATATGGTTCGGCCTTAGGGTTTCTCCAAACTTGTTCCTCTTAGTGAATGAAAATTAGAAAACTATATATAGGAAATTGAGGCTGACGGCGTCAAGACCAAATGGGTGACGCCGTCATCTCGCCGCCAAAAGAATTCTCGGACTGCCTTGATCTACATCTGACGCCGTCATGTATTAACTTTTTCCAGGCCGTCACGTATTTTACTGTTGACGCTTTTCCTTGTGACGCCTTCATTTCTGTACTGGGCCGTCATGAAAATTACTCTTGACGCCGTCACCTACTGTTACCAGCTTGGAAAATGAAGTCTTTGGCGTTTTCTTCACTTTTATGCTCCAAAAACGTCCGAATTGCTTCCTTTTCTAGATTTCTCTCCCAAAGTACCTAAAATCACAAAAGGAACGATTTAGGGCAATATTTGATCAAATAAATTCAATTCCGGGCTTAAATGACCCCCTAAAAGTGGTTCATTTTTCGCCTCATCAGGCCTGCCTGGAGAGATTATTTCGGACAATGGAAAACAATTATGTGATAACCCATTCAAAGATTGGTGCGCACAATTAAACATCACATAACACTTCGCGTCAGTTAAACATCCACAAACCAATGGTTTAGTAGAACGCGCGAATCGCAGTCTGGGGGAAGGAATTAAAGCGTGCTTGGACAAACATAAAGGATGATGGGTGGATGAACTATCGCACGTTCTATGGGCATACCGTACAACAATCAAAGTCAGCAATGGGGATACGCCTTTCTCTCTTGTCTACAGGACAGAAGCTATTATACCAGCAGAGATTGGAATGCCAACCATCCGCACAGCGGAAGTCAACGTCACAACAAATGACGATGAACGACGCATCGACTTGGATCTATTGGAAGAAAGGCGCGAAAGGGCAGCTATACGCGAAGCTAAGGCTAAATCAAAGATGAAGAAGTATTATGATGCAAAAGTCAGAAACACTTCCTTCAAACCAGGAGACTTTGTATACCGCGCCAAAGATGCAAGCCACGCAGGAGACACAGGCAAACTCGGACCCAAATGGGAAGGACCCTACGAGGTCACCGAGGCACTTAGTAATGGCGCGTACAAAGTGCGCGATATGAAAGGCCACGAACTACCACGCACCTGGAACATTTGCAATCTCAAGAGATGCTACCTCTAGGTAGGGCTACGGCCCACACAATGACACCTCCGCACTTTAGTAAGTGCTTAATGAATGTTTGTGTATTTACTTTTTCTTTTTATGAAATTGTCTTTATTTTTAATAATAACTTGCAAGAATTAATAAAACGTTGTGGTTTCTAGCTAACTCCACAACACATTTAAACATTATTGCTTACATTATTTATTTATGTTTAATACTGTTACTGTATATTATTTCCTACATGGCGTGCATGCACCTATTAAGACCCACGACAGCAGACAGGATGAGTAAACCTACTAAATAACTCGTTGAGTAAGAGGGCTGCAAACCCATCCACATCGGATCACGTATCCTTGTTAAACACCTTACTCTCAAGACGTTGGAGTAAGTTCAAAGTACATCCCACGACGGATGCACTACAATGCACACTGTGCACGTTTAACAAACTTGAATTCAAGACAATTGACTCCTAAGAATGGCATTCGCAGTACGCTGCATACCATCACATACATTTAAAAGTTCATACACAAATTCACCAATTTCATACAAGACTATGACCTTGGTTAAAAAAAAATGCATTCCACGACGGATGCGCTATAACGCACACTGTGCACAACTAGTGAACTAAGAACCAAGACTCTTGGTTCCTTGATATGGTATCTGTAGCACGCTGCAAACCTATCTATACGTTTGATAAGTTATGGACTTATAACGTTTGTGAACTTTCATTCACACATATTTGTTAAGTCACGAACTTAATATATATTTAATAAGTTATGGACTTAATACGAGATTATCCTAAGCACATCGTAACTCTTGGAAAGTCTTTCGCGAAAAAAGACAAATAAATCTAAGAACAAACGATATACACGTGCAAAGGATCAATACTACCATTCACCAAAAACCATGAGTTTATACAAGACATAACTACAAAAAATACATAAAAAACTAGATGCTACGTGCACGCCTATGGCTAGAGCTACTCGCTGAAGACGCCAACTCCCTAGCCTCATCTAGCCTCTTTAAGAGGCTGCTATCCTCCTGGGACACCGTTGGTACGCTAACGGGAACCCATCTGACCGGGGAAGATGGGTTGCGCCAATCCCGCAGAGAACAGGTCTCCCCTTTATCCCCTTCTTATGTGCAGCTCTGGTCTCATGCAACTCCAAGCACTTCTTCAAGGAAATCTCCTTCTCAAGAGCGAAGGGATTGAGCATATGACGAGGATGGGCGAAGACGGGAACTTTCAGCTGCGACTCATCTGGCTTCAAAAAGAAGTCAGGATGCGCCTCTGCGTCTTCAGTTACATGTCGGGCCAGAGTCATGCCCTGCATGATCAAACTTATTGGATAATCCTGATCACGCTCCAAGTGGGCAATATGTGGAAAGTCAAAGACTTTCATCTTCTCCATGGCCTCCACTAGCTCATCAAAAGCATCCGCCTTGTACCCAGGCACATCAGCAAGGGGAACAGTCAGCAACTGGCTCTTATGCAGCTCTTCCACAGCCTGTGCCTTGCCACGCGCCACGGTGCACTCTACAACTCTCCCAAAAGCCTCCACGACTTCTGGGGACTCCAATGTACTCATGGCTGCCAAACGCAGACCATGGCTGATCAACCACCTATGAAGATAATAACATATATATTAGAAGACAGCAAAAGGAGCTAAAAGAAAGTAATAAAGAGCATTAAGGATATATACCTGCGCTCAGCAATCACAGACATAAGATGAGGATATAACTCCTCATCGTATTCTATAATTACCTTACGCAACTTGCCCTCCTGCACCTTCAGAGCATTCTCCACTTGCGCGCGAAGCTTATTAATATTGGCGAAGTGCTCGCCCTTCTTTTCTTGGAGGTACCTTAAACCCCAAGATAAGTTAGCACTGAACTGCAGCATCTCACCGCACTCTCGGTTCACCTCAACCATGAGCGATAGCTTCTCATCCACAAGTCTTCTTGCATGAGCAGTTGTGGACTCCACATCAGCCCGAGCATCAGCCAACTGCGCTCTTAGAAGAGCAATCTCCTCATCTTTCTGAGCAAGAATACTACCTTCACCAACATAACGCGTCTTCAACTGAGTGACTAACTCAGTCTGACGCTCAGCAGCAGCAGCTAGCTCCTCCATCAACTGCTGCGTAGACATCTCCTCAGCTACCTTCAACGGCTCCTCTACGTTAGCATCCTGAGGTGGTACCAAGCCTTCAACAAATGCTGCATCACCCTCTACAGCATGGTCACTACAGGCAAAGTAAGAAATTCAGGGCATAGTGCAACAAATAAAGAAACAGAAATGTGATTATCACTTACATAAAGGGAGAAGACTTGGAAAGATCCTTATCCACGCCAGTAGCGGACACGTCCTCCACTGCGGAAGATTATTCATCAGCAATAAGATGGCGCCTCCTCTTGGAAGTACCAGCGCCATAACCACCAGACGCTCCCTTACGCTTTATGCCCTGCGCACTCCCCTCAGATCCAGGATCTCCACACTGTTGGAGGACTCAGCATGCAATTCCTCTACCACGGGAGACTGCTCCCCAGAAGAAGGAACACTCTGCACAGGAGTAACAAGTGCAGCTGCGGGAGGAGAATCCTCAGGCCCATCTTGCGCTAACACCGTTGTGTGTCATGCAGTAGCTTCTAAAATTGGCTCCTCACCTTCCCTAAGAGGGCGCACCCCCACTGTTACTTGCTTGGGCTTCTCCAGCTTCACTACGGCAAACAAGTCCATTTCTATGCAATATATGAACAAATAACAAGAACAACTTAGTTGTTGAAATTACATATAAACGAGCGCTTACATTACAGAAGCGAAGGTAAGAAAGGACAAGCACCCACCCCAGCCGCTCTCATCGAGGAATGTTGGAACCTCGTCAGAACCATGGAAATAGTTGCGACTAAGCCCCACATGAACCAAAAACTCCTCAGGATAGGAGTTAATGGGGATGCGGTTAGCATCAATTGTATCTGCATCCTCCGCGCTATACGAACCGGGTAAAGGGCGCTTATCCCTTGGCAGCGTCCTTTGAGTATAAAACTCAAACGGAGATGGAAACACTATATCATCTACCCAGAAAAAATTTTCCCTCCAATTCCTAAGGGAATCTACCTTGTCTGTATAACACTAAAGGCGCCCTGAGCGCTTCGCAAAAGATACCCATCCATGCGACCACGTTGTGTGGCAAAACGCATGGAATAGATTAAGGGTAGGGTTGACTGCAAGCAAACGGCAATTTATTTCAAAATTTGATATTTTTGCCGCACCTATACAGTGCAGCTGAGAAATATGAAGATGGTAGAAGTTGAGCACGTTACTCAAGAATAATGATATAGGTACGCGCTGGTTCGTGTACTAAAAAAAGCGCGTATATAACCCTATTTTTCCCTCAGGGAAATCCGCGATACACGCGTCTGCCTCCGGTACTACCGGATGCACATCAAGGGGAATGGAATAATCAGAGGAGAACTGACGAAGTTCATCCTCGTCCATTTCAGAAAGAAACTCTTCTAATTGACGAACCATTTCTAAGGAACGACAATATTAGCTAAGGCGCGCACTCACGGTTACCTAATAAAACAGTTGATCTCTTAAAGAAGCTTTGAAAAAGTTTGAAAATCGCGGAAGAAGATTTTTACTGTGATGTTTTCAGTGAAAAGGGAGGCGGTGATTTATATAAGGTCACAAAACCCTAAAAGGGTCACCACGTGGATTCCACTAATATAATCGTGTGGCTAGAATATGAGAAGGTACATCCACTTTTTCACATCTCCCGAAGAATACGTGGACACACTCCCCGTTTCCCGAGGTATTTTTTGAGATATTTTGGACTAGATACATGGTTCCTAATATTGGGCGGTAATTTTTTCCCGCCACGCTTACCGCTGCTTTCATTAGTCTAGCATCCGCGGCTACGAGCTGCGCACACTAGACTGGGGGAACATGATAACGTATAGTCTGTATTTGGGCCATGAGCCCAAATGATAAACATTACTAAATCCCAAACCCACCACGAGTGGGCTATCATGACAATGATTTGGGCCGCACTACCAATGGGTTGGACTCACGGAGGCCCAAACCCAACCAAACTATTTATGGTCTAGATAAGGATCTTCTATTTACGGATAAAGATCCATGGACCGGATAAGCATCATGTGTGCGAAGAGTAAGGAGCACGAAACCTACAAGGATTCTGCGCCTATATATAGAACGACATAATTCTCATTAAAGGTACGATTACAAAACCCTAACTCTTCAACTATAACCCTAAACCGATTACTTACTCTCACGCCGGAGGATACTCATGGGAGACAATCCCACGATAAGCCTAACGGTGTTTGTTTGCTTTCTTAGCGCGCAGGTTTCAAGCACTAAGGACTAATTGGTACGAGAACAGGAGTTCAAACAAGAAACGCCCAACTTTTGTATCAACATAAACAATATTTAGAATTGTAGCCTTAATTCATACTTAATCATAAAGTTTTTGCAAATACTAACTTATATGTTAAGTACATGAGCAAACCATTGTACGGAAGAAATGACTGTTAAACATAATGATAAGCTACTAAAAGGCAACAAATGTAGCCCCTAAACGCACCAATTTCGGTCCCATTTTAGCATACAAACTTCAGCCTTTAAACCCACACGTTACAGCCAGCCCCTGTTTCAGCAATCAAATCCACCCATTTTAGACCCTACTACAGACCCCAAACACACCCACTTCAGCATTCAAACGCACCCATTTCAGCATTCAAACCGACCCATCGCAACTCCCATTTCAGCATCTAAACGCCCCGATTTCAGCCCCAAAATTGACACCCATTTGAGCCCCCCAAACCACCAATTTCAGCCCCTAAACCCACTCGTTTCAGACCCCATTTCATCCCCCAAACGCACCGATTTCAGCTTCCATTTCAGCGCCTAAACCCACCAAGAATTTTGTAAAACCTAGAATTTTTGAACATCTAAAATACCCAAAATACCCTTACAATTTTTAAAACTTTTGATGATTATAACCTAAGTATTTTAATTCGTTAATATTTGATCTAATAAACGTTATACGAATATTAAAATGTATGCTAAAATAAATTGTACCCGATTTAACCTATGTCACGTTTTCTAATGTTGATTTAGCCGATTTAATTGGTTGTCACATATGAATTGAACTTGTAGCATGTCTACATTCGTGATTGAATTAGTCTCCTTGATTTGCTCCTTTATTTTCGGCAACCTTCTTTTTTTGAGACACCCCACACGTTTTTTTTATAAACCAGGATCTCCCATAATTTTTGTTCAACACACACAACATACGACATCCCATTTTCAAACCCTAAAGAAAACCCTAAGCAAAATATAATCCGGCCGCCACCCCTTTTTCTTCCTTGGTTAAATCGATATACATACATGACACAAAAGAGCAGATCATAAAAACCTATCAAAACACAACGATGGCTGCCTGCTTCTTCTTCTCCATTGCTGATCGATCCAGGAGGGTACAAAGAGGTCGCTCTTGACCTGTTGTGAAGGTCTGATCGTAGTGTGCTGTTGGTTCGACATTAGAAGGTTCGAACGCGGGTTTCATGAAGGATTAGAAGCGTTGGATTACTGGCCAGGAACAGTCCGTACGTGGACTGTGGTTTTCTATTCGAGGGGTGTTGGTCTCTGTTCGGCTGGTATGTGATGTAGTTTTCGATCGTGGCGGCTCTTGTTTCCTTTATTCTTGTTCATGTGACATGCTTCGAGGGTACGTAAAAACCATTTCTCTCTTGTTCGATTTGCTGCTTCTGTTTTGATAACATTTTGGCTTCTATACCGACAATACAAATGATCGCATAAAATCTTAAAAAAGCTCACATGAAATAATAAAGAGACGTCACATGTAAACTCACATAACGATTTGACAATCTGATCTAATCGACTTCGTATGTTTTGTTTTTCACATCTGTTATTAAATGACTTTGACCTATCTCCTATTGGACCTAAACATATGTTACCTAGTCTATTTAACGAGCTAATAAAATAAGGATATGCATGCATGGTTATACATTATAAGAGAATGTTAAATTTGATTTTAATAAAATAAAAAGATCTAATGGTGTTACTATCTGATTGTGGGTCACGACTTGGTTTTGTATGACAAATGATAGTCTTGCTTAATTTTGAGATGAATATAAAAAATAAAAAGGTGTGTGGCGCGGCTTATTTAAACAATAAAAGAAGTGGTTGTCTCGGCATATTTTTAACAAGAACGTGTCAAGGACTTATTTGTTTTCGAAATAATAAAAATCTTGGGTCGTCGCAGCATAAATATTAAGATCGTGAATACGTTAGTAAATTACATAAAATTATAATGACGGGGTCCAAAATTATTATCTTGATATTAATTTATTAAAATAAAGTTTAAAATAATTTATTTGACTTTTAATATTTAATTTTGATAATTTACATTTTATACCCTAAACTTATAATATTGACGTTTTAAATCCTAAACTACTATATCGGTCATTTTGGTCTTAAATATTATTAATTGTTTATAACCTTAAAGTATTAAATTACAATTTCGGGAACTTATCAAATATGGAAAGTTACTAATTCGGGAAACTTACTTAATATAGAAAGTTACTAAAACGAGTAATCTAATTTGAAATAGGTTATTAATAATAAGTCAATCATTAATTCGTGTAGATTCGCTAAAGAAGGAGTGACTTCCTATTCTTATGTTACGATATGATTTCGTTGGTGGTTTAAGGTACAGATATTCTTCCCTTTCAGTAGGGAATTCTTATGACTCTCTTTGATCCTTGACTTTGTTATGATCCCTTATGATTTGATTCGTTCATTATGATCCATTTGATATGATCTATTTGATATGAGCCTTGCTATGATACCTCTGATTTGATTCTGATTTGCTATCCACTTTGATTATGATTATGTGATTGCGAGATTCTGTTATATTATGCTCTGGGAGCATTCTGTTCTGTCATGCTCTGGGAGCATTTTGTTATGGATAGCATTGCTTTGTTTGTTCTGATATGTTATGTTCTGATGCCCGAGTCTTTAGTCTACTCATGGAGGTACCATGGGCGTGTCATTGAGGCACCAATGGCATGACACTATCTGGGGCGGTGTGATTAGTCCCCGGCGTCCCCGTCTGATTATGATATGATATGAGATCTCTTGGCCACTTTGTATATGATTTGTTTGTGGGGGGCGTATGGATGCATCCTAGGTTCTGTTTTATTCTGAGAAGACAGTGACTGGCTGTACGTGCCTTGTACCCCTTTCACTTCTGGTACATTGGAGTTAGCTACTCTATGTACACCCTATGAATTGACGGATATGTGGTTATGTGATTTGATACCTATTCGAGTATCTCGTTAGGTTGGCTCGTGGCTTTCCTATGTTTCTTGTGTCTATTCGAGTATCTCGTTAGACGAGCCTTTGTTGATACGTGCTGTAACACCCCCAAAAGTCGTTAATAACAGCGGAAGACTTATCAATAACAACGGAAGACTTTTGGGGTATTACTTCAAGGATCTTTGTCACAATTATAGTAAACAACATAAAGTGACGTATTAAAGTTTAATTTATTTCAAAATACCAAATATCTAGAATACAAGACATTATTAAGTTAAGAACGTATTTTATTCTGAAGGAAAATAAGTAGTTTATTATGGTTCTTGTCAAGCTTTTGCCCACTCCGTGCCATCCAGATCCGTCTTGTTTAGTTACCTGAGATAAACATGCTAAAGTCAACATAAAGTTGAGTGATATTCATTGGTTTGAGTTTAAGAGTTTGAATCACAAGTTAAGAATGTATTGTAATCACATACAATCAATATGTTAAAATCAATGTTCCTGTTATTGCCTTAAGCTCATGATACTCAACGATTAACAGCCAATCATAAATGTGGATTATGATGGTAAGTAATAGGCCCCCAAAGATAGGTATTTGTCAATAACCTATTTATAAGAACAATAAAGTGCGCCTGGTGTTTTCTCCAACAACCAAACGAGGATTGTCAATCACTAATAGTACTATCCACAATTATTTACGTTCACCCTTCAAGTGATTAAGGTTCATGATCGAGGGACTTCTGACAATAGTAACTTAAGCAAATAACATTGGCCTGACGGTATTTCAATACCCGGTATAAAAGACTTGTGATCGAGTTTTAAGCATGTATCTCCCCCACGGGAAAATAGTTAAAGAGTGGGCTATGAACTCACCTTGGTAGTACAGTGGTATCGTAGTCTCAACAAAGCAAGGAAACGGCTTCACACAACACAACCTAAAAGATAATGCAAGTTTCAGTTGATAGTCTAAATCTGGTTTTATCGCGAATACTTGTTATTTAGTTACGAACGAATCTCGTGTTTGTTTAAGTGCCTAAAGTTCAAAAACAAAGTTATATATACATATAACTCGTAAGTAAAATGATCGATGATTGATATAAAGTTAGTTTTTATAACGGAAATAAAATAAACGTATCGTTTAAAAGAAATAAATAATGTATCGTTATATCGTTTAATTTTAATTACGAATATATAACGTATATATAAGTTTATGTTTATATTAATTATATGTTTATATATGTAAAAGGTTAATATTATTTTTGTAAAATAATATTTACAGAAAATTCCTTTAAGTTTTACCAATTTACACTTTTAACCCTAACGATATATATTTTACACCGTTAGTCCAAAATATATATAATTTACATTTTTAGGTCAAAAAGTATCAATATTTACATTTCTCAACTCCAAGTTTTATTATTTACAGTTTCTAACCCATAAATTCAATAATTACAGTTTTTACCACAAGTTTGCAATTTTACACTTTTAGTCCCTCGGTTTAAGAAATTTTGCAAAGTTAGTCCAAATTTCACCAAATTAAAAGTTTAACATTTTGACTTCTTAAATAAGCTCAGGACATTCCAATAAGCTTATTACAACAGCTTATTAGCTTATATTTCACTTATTTTCTAAATTGGGCCTTAACGAGAACAAGTCTTGGCCCGTTAACAAATTTTGGTCCATTGGACTATCGAGACTTTTGGGCCTGAGTTTGGGTCATATTTTATGTTATAAAAATGATGGTGACAAGCTGTTAAGACCATCTTATCGAATAAGCTATTGGACAGCTTATCGGGCTAATAAGCCCATTTGGCTTATTTAGTTTCATACGAAAACTACTTTAGGCAGGTTCAAAAAGGGTCGAGTAAATGGTTCAAATGAGCTTGTTAGGTCGAATGAAAAGTGTTTACTAATTGTTTACTAAGTTAATAATGAGGTCGAGCTATAAAAAGTGTGGGTCGTGTGTTTACATTTTGAATTAACGAGGCCAAGTTCATGTATGAAACTCATTATGAAAACTGCCCAACACTTAGAAATATTCTAAGTGTTGAGACTTTATTCGAAAAGTTCAATGGGTCTCAAAAGGGGTCGAATACTTTGAGTATCCGTTATTTTTAGACTCGAAACTCTTTGCATCTCGTTTGAAAACGTTCCAAATAATTAGTATCTCCAAAAATAATAATATGTTACGTTCGTATATTAAGAAATAACGAGGCAAAGTGTTTGTACAAAATCAATATTGAAACTGTTTTCCAACACTTAGAATTATTCTAAGTGTTGTGATTTTATGTGAAAGGGTCAAGGTGACTATTAAACGTGACATTTTCTATATGTAATCATGATTATTATGATCGAATCATTATACCATTAGTTAGACAACATGTCAAAGTTTTAATATGTCGAATAAAAAGAGTGGGTTGTGTTTTTATATTTCGAATAAATGAATCAAAATGAACGAGGAAAATCAAAAATAACGAAATGAAAAATATATAACAAGGGTGCTCCAAGAGCTCACCTCACCACTTGGGGTGGAGTTAATATAGTTCGTATGGTTCACTTTGGCACGAAGGATCAATGTAGAATGGTACACGACTCAGCAAAGGTTCACAACGAGCAAACTTGGTTCTCTTGGATCGCTTCTACACTTCGTACGTTAGGAAATCTCCTCGTCCCAATCTTGGCTTGCAACCTCACGTAAAATGTATGTTTGTGTGTGTGTGATCATCTCTGGTTGCATGGATCGTTATATAGGCTTGTGAGGGGATTGTGAGATGTTGAGACAAGAGGAAGAAACCAAAGAGTGTGTGTGTTGTCTCGTTAGACATGGGAGGCACCTTTCCTTTGCCCAATCGAGAACTAATGGACAAAAGGAATGTCTATCACTTTCCTGTTCCTTCGTGACATCTTCTAGGATGTACAGTGTTCGAATGGTTGCCATTGGTGAAGTTGTAAGGTTGTTAGAAAGACATTGACACGTTTTGAGTTATCAAGTTCATATGATTTTCTCGATTCACTTTGGCCATTGTTAGTATATCAAACGATTATGAAAACTGATGGGGTTGGTCATTTTCAAAAGCTAGTTGGGTGGTTATTCGAAAGGTGTAATAATATGATAGTGTCTTGTGTCAAAAATGAAAGAAAATGGGGTGAATTGGAAGGGGGTCGCGACTGGGAATTGTGAAAACAAAAGAAATAAAACTAAAGGTGTGTTTGGGCTTATAGCCCTTTGGGCTTGTGGCTTGCGTTGGCCCAGCAGACAAACAAAAAAAAAGAAGGAAACAAGAGTCCGTTTGGTTAATAGTTTGGGTTTAAAAGCCCAATGAGTCAACGGGGCCCACTTGGTGAGTTTCACGGGTCGGGTTACGGTCCAACAATATTAGTGGGTAGTCTCGAGAATTTTCGTAGGCTCGGGTAATATATAAATATTGTACTGAAAATATACGAAACGTATATTTATAAAATGTTTAAATATATTCGCGATAATTTAGACTATCTAGGTTGTGTGTAAGCAACATTTCTAAGCAAAAGATAAATCACAATTTACCGTTGTGATTTATATATCAAGTCTAATATAAAAAAAAATTTCACACGCAAAAGTGGGTATTTAAATAACGTAATAACTTGTAAGTATTTACTAACCGTTGGGGAAAATTACGAGAGGCTATAGTACATACACCTTACAGTGAATTCCGTCCCGGAATTCAAGTTTAGGAGGGTTGCCAAGGGTGTCTAAGAGAAGAGGTGTGGGTACTTGGTGCGAATCTGGTCCTCGCGTTCCCAAGTATACTCTGGTCCTCGTTTAGAGTCCCAACGAACCTTTATGATAGGGATACGGTTTTGTTTCAGTTGTTTGACTTCCCTATCCATGATTTCTACCGGTTCCTCGGTAAAAACGAGTTTGTCATCAAGTTGTAACTCTTTCAATGGAATGACCAGAGATTCATCGGATAAACACTTCTTGAGGTTTGACACATGAAAAGTGTTGTGAATTCTGCTAAGTTCCTCGGGTAGTTCAAGTTTATATGCCATGGGTCCAATCCTTTCTAGGATTTTGAATGGGCCGATGTATCTTGGGTTTAACTTTCCCCTTTTCCCAAATCGTATCATTCCTTTCCATGGTGATACTTTTAACATAACATTATCTCCGATCTGAAAATCCATGGGTTTTCTTCTTAGGTCGGCGTAACTTTTCTGTCGGTCTCTAGCGGCTTGTAAACCCTGTTTGATTTTTGATGATTTTCTCGGTTGTCTCATGAACTAGATCCGGTCCAGTGAGTTGTATTTCTCCAACTTCTGCCCAGCAAACGGGTGATCTACACTTTCTACCGTAAAGTGCTTCGAATGGTGCTGCCTTGATACCGGTATGATAACTGTTGTTGTATGAGAATTCTGCCAATGGTAAGTGTTTGTCCCAACCTTTTCCGAAGTCTATGACACAAGCGCGTAGCATATCTTCCAAGGTTTGTATAGTTCTCTCACTTTGACCATCGGTTTGTGGGTGATAAGCTGTGCTCATATTCCTAAAAATGAGAGTATATGTTCAGAATTTTCATAATAACCCTCTTGTGTTAGACTATTTAGTAACATCAATAGGTTCAAAGTTATAATAGTGTCACATATATCACGATGCAATATACGATATCATAACACTTATGAAAATAAAGCAAACATAACATCATTGATTAGATTGTCGTTTTGAGTTTACATCACTTATTTATTCTTGTTGACATATCTCTAGGACATTCAAATACAAGTTATTACTGTGATGTGGGTAAGGCTACGTCGACAATCTATGGCATTCTAGGGTTTTCCTTGGTTATCATCAAGACGACGTTCTAGTTCCTGAATTTTGGCGGCCATGGTTTCTATGATTTGGTCTCGGTCTCTCTCCTTAGCTTGTGTTTCTTGTTGTGCATGTCGCAGAGACATGACTTGGGCTCTTGTGGTGTCGAGAGCTTGATCGATGTCACACATGATGTCCTTGTTTACGGTGTTAGCAGAACAAAGTAATCCGATGAATTCCATAGCTTCACTGAATTGGGTATTTAGTTGTTCCATCATGGCTCCCATCTCTAGGTGTTCCATCACAAGTTGTTCTATCTCAGCTGACATGACTTCTATCAGTTCATTAGGGATGTTGTTCACCAAGGTGGCTATGGCGTCTAACCTGTCTTCATGTCTTACTAACCTAGCTGCCAAGAGTGGTATGGTATGGTGAATGGGTTCTCCAGTGACCGGAAGGATCCTGGATGCAGCAGATGATGATCTTTCACCAAGTTCTCTGTTGGTGGGAGTACCTTCTTGAGATCTCCAATACTTAAGGATTGGTAGTAGGAATGACCATTTGCGAGCATTGACCCGCTTACGAGCCTTATGGTTGGTTCTTGCATAATAGTAAGGATCTGAGGAGGTAGGACGAATCTGGTAATTCCTTGGTTGATAAGGCAGAGGAGCACTGTGAGTTTTCACAGGTGGTGGATTGTTGATTGTCACTGGTACAGTAGTAGTCTGCTGATAAAATATACTAGGTAGTATCACTGGTTCTGCAGCTGGAGCAATTTCCTTTTTCCATTCAGTATCATCACAGATGTCTTTTTCTTCAGCATATGAAAGAGCTTTTCCAGCAGTGGCTGGTTCATAAGGCTGGAATGGAGAAGTTTGCTTACTGCATCTGATTGGACCAGATGATGCTTGAGGTGAAGTAAAGGATTGCTGACTTTCCTTATTCTTGTCTGTTGTAGGTGATACAGTCTTAGGAGTTGGAGCAAGAGTTGGTACAATAGGTGTAGAGCTCTCAGTTTCCGAATCCGATAACAAAACAATGAAGTTGGGTTTGGAAGACATAGTACTGTAATAATCCCGATTAGTAAACATAGTTATTAGCATAATCATAACATGTAAGCATATATCAAGTTATATAAGTAAGAAATAATGAGAAGTAACTTTTCTACCGGATGTTGGAATGTAGGCACGGAGGGCATGAAGTGGTATTTTGTAAAAATGGTCCGTTTAAAGTGTAGTTATAGTCCAATGTTTTAAAAAAAACATCTGGTTCTCTATAACCGTGGCTCTGATACCAATCTGTAACACCCCCAAAAGTCGTTAATAACAGCGGAAGACTTTCGGGGTATTACTTCAAGGATCTTTGTCACAATTATAGTAAACAACACAAATTGACGTATTAAAGTTTAATTTATTTCAAAATACCAAATATCTAGAATACAAGACATTATTAAGTTAAGAACGTATTTTATTCTGAAGGAAAATAAGTAGTTTATTATGGTTCTTGTCAAGCTTTTGCCCACTCCGTGCCATCCAGATCCGTCTTGTTTAGTTACCTGAGATAAACATGCTAAAGTCAACATAAAGTTGAGTGATATTCATAGATTTGAGTTTAAGAGTTTGAATCACAAGTTAAGAATGTATTGTAATCACATACAATCAATATGTTAAAATCAATGTTCCTGTTATTGCCTTAAGCTCATGATACTCAACGATTAACAGCCAATCATAAATGTGGATTATGATGGTAAGTAATAGGCCCCCAAAGATAGGTATTTGTCAATAACCTATTTATAAGAACAATAAAGTGCGCCTGGTGTTTTCTCCAACAACCAAACGAGGATTGTCAATCACTAATAGTACTATCCACAATTATTTACGTTCACCCTTCAAGTGATTAAGGTTCATGATCGAGGGACTTCTGACAATAGTAACTTAAGCAAATAACATTGGCCTGACGGTATTTCAATACCCGGTATAAAAGACTTGTGATCGAGTTTTAAGCATGTATCTCCCCCACGGGAAAATAGTTAAAGAGTGGGCTATGAACTCACCTTGGTAGTACAGTGGTATCGTAGTCTCAACAAAGCAAGGAAACGGCTTCACACAACACAACCTAAAAGATAATGCAAGTTTCAGTTGATAGTCTAAATCTGGTTTTATCGCGAATACTTGTTATTTAGTTACGAACGAATCTCGTGTTTGTTTAAGTGCCTAAAGTTCAAAAACAAAGTTATATATACATATAACTCGTAAGTAAAATGATCGATGATTGATATAAAGTTAGTTTTTATAACGGAAATAAAATAAACGTATCGTTTAAAAGAAATAAATAATGTATCGTTATATCGTTTAATTTTAATTACGAATATATAACGTATATATAAGTTTATGTTTATATTAATTATATGTTTATATATGTAAAAGGTTAATATTATTTTTGTAAAATAATATTTACAGAAAATTCCTTTAAGTTTTACCAATTTACACTTTTAACCCTAACGATATATATTTTACACCGTTAGTCCAAAATATATATAATTTACATTTTTAGGTCAAAAAGTATCAATATTTACATTTCTCAACTCCAAGTTTTATTATTTACAGTTTCTAACCCATAAATTCAATAATTACAGTTTTTACCACAAGTTTGCAATTTTACACTTTTAGTCCCTCGGTTTAAGAAATTTTGCAAAGTTAGTCCAAATTTCACCAAATTAAAAGTTTAACATTTTGACTTCTTAAATAAGCTCAGGACATTCCAATAAGCTTATTACAACAACTTATTAGCTTATATTTCACTTATTTTCTAAATTGGGCCTTAACGAGAACAAGTCTTGGCCCGTTAACAAATTTTGGTCCATTGGACTATCGAGACTTTTGGGCCTGAGTTTGGGTCATATTTTATGTTATAAAAATGATGGTGACAAGCTGTTAAGACCATCTTATCGAATAAGCTATTGGACAGCTTATCGGGCTAATAAGCCTACTTGGCTTATTTAGTTTCATACGAAAACTGCTTTAGGCAGGTTCAAAAAGGGTCGAGTAAATGGTTCAAATGAGCTTGTTAGGTCGAATGAAAAGTGTTTACTAATTGTTTACTAAGTTAATAATGAGGTCGAGCTATAAAAAGTGTGGGTCGTGTGTTTACATTTCGAATTAACGAGGCCAAGTTCATGTATGAAACTCATTATGAAAACTGCTCAACACTTAGAAATATTCTAAGTGTTGAGACTTTATTCGAAAAGTTCAATGGGTCTCAAAAGGGGTCGAATACTTTGAGTATCCGTTATTTTTAGACTCGAAACTCTTTACATCTCGTTTGAAAACGTTCCAAATAATTAGTATCTCCAAAAATAATAATATGTTACGTTCGTATATTAAGAAATAACGAGGCAAAGTGTTTGTACAAAATCAATATTGAAACTGTTTTCCAACACTTAGAATTATTCTAAGTGTTGTGATTTTATGTGAAAGGGTCAAGGTGACTATTAAACGTGACATTTTCTATATGTAATCATGATTATTATGATCGAATCTTTATACCATTAGTTAGACAACATGTCAAAGTTTTAATATGTCGAATAAAAAGAGTAGGTTGTGTTTTTATATTTCGAATAAATGAATCAAAATGAACGAGGAAAATCAAAAATAACGAAATGAAAAATATATAACAAGGGTGCTCCAAGAGCTCACCTCACCACTTGGGGTGGAGTTAATATAGTTCGTATGGTTCACTTTGGCACGAAGGATCAATGTAGAATGGTACACGACTCAGCAAAGGTTCACAACGAGCAAACTTGGTTCTCTTGGATCGCTTCTACACTTCGTACGTTAGGAAATCTCCTCGTCCCAATCTTGGCTTGCAACCTCACGTAAAATGTATGTTTATGTGTGTGTGATCATCTCTGGTTGCATGGATCGTTATATAGGCTTGTGAGGGGATTGTGAGATGTTGAGACAAAAGGAAGAAACCAAAGAGTGTGTGTGTTGTCTCGTTAGACTTGGGAGGCACCTTTCCTTTGCCCAATCGAGAACTAATGGACAAAAGGAATGTCTATCACTTTCCTGTTCCTTCGTGACATCTTCTAGGATGTACAGTGTTCGAATGGTTGCCATTGGTGAAGTTGTAAGGTTGTTAGAAAGACATTGACACGTTTTGAGTTATCAAGTTCATATGATTTTCTTGATTCACTTTGGCCATTGTTAGTATATCAAACGATTATGAAAACTGATGGGGTTGGTCATTTTCGAAAGCTAGTTGGGTGGTTATTCGAAAGGTGTAATAATATGATAGTGTCGTGTGTCAAAAATGAAAGAAAATGGGGTGAATTGGAAGGGGGTCGCGACTGGGAATTGTGAAAACAAAAGAAATAAAACTAAAGGTGTGTTTGGGCTTATAGCCCTTTGGGCTTGTGGCTTGCGTTGGCCCAGCAGACAAACAAAAAAAAAGAAGGAAACAAGAGTCCGTTTGGTTAATAGTTTGGGTTTAAAAGCCCAATGAGTCAACGGGGCCCACTTGGTGAGTTTCACGGGTCGGGTTACGGTCCAACAATATTAGTGGGTAGTCTCGAGAATTTTCGTAGGCTCGGGTAATATATAAATATTGTACTGAAAATATACGAAACGTATATTTATAAAACGTTTAAATATATTCGCGATAATTTAGACTATCTAGGTTGTGTGTAAGCAACATTTCTAAGCAAAAGATAAATCACAATTTACCGTTGTGATTTATATATCAAGTCTAATATAAAAAAAAATTTCACACGCAAAAGTGGGTATTTAAATAACGTAATAACTTGTAAGTATTTACTAACCGTTGGGGAAAATTACGAGAGGCTACACGTGCTCTTGATTCTCTTATGATTTGTTTATGCTTGATATATCTATGATGCTTCATTTCATTTGACTTATGATATTCGTTGATCTCTTATGCATTTGACAGATGATATTCCGTTCAGCAGAAGCTTATGATGTCTTGTTTCTTATAATCATATACATTTCATTCATTCATTTGCTTTGTTATATATCTGTTCACTGGGCTTTTTAAGCTCAGCCGCATTTCCTTTCCTGCGGCAGGTTATAGGTTGGAAGCTGGGGTTGGGTGAAGAGAGAGCATAGAAGCTTTAGTGGACTACCCCATGGACTAGAAGCCCATTACATCTGGACTAATTTGTACTTGGATTAGATTAGACTTTGTTTAATTTGTATTTTCCTTTCTTTTATAGTTTTAGTATTTCTTCTACACTTTTAGATTTTTCCCATGTAACCTTTTGTTTTAAGTCTTCCGCCTGCGTTGTATGCTTTGTATGCTTTGATATGTCACCATACTGTAGCGCTCCGGACCCATGTCGGGTTGGGGTGTTACAATTATGGTATCAGAGCTAAGGCTGCGACTTGTAGTACCTATGTTATGGCCTGTGAGTTTTGGACCCTTAGGTTGCACCTTAGAAGCTTTAGGAATAACTTTGGAAGGTTTTGCCTTAAGTTTCTCCCCTTAAGAGCTTTATTATGACCGGTGAGGATTGGGTAGATATATGATCAGACGTTGGTTTTCTTGCTTCCGCTTTACTCTGATTTATGCCTTTGCATTTCATTAAGCTCTTACAAGATCAATCATTTCGGAGACTTAGAAGACTTATCAGGATTTGGCGACATGTGTTTAGGATGCCTTTAGACTTCGTAGTGTGCCTTATAGGTTCTTTCTCTTTAGTTATCCTTTTGAACTTTGATTCTTGATTCATTTAACATTTGTATAGATGCCTTTCGTTCGTTCAGAGATTCGAGTATGTATGAATCCTACGTGTTCGACACATTCTGTGACTTCTCTTTGCTTTTGATTCTTTCTTCATTGTTGATTTTGAGCTTACCTATTCTACCCCTATGATCGTTTCGTGACCTTTTCATCGTGTATATTCGATTTGTCTGATGCGTTCTGGAGATATTTGGAGACGATTTCGTGGTGCTAATTTGTTTATGTTGGAGATGTTCGATTTGTTGTTATTCTGGATTTAGACTTGTGCCTGAGTATTTTGATGATGACGACTGTCATTTTATGTTTGTCACCTTTGATGTTTTGTGAAGTTCATGATTCTTAACCTAATAATCGTTTATGATCATCTTTGTTTTGAAAACTCGTGCGTTAATCCCTTATGGTTGTGTAGATACTTCTCTGATGAAACTCGCCTCGAGAGTTATTTGATTTGTTTGAAACGTTCGTTGTGTATCCTTGTGTGTTTTTGTTTTATTCGTGGAGGAGAATGATGATGGTATTTATTGTTGGAAGCTGAATCGTGTCTTATTTTGTGAAAAGAATGAGATATTCTTAGAAATTTCTTTTCGCATTCGTTGTGATCGCTATGAACGTCGTAATGCTAATTGTATTGGCTACCACTACGACTATTCCTATGAAATTGATAAATCGTGTCTTTCATGAATACTTGGACAATTTGTCATAGTATGACATATTAGGGTGTTCAGAGATGAAAGAGAAACACGAGACTCATCTTCGTTTTCGGTGTTGAATTTCTACGATGGAGGGGAGCAGTTTGAAGTGAATAGTCTTATCAACTCTATTCATCTTAGTTGTACTAATATATACAGAGTCTTGAAGCAGGAGCCAGACGGGATGGTATGAAGATGGTGGTGACTACATCGGTGATTTCCACGCAAAGGAGGAAGGACAACATGAGTGGAATTACTGTGGAGCATTGACTAGGACCGCTTGCTTGGAAGATGGGCAGAGATTTCTTTTGGCCGAAAATCATTCAATCTACATGGCGCACCTGCAGTGATCGTGACAGAGAATCGCGTTTTGCATCACGCTTCCAAAAGAGGTAGAGAAGAGTTAAACGTCTTGGCATTTGCGGAAGCTTTAGTTCGCGACACATTAGATCTTGGATTCTTTCTTATCCGTACGGTTATTCTACCTATTATGCTATGCCTTCTGATACGTTTTGATACTCTGATTTGTGATTTTGATCGTCAATACAAATTTGTTACCCATCTTCTTATGAGACTTTTGGTATGTTTGATGATTCGAATTGTACTTCTATTACTTTGGCAAGTTCCTTTATCCGTTGATGAGGCAAAAAATGATCCGTTTTTAGGGGGTCATTTAAGCCAGAACCCGAATTTATTTGATCAAATATTTTCCTAAATCGTTCCTTTCGTGATTTTAGGTACTTTGGGAGTGAAATCTGGAAAAGGAAGCAATTCGGACGTTTTTGGAGCATAAAAGTGAAGAAAACGCCAAAGTCTTAATTTTCCTTGCTGGGAACAGTAGGTGACGGCGTCAAGAGTAGTTCCCTGACGGCGTCAAGAGTAAAATTCCATGACGATCTAGAAGAGATTTGACGGCGTCATGAAGGTAGGGCGTCAAGAGTAAAAGTCATGACGACCTGGAAATGATTTGTACTTGACGGCGTCAAATGTAGATCTAGGCAGTCCGGGGATTGTTTTGGCGGCGAGGTGACGGCGTCACCTAATTGGTCTTGACGCCGTCAGACCCCTTTTCCTATATATAGTTTTCTAATTTTTCACATTTAAAGAGAGAAGTTTTGGGAGAAACCCTAAGTACGATTTTGGTGTAACTTTACAGGTTTTTCAAGGGTTCCAACCCCTTGATACCTTGCATGTTTAATCAAGATAAGTGTTCTTCTAATTCAATTAATATGTCTATGTGTTGGTTGTCTATATCATGTTCTTGTCTTAATTTCATCATGCTAGGCTAGATCTATCTTGTGTTTGCTTAGATCTAATGAAACCTAGATATTGATTATGTGTTGATTACTTGCTTATTCTTGTTGTGGATGAATGATTTATATGTTAGGCTTAAGAAAACTGGCAGATCTCCAATTGGTAACATGCTTGAACGTCTTAAGAAACATGAACCAACGCACACTAGGTCTTTATTGGTTGTATTTAATGCATGAGCCACTGTTTACAATCCCTATAGTTGTGCTGGGCATGGTGTAGGAGGAGATAAGAGCTCATAGAATTGGGGAGTTATGTGTGCCACCCCATGAATGGTATTAAGGAATACGATCCGTCATCCATGCAATTATAACAAGTAATTAACGTGTAAAAGATATCTAGGGAGTAGTGAAATCTAAGTAAACACATTTTCTCCAATTACTGCTCACAACCTTAGTATAAATTAGTTTATTTTCATTTCTAGTATTTTATTTTGATTGCATCTTAGTATTGGGTTAGTTGATTAGAAACTAATTCCGCCCAAATCCTTCAAACCCGAGATTTTAAATTGCTTTCCATAAAATATAAAAACACAAAAATAATCATCCCTCACCTTTAGAACTAGTATTTAGGCTTTCTAATCCTAGCGACACTATTCCTAAGCTGAACGATCAATCCCCTGGTACTTGTCACTATACTATACTACAACGATCAGGTACACTGCCTGGTGGGGGTTGTAAGCTTCTCAGGATCCCTTGAGAGGTAAAGCCTGTTGCGATTCCCACGCATCAACCGTTCAGAATTTGGTAGAAGTTGATGAAGATTTATCACTTAGTACTATCTATTTGTTTGCCTCGTAGGTATATGTGTTTAGTGTATCTCCTTGTAGGATTCCAATTACCATCTATCATCTGTCATCTGTCATCTGCTACATATTTGTTTCACATTCGTTAGATTTAATTTGTTACGATTTGTGTTTTGTGAGAGTCTGGGGCTATCTTGGTTGTCAGGATCGAGTCTTGAGAAAACAATTTAATTGCGAAGATTCTTTTGGAAGAACCTCCCCGAGCGTGAGGTTATTTGTGATGATCTGTTGTGATTTGCTACGGCTCCGTCTAACTTTGCGACTTCAATTTTCGAGGTCGAAAATTTTCTTTTTAGAAGGGAAGAATTGTAAAACCCAGAATTATTGAACATCTAAAATACCCAAAATACCCTTATAATTTTTAAAACTTTTGATGATTATAACCTAAGTATTTAATTTGTTAATATTTGATCTAATAAACGTTATACGAATATTAAAACGTATGCTAAAATAAATTGTACCCGATTTAACCTATGTCACGTTTTCTAATGTTGATTTAGCCGAATTAATTGGTTGTCACATATGAATTGAACTTGTAGCATGTCTACATTCGTGATTGAATTAGTCTCCTTGATTTGCTCCTTTATTTTCGGCAACCTTCTTTTTTTGAGACACCCCACACGTTTTTTTTATAAACCAGGATCTCCCATAATTTTTGTTCAACACACACAACATACGACATCCCATTTTCAAACCCTAAAGAAAACCCTAAGCAAAATATAATCCGGCCGCCACCCCTTTTTCTTCCTTGGTTAAATCGATATACATACATGACACAAAAGAGCAGATCATAAAAACCTATCAAAACACAACGATGGCTGCCTGCTTCTTCTTCTCCATTGCTGATCGATCCAGGAGGGTACAAAGAGGTCGCTCTTGACCTGTTGTGAAGGTCTGATCGTAGTGTGCTGTTGGTTCGACATTAGAAGGTTCGAACGCGGGTTTCATGAAGGATTAGAAGCAATGGATTGCTGGCCAGGAACAGTCCGTACGTGGACTGTGGTTTTCTATTCGAGGGGTGTTGGTCTCTGTTCGGCTGGTATGTGATGTAGTTTTCGATCGTGGCGGCTCTTGTTTCCTTTATTCTTGTTCGTGTGACATGCTTCGAGGGTACGTAAAAACCATTTCTCTCTTGTTCGATTTGCTGCTTCTGTTTTGATAACATTTTGGCTTCTATACCGACAATACAAATGACCGCATAAAATCTTAAAAAAGCTCACATGAAATAATAAAGAGACGTCACATGTAAACTCACATAACGATTTGACAATCTGATCTAATCGATTTCGTACGTTTTGTTTTTCACATCTGTTATTAAATGACTTTGACCTATCTCCTATTGGACCTAAACATATGTTACCTAGTCTATTTAACGAGCTAATAAAATAAGGATGTGCATGCATGGTTATACATTATAAGAGAATGTTAAATTTGGTTTTAATAAAAAAAAAAAAAAAGATCTAATGGTGTTACTATCTGATTGTGGGTCACGACTTGGTTTTGTATGACAAATGATAGTCTTGCTTAATTTTGAGATGAATATAAAAAAAAAAGTGTGTGGCGCGGCTTATTTAAACAATAAAAGAAGTGGTTGTCTCGGCATATTTTTAACAAGAACGTGTCAAGGACTTATTTGTTTTCGAAATATTAAAAATCTTGGGTCGTCGCGGCATAAATATTAAGATCGTGAATACGTTAGTAAATTACATAAAATTATAATGACGGGGTCCAAAATTATTATCTTGATATTAATTTATTAAAATAAAGTTTAAAATAATTTATTTGACTTTTAATATTTAATTTTGATAATTTACATTTCATACCCTAAACTTATAATATTGACGTTTTAAATCCTAAACTACTATATCGGTCATTTTGGTCTTAAATATTATTAATTGTTTATAACCTTAAAGTATTAAATTACAATTTCGGGAACTTATCAAATATGGAAAGTTACTAATTCGGGAAACTTACTTAATATAGAAAGTTACTAAAACGAGTAATCTAATTTGAAATAGGTTATTAATAATAAGCCAATCATTAATTCGTGTAGATTCGCTGAAGAAGGAGTGACTTCCTATTCTTATGTTACGATATGATTTCGTTGGTGGTTTAAGGTACAAATATTCTTCCCTTTCAGTAGGGAATTCTTATGACTCTCTTTGATCCTTGACTTTGTTATGATCCCTTATGATTTGATTCGTTCATTATGATCCATTTGATATGATTCGTTGATATGATCTATTTGATATGAGCCTTGCTATGATACCTCTGATTTGATTCTGATTTGCTATCCACTTTGATTATGATTATGTGATTGCAAGATTCTGTTATATTATGCTCTGGGAGCATTCTGTTCTGTCATGCTCTGGGAGCATTTTGTTATGGATAGCATTGCTTTGTTTGTTCTGATATGTTCTGTTCTGATGCCCGAGTTTTTAGTCTACTCATGGAGATACCATGGGCGTGTCATTGAGGCACCAATGGCATGACACTATCTGGGGCGGTGTGATTAGTCCCCGGCGTCCCCGTCTGATTATGATATGATATGAGATCTCTTGGCCACTTTGTATATGATTTGTTTGTGGGGGGCGTATGGATGCATCCTAGGTTCTGTTTTGTTCTGAGAAGACAGTGACTGGCTGTACGTGCCTTGTACCCCTTTCACTTCGGGTACATTGGAGTTAGCTACTCTATGTACACCCTATGAATTGACGGATATGTGGTTATGTGATTTGATACCTATTCGAGTATCTCGTTAGGTCGGCTCGTGGCTTTCCTATGTTTCTTGTGTCTGTTCGAGTATCTCGTTAGACGCGCCTTTGTTGATACGTGCTCTTGATTCTCTTATGATTTGTTTATGCTTGATATATCTATGATGCTTCATTTCATTTGACTTATGATATTCGTTGATCTCTTATGCATTTGACAGATGATATTCCGTTCAGCAGAAGCTTATGATGTCTTGTTTCTTATACTCATATACATTTCATTCATTCATTTGCTTTGTTATATATCTGTTCACTGGGCTTTTTAAGCTCAGCCGCATTTCCTTTCCTGCGGCAGGTTATAGGTTGGAAGCTGGGGTTGGGTGAAGAGAGAGCATAGAAGCTTTAGTGGACTACCCCATGGACTAGAAGCCCATTACATCTGGACTAGTTTGTACTTGGATTAGATTAGATTTTGTTTAGTTTGTATTTTCCTTTCTTTTATAGTTTTAGTATTTCTTCTACACTTTTAGATTTTTCCCTTGTAACCTTTTGTTTTAAGTCTTCCGCTTGCGTTGTATGCTTTGATATGTCACCATACTGTAGCGCTCCGGACCCATGTCGGGTTGGGGTGTTACAAATTTAGTTAAAAATAAAGCTTCAACCAAAATGACACGACACTACGACCGAGGCGATACACTTGCTTAAACAAAGCTACAACGGATTAAGCAAGCTACAATGGTTTTCAACAATCCCTCTTCCATAAAATATACATATATTTTATTGTGACATTAATCGTAAGAAAGAACTCTAAAAAATGCGTTTAAAATTTATTCCTTATCTTTGAGATCAAAACTGATAAGCCCACGACACTGAGTTTCTACATCGTTCACCCTTATGCATTCACATGATCTTGATGCAAACCCGGGATCCAAAAACCCTGACCATTATACAAAAGAAACCCACCTCTCAAACAGCCCATGCGCCTTTGGTCGAATTGCAATTATGCTTCCTAATCTTACTCCCATCTAATTTACAATAAGAAAGCACTAACGCACAACATATAATTCATCTGCAAAATATTTGGCAACATATGCAACCTTACACAAATAAACCAAGTCAATAAACGTTTCCACTTCTCAATTCACCTTCAACATGTTCAAAGACTTGACCTCATCTTTAAACCAACAATATTTATCATCCTTTTTATAAATAAATTACTGATATGCAGGAAAACCCAAAATCAAAATCTAAAATCAAAACCTTAAAAGAATTAAAACCCATAATTAAAAACTAAAATCAAAACCTATAAGAAAGAAATATAATAAATAAATAAAGTCTACATCTGAAAATATGTAATTAGAGATGATAAACTTACAAAATTAACTCAGGTAGAATATTCATTATTTTCTTTTGCAATCCGCTTGTTATTCACCTTAAAACTGAAGATGTAAAGGGAGTGGTGGTGTTTTTTGGTAAAAAAGAAATAACGATAATAGGAGGTCGGGAGGGGTAGGGTTAGGGGTAGGCGGGTCTAGAGTGCTTAGGGGTGATGGTAGATTAGCGGGTACGCATAGGATTAGAGTGGGTAGCTAGAACGTAGGGTCGTTGACCGGTAAGCTCTTTGAGCTTGCTGACGTCTTGAGGAGACATAAGGTAGATATAGCGTGCTTCCAGGAGACCAAATGGAAGGGGTCTAGCATGAGGGAGGGAAACGGCTACAAGCTTTGGTACTCGGTCTCTAGGTCAGCGAGGAACGGAGTTGGAGTCATTCTAGCGGCGGGTCTGATGAAGCGAAAAGTGTACCGCTTTTGGGGGGTCATTTAAGGCTAAAGTCGAGATTATTTGATCAAATATTGCCTTAAATCGTTCCTTTTGTCATTTTAGGTACTTTTAAGAGGAATTTTACAAAAGGAAGCATTTTGGACGTTTTTGGAGTGAAAAAGTGCAGAAAACGACAAAGTCTAAAAGCATGTTGGAAATTACCTTTGACGGCGTCACATGTTGTTAGTGACGGCGTCATGAGTTGACAAAAGGGTGGATAAATCAAATACACATGAGTGACGGCCCGGAACCCGTATAGAGTGACGACATCAGAAGTGGATCTAGGCAATACAAGTTTAATTTAGCGGCGAGTTGACGGCGTCAGACTTAACTCTTGACGCCGTCAGATTACAAAATCTATATATAGTTTTCTAATTTCCATTCATTGTGTGCAACTTTTAGTGTGCAACTTTGAGGGAATAAAACCCTAGATGAATTTTCCAGCTATTTGAAGGGTTTCAACCCTTTGTTTCCTCCATGTTCAATTGAAGATAAGTACTTTACCAAATCATTCAATATGTGTATGTGTTGTTTGATTATATCTTACGCTTGTCTTCTTTTTAACATGCTAGGCTAGGTTTCTTTCATGTTTGCTTGGATGTAATGAAACCTAGATGTTAATTATTGGTTGATCGTTTGTTTATAATTGTTGTGGATGAATGAATTCGATGTTAGGCTTAAGAAACTGGCAGACTTCAATTTAGTAACTTGCTTGAACGTCTTAAGAAACATGATCGGATATGTACTACGATTATTTGGTTATATTTAATGCATAGGTAACTTCCAGGGATACCATGTTAGGAGCTTTTAGTCGGCTCGACATAGGATTGAGGTTGAAGCCTATAGAGTTAGGGAAGATCGTACACGGCCCCACGACTAGTATTAAGGAATATAACCCGTCATCCATGCAATTTTAACAAGCTAATCAACAGGTAAAAGATATCTAGGGAGTAATGAAATCTAAGTAAACACACTTTCTCTCATTATTGTTTACACCATAATTTAGTTTAAGTTTATTTTATTTTATTTTATTTTGATTGCATCTTTAGTTAATTGGGTTAGTTGACTAGCAACTAATTTCGCCCACTCCTTCAAAACTCGAGATTTTTACTTGCTTTCCTTAAAATATAAAAATACAAAAAGAATCATCCCTCACCCCTAGACCTAGTTTAGTAGAATTTTAACCCTAGCAAACACTATTCCTAGAGTTGAACGATCAATCCCCTGGTACTTGTCACTATACTATACTGCAATGAACAGGTACACTGCCTGGTGGGGATTGAAAGCTTCTCAAGATCCCTTGAGAGGTAAAACCTTTTGCGAAGGTGCAATTCCACGCATCAAGTTTTTGGCGTCGTTGTCGGGGAATAGTTATTGTCTAGGTTAAAATTTCTTTTTATTAGGTCTACTTGCTAGATTCCTTTCTAGTAAGATTTTTATTTTATTTTTATAGGATTCTTTAGTCTATCTTAATTCGTTGTTCCTTTGTTCGTAACCTTTGCCATCCGCCATCATGGAAGGTGGTAATCTCTTTGATCCCATCAACCCACCACAACAAAACCACCCACAAAACCCACCACTAGCAAACCAACCTCCTAGACCCCGAACCTTAGGAGAGTACTCCCGTCCTTGCCACCAAGGCTATCGAAACACCATTGAGCTCACTCAAGGAGCCAATGTGTCCCCCTTGCGATCCGACACCATCCGGTTGGTGCAAAGCGGATGTGCATTCCATGGACTTCGTTCCGAAGATCCTAATCAACATCTCAAGGATTTCCTCAAAATAGTAGATTCCATAGACCTTAATGTTGTAACTCGAGAGACGACCCGATTGCGTCTCTTACAATTCTCTCTACGTGACCAAGCTAGTCAATGGCTTGAGCGTTTACCAGCGGGATCCATCACCTCTTGGGATGATCTCACAACTCGTTTCCTTGCTCAAATTTTCCCACCGAGGAGAACTACTAAGCTTAGAAATGATATCTTGATGTTCCAACAACGTCAAGGTGAAACTCTCTATGAAGCATGGACTCGTTTCAAGGACTTACTCCAAAAAGTCCCTCATCATGGTATAGATCTCCGGCTCCAAATCCAAATTTTTTACGACCATGTCGACTTCCATACCAAACGTACCATTGATCAAGCCGCTGGCAGTATATTGTGTGACAAAGACGCCAAAGAGTCATGGGAAATCATTGATGAACTTGCATTCGATGATAATGAGTTATGGGAGATTGTCCATGTCGTAGAATCTGCCGTCAATGCAATCTCATCGTCAGGAGGGACCACTCAACTTTCCGAAGAGAACCTCTGCGAACTTGAGAGAAAAGTTGACTATCTCATAGAAAAATGAAAAAAATCTTTAAGTCCTGGACATGTGAGGGTCAACTCTATCTCAAACGTAAACCCAACACCGTTGTCCGAATCACCCCTTAGAGAGAATGCCGAAACCTTTCAAAAATATGCTCGGCCCTATACCCCTCCTCAAAACCTCAGCCCGGAGTTTGAAACTCGAATGAGAGAATATATGTCCACTCATTCTAAGCGGTTGGCAAAATTCGAGGAGGCAGTCTATAGACAAAAGGAGGAGATGCAAGAGAAAATGACGGAGATGATGAGCTTATTAGAAGAATACTCAAACATAAAGACTCCGGAAAAGTTGTTGTTAAGGAAGGAAGACGTCACCCCCACTACCAAGTTTGTTAACTCTATATCCATTATCCACGAGGGCAATGAAGAAAAGGAGACCCCCATTGCACAAACCGTTGAGGAATCCCCAAAATCTCAATCATTAGGGTACTATCTAAAGCATGAGATAAATGAGAAAATAATAACCAACTGGATAGAGGGCGACAGACGTAATCGATCTTCCAAAAAGGACTTTGAAGGAGAATAAGTAGGAGAGGATGATTATGACACCGTGCCTTGGGGACCGGTATACGAAAAGTTACTTAAGCAAAAAGTGGCTACGAAGCAGATGGCTTATGGGAACTTTGAAATACCAGCTAGCATTGGGAGATTGCAATATTTAGATGCTTTTGCCGATCAAGGATCAGAGGTGAACCTGATGCCTTTGACTATCTATGCCCAACTCACCAATGAAATGCCGGCCACTACTCGCGTTAGGCTATCTTTCGCTAGTCACTCTTATGTGTATCCTTTAGGAATTGCAGAAGATGTGCTTGTCAATGTAGCAGGTTTCATATCCCGTCGATTTCATGATTATCGATGATAAAGAAAAAAGGTGTATGCCAATAATCCTTGGAGCACCATTCCTTACCATGGCAAGGGCTGTTATCAATTATGAAAAATGGGAGATTGAACTTAAGTCAGGAAAAAGGAAGATTCACTTCCCCATGATCCCCAAGATATGTGCGAGAAAGCATGATGGAAAGGAGGCTCAAAAATAACGCCGGCACACCGCATAATCATGTTCAAGAAAAAATCCTTGCATGGGAAACAAGGATTAAAAGATACAAAGAAACTACGTTTGAAAAATGCAAAAGTAGTGATAAAATTCATGTCAAGATTGAATGTATTCAGCCGACGGAGAATCATGCCCCATTTACAGAAGGAGACTTGGTACTCTTAAGGCATTCAGAGATAAAAATACCTCTCGATGAACCAAGTCTCTGGTGGTATGGACCATTCACAATCAAAAGCCTACGCTAGGATGGGGTAGTTACCTTGAGCAGTGAAAGAGGGGGATAGGTGACTGCGAGTGTCGAGCGATTGAAATACCACCACCCTGATAGCAAGGATTATACTTATATGGGATACGTCATATCACGAGACGAGGTCACGTAATAGCCCATGACTTTGAGTCTAGCTACAAGACTCGTAAATAAAGAAAAGCGCTTCTTGGGAGGCAACCCATGTTTTATTTGTTTTGTTTGATTGTTTGTTTGTTTGTTTGTTTGATTGTATTTGTTTCCGTATGCATGCTTTATTTTTATTGTTTGTGGATCATGTTTCAAACTAAATTGTGAAAATGATTTACCTTGTTGTTTGTCTTAACTTCATAAAAAGGTATTTTGCAAAAGCTAAGTGTAAAGGGAAATCTAAATTTGTTTTAAAGAACGGAAATTGGACATGACCCACAAAAATATTAAATGAACATGTGTATTAGTAGTTGTTTGAGTCAAATGCTTGTATCGAGTCATAATGATGTTTTGTAGGAAATTCCAGGAATTAAGGCATAAGTTTTCCAGAAATTTTCCGGAAACTTAACATGAGATTTCTGTCAGAACACTCTGACGACGTCAGGATTAACACCTGACACCGTCAGGTGTAAAATTCTGGAAATTTTACAAGTTTTGTTTTTCTAACGGAGTCTTAAAGTTTTTGTTAATTCTTTAGTTTTATAAATTCCAGGAAATTTGCAAACATTCATTCCACAAGCATTATATCCTTATATATAGATTGCCGTCGATTTTACGCGAGGTTGCCATGATTGTTTTCTCAGGTTTAACAGGTTATATTGGACAAGAAGATGATTTATTATTTCGGAAGGGAAGCTTTCAACATTCATTTTCTTGTAGGAGGATTTAACCATGTTAACGATTTATCCACACCGAACGAATCAGGGGAGTATTTGTTTTCATTCTTTTACCTTATTTACTTTTACATCTTTTTATTGAATATTGGGGACAATGTTCAGCTTAAGTGTAATGGGGGGGGGGGTTAAATGATGATACTTTAGAGAATATAATTATGCTTGAGTTTGTTTGTTCAATAGTAGGTGTGTAATAAAACTAAGAGAAATACTTGTTAGGGCAATTTTAGTGCAAAATTTAAATTTTTTAACAACATTTAGGAGTAAAGCTTTAGCCTTAATGAGCGTCTCATGGATAGGAGTTGTATGACTAGCACAAAAACCGTACCACTCAAAAAAATTTCCACCCAAATATGTGAGGTTCCCTTTAGATTTGTTAGGAAAAGCATTCATTATTAGTGCTTATGAGTGTACCGGTAGTACTTAGATTCTAGAACTTGCGTTAGTAATGCATCTCAAGACCGCTAGTGAGACTACATTCGTGTATTAGGATTTACTACATGATAAGAGGTATTAGGATCACCCTTGTGTTAAACCTGTATCATAATTACTTGACAATTTAATTCAATGACCTTGACTAGTAAAGTCAATTAATTTTTCCCACACCTTTGCGTTGTACTCATTTTTAGTACACGATACCCCTAGTACACCCCTCCGAGCCTATCTTTTTGTTTCTAACTTTAAGCATTATACTTAAAGGAAGAATTTGTTTACAACCCCCCCAAATGTGCAACCAAATCGCCTTAGCCTTCCGTGTATGCACTCATATTTAGTGCATTATTGTTATATGTTTAAACCCTTAGTTAATTATCTAATTGATTACATGGTTGCTAAGTCGAGTCATATCTTGTACATATTGTTTTGGGACGATTGGGACTCATGGGTAAAGTACTATTGTTATGGATTAATGTAGAAAAACATCATATATTACCCCCATATGTGCGTTAATTTTAAAAAGTACTCCAAGTGTTTTGATTATCTTAATTCGAGTCATTAGAATAGTTAATTTTAAAGTATGTAAAAGTTCAAGTGTAAGGGGAATGCAAATTCCCTATGATTTATTATTTTGGATGGTAGGGCAAGAGTGTATGCAAAAAACTTAAAAAAAAAATCAAAAAAATCAAGAAAAAGAAAAAAAGAGAAAAAACATACGGACTACCATCCCGTTTCCTTTTATGTTTGTTTTATGTTTTTTTTAGTTTATGATTAGCTTAAGTCGAGTCGAGTCTTGGCTTAACAACGCTACATTGTACATGTAATTGACCAAGATGATTAACTCGCCACCAGAAAATATTGTATTTATCCAACAAAACCCTGTTTATCCTATCCCTATACATAACGTTATAACCCTTTAAAAGATCTCTTTGATAGTTTATCCTAGGTGCTTACGCAAGTGGTGGAGGTTTGATCCTTTCCCAAGCCTATGGTAATCTATTTGCTATGATAGGTAGTGAGAGATGTTTTCCATTTCCATATTGTGATATATATACTTAATTACATCCGAGAGATGTGAGTATCTAAACACTATTTGTGAGGTGCTAGTGTATAATTTTCGTGCTTGTTTTTGGTTAAAGTGGAACGATTATTTGTTTTAATTACTTTTATTTTAGTGTTAAATGACCCCTAACTTGTATTTTGATTAGAATAAAAGCGCATTTGCTTGAGGACAAGCAAATCTCAATTGTAAAGGTATTTGATGAAGCGAAAAGTGTACTGCTTTTGGGGGGTCATTTAAGGCCAAAGTCGAGATTATTTGATCAAATATTGCCCTAAATCGTTCCTTTTGTCATTTTAGGTACTTTTGAGAGGAATTTTACAAAAGGAATCATTTTGGACGTTTTTTGAGCGAAAAAGTGCAGAAAACGACAAAGTCTCAAAAGCATGCTGGAAATTACATTTGACGGCGTCACAAGTTGTTAGTGACGGCGTCATGAGTTGACAAAAGGGTGGATAAATCAAATACACATGACGTGCCAGAATGTTTTGTGAAGGGGGTCTGACGGCGTCATGTACAAAAAGTCCAAGGCCATCAAGAGTTATCATAAAGAATGACGGCCCAGAACCCGTATAGAGTGACGGCATCAGAAGTGGATCTAGGCAATACTAGTTTAATTTGGCGGCGAGTTGACGGCGTCAGACTTAACTCTTGACGCCGTCAGATTACAAAATCTATATATAGTTTTCTAGTTTTCATTCATTGTGTGTAACTTTTAGTGTGCAACTTTGAGGGAATAAAACCCTAGACGAATTCTCCAGCTATTTGAAGGGTTTCAACCCTTTGTTTCTTCCATGTTCAATTGATGATAAGTACTTTACCAAATCATTCAATATGTCTATGTGTTGTTTGATTATATCTTACACTTGTCTTCTTTTTAACATGTTAGGCTAGGTTTCTTTCGTGTTTGCCTAGATGTAATGAAACCTAGATGTTAATTATTGGTTGATGGTTTGTTTATAATTGTTGCGGATGAATGAATTTGATGTTAGGCTTAAGAAAACTGGCAGACTTCCATTTGGTAACTTGCTTGAACGTCTTAAGAAACATGATCGGAGGTGTACTACGATTATTTGGTTATATTTAATGCATAGGTAACTTCCAGGGATACCATGTTAGGAGCTTTTAGTCGGCTCGGCATATGATTGAGGTTGAAGCCTATAGAGTTAGGGAAGATCGTACACGGCCCTACGACTAGTATTAAGGAATATAACCCGTCATCCATGCAATTTTAACAAGCTAATCAACCGGTAAAAGATATCTAGGGAGTAATGAAATCTAAGTAAACACACTTTCTCACATTATTGTTTACACCATAATTTAGTTTAAGTTTATTTTATTTTATTTTGTTTGCATCTTTAGTTAATTGGGTTAGTTGACTAGCAACTAATTCCGCCCACTCCTTCAAAACCCGAGATTTTTACTTGCTTTCCTTAAAATATAAAAATACAAAAAGAATCATCCCTCACCCCTAGACCTATTTTAGTAGAATTTTAACCCTAGCGAACACTATTCCTAGAGTTGAACGATCAATCCCCCGGTACTTGTCACTATACTATACTACAATGAACAGTTACACTGCCTGATGGGGATTGCAAGCTTCTCAAGATCCCTTGAGATGTAAAGCCTTTTGCGAGGGTGCAATTCCACGCTTTAGGGTCTTAAGGATAATGTGGTGCATGTGGTTAGGAGGAGCGATAGAACCATTAAGATTACGTTGGTTATTGATGGAGAGACCGTTAATGTGATCAGTGCATATGCACCGCAAGTGGGTCACATTAACATGGAGAAGAGGAGTTTCTGGGACTCCCTCGACGCGCTCGTGAGGGAGTGCCCTGCAGACCAGCGACTGATTATAGGAGGTGACTTGAACGGTCATATAGGAGCTATAGCAGATGGATACGCGGGGGTTCACGGAGGATTCGACTATGGAGTTTGGAATGAGGAAGGTTGCTCGATACTTAAATTAGCTACCGCTCACAACTTGATGGTGGCGAACTCTTTCTTCAAGAAGAGAGACGTCCACTTAATTACCTTCCAGAGTGGGGGTCACAGCACCCAAATTGACTACCTGCTGGTGCGCAGAGATGACCTTTGAGCATGTAAGGATTGCATGGTTTTCCCTGGCAAGGCATGCTCATCCTAACACAGATTGGTTGCATTGGACGCACTTTTTTTAGAGGCAACGACACGGTAGAGAGATGACAGGGATGCCGAGTATTTTGTGGAAGAATCTGAACGGAGATGCGGTGGAGTCGTTTAGAGCGAAAGTCTTTGAGGGTCTCTTTTCTTGGGCGGAGGACTTGACTTCTAAGGACGCGGACCAGTTGTGGAACACCCTTGCGTGCACCATCAGAGACGCGGCATAGGATTCCTTGGGTGTGACTAGTGGGTCAGCGAGAACCCAGTCAACCCACAGGGAATCGTGGTGGTTCAGTGAGGAGGTGCAAATCAAAGTAGTAGAGAAAAAAGCTCGGTTCAAAGAGCTTCTTTTGAGCAGAGAGAGCCACCAAGCAGATAGAGCCGCTGCTGAAGAGAGGTATAAAGTGTGTTAATACAAATATCGCCTAAAAACGTTATTTATATTTTACGATCTTTGCTAAGTTTTGTTAATGACAAAGTATGAACTTTAGCTAATAGTAAATCATCACTTTAGTGTTTAAGTCTTGTTTAACTAAGGTTTACATTTCCTTTTAAACAAAACATTGTTTTTATTTCTTTAATTAGAAAGTGTCTTGTCACATCATACATTTATGGCAAGCTTGTGTATTTGACTTGCCATAACATCTTACACATTTTTGGAAGCTTTCCAAATTGGATTCAATGTGTTTGACTAGTTGTTGTTGATGTGACTTTGGTTGGTTTGAATGATTTATTGCAAAACCTACTGCAAGCCTGGCGGAACCCTGGGGATACACGGGCGGAACCCATCTGAGGGTTCCGCCGTATTCGCCAGACCTGCTGTTTGTTTTGCAATAAATACCAAGCCACTTGTTTGTTTTGAGTCATCACTTTAGGACATATATTTTCATATACTCTCTCAACTAACTCAATAACATTTGACTTGTGTGATCCTCTTATGTAGTAAGGGACTTCACAAGCTCATCCAAGAAGTTACAAGTTTCAACTCTAAAGTTGCAAGACTTGTTAGCTTTGTTATGTATAAGCTTTGGTAGTTTATACTTCATTTGTATCGTGTGTATAGAAGTGATCGGTTAGTATTTTAGGCCTCAAAATACATAGTGTGTCGGGAGTTGTTGTACCCTTGTAAAAGAACTAACGGGAGTGGTTGTACCCTTGGTAAAGAACTCGACATCTAGCTTAGTGTCGGTAAAAGTATAAGCGATGATGGGAGTGGTTGTACCCTTGTAAAAGAACTCGACATCTAGCTTAGTGTCGGTAAAAGTGTAAGCAACGATGGGAGTGGTTGTACCCTTGTAAAAGAACTCGACATCTAGCTTAGTGTCGGTAAAAGTGTAAGCGACGTTGTAAAGGTTTCTCCACCGGGAAAGGAGCTTGTTGATTAGTGCTTATAACTCTCGAGTTGGAAACTCGGGGCGTGGATGTAGGGCAAGGAAAAAAAGTCCTTGTAGCCGAACCACGATAAACAATCGTGTTGTGGTTTGATCGTTTCTTTCTTTGTCTTTGCTTATTACATATTGTCTTTAGTTAGAATTGTTAATCACACGTAAAGCTTTTCAAAGAATTAAACAAGTAAAGTTGTGCTTATGTCTTTAAACAAACGTAAAGTTTTAAAAGATAATCAAGTTAAAAAGCGGTAAACTATTCAACCCCCTTCTAGTTTTCCATGATTGGCATCAGGAGCTACGTTACTCAAGATCTTTAAAATATAGTGTATTTTAAAACTTGGATCGATCCATGGATTTTGAAAATCCCAAAGAAGGGCAACCTATTCAAAACCCACCGCTATTTGAAAAAGAAAACTTCCTTGAATGAAAAAGTAAATTTGAAAACTATGTGAAATCAATTGATCAAGATCTTTGGCATATTATTTCTATTGGTGATTTCAAACCAACGAAAACAAGTTTCGAAAACTAAGATGACTATCCTAAACTTGATAAAAATACTAAAGCTAAGATAATGATTTATAAAGCTTTATCAAGTACCGAATATGAATGAGTGTATTTTTGTCAAACGGCTAATGATATTTGGAAAAATATGTTAAACTTTCATCAAGAAATATGTCAAGTCAAAGATGATCAACTTGATCTCACATATGAATTAGAAGTCTTTGAAAAATTAATAGATAGACATTTAGTTGAGATAAATACATGTGCTACTAGTTTAAATGTTTTAAATGAAGGTGTAAGTGAAGATGATTACTCATGTCGTGCTCTTAGTGGACTTGCTTACGATTCATGGAATAACACGGATGAAGATGAAGTCAACCATCCGGCTTGTGATTCTCAACTAGATAAAACATCAAGCAAGGTACATTTTGAAACCAAACACTTTTGCTTTGACACATTTATCCTAGAGTTATTCTAAACCAGAAAATAAGTCTAAACTTTTATGCAACATGGACCTAAAAACTATCTTTAACAATGAACCTTCAAAATCTTGTGTGAATAATTTTGAAAATGAAATAATGTTAGAAGATAAGATGTCTAGACTTGAGAGTCATGTTGAAATTGATTTAGAATGCAAATTATGTCTAGATTACAAACATGAAATTCAAAGACAAAATGAAAAAGGAAAAATGCTTGCTAAATTTGAAGAAAGTTCAAAAGCTCTTGAATGTTGTTTGAAGAGTCAAAAGTCGTTTAGAGATAGAACCGGATTAGGATTTAACTCTAATGAACCATCAACAAGTAAAACAAAGCAAGTTGTGTTTGTGAAACCTAGGAGACAATTGTAGGAGTAATTCTATCTCTAGTAGGAGCTCATGATAAAAGGACAAAGATATCATGTTCAAATATTTTTATGTGTTTGTCTAACCTCCTTGGATTCATAAGTATTTGAGTTTAGCTTTTCTACGAGTCAAGATTATTTGCTTAATGATTATCTTCTTGATGGCTAATCTATGGAGCTTAAAAGGTACACGTATCTTCGACTTACCTTTCAGTGTTTCATGTTGATTAGTATTAAGTTCTGTCATGGGTGATACTAGTAGTTTTTACTCTAAGATGGTTATGTTGTGTAAGTAACAATAAGGATTAGATCCTTTGTGATTAAAGGATTTAGACACTACTTTTAATAGGAAATATAAGGTGTTTTACTTCTTTTAACCTTCGGGAAAAGACACGAGTAACTCTTGAGTGAGTCTTACTTAATACTTGTCTACAAGTGAGCTAACTAAGAATCTCCTAAGTGATGAGACAACCTGTCACACCCCCAAAATCGGGTCCAGCGGAAGCATACATGTAGCTGGGGTGTAACTCAATTGGTATCTCAACACAAGTACAAAAATGGTTTTCACTTCAATCATTTAGAATAAAATAGTTTAATCAAAAATGTTGAATTTACATTGTTAAAAGTAGTGCGGAAGTAGGCCTTTAAAATACTTTTAAACGGTCCCCAAATGAATATCAGAGTCTTCTATGACCATGCCATGCCCTGCCAAAACCTCTAGTAGCGTGCCATTGCTTAATACCGGAAAATACATGCTAAAATGTCAACACGAGGTTGGTGAGTTCATAAAGTCTTGTGAAAAAGAATGTAATGCATATGAATGAAGATTTCCCAGCAAAGGCATCGTAAATCCACTCAGTTCCAAGTCCCGCCATAAGAGACTTGTAACCTGTGTGCTTACGACCCACTGCCAAATATGATTTGGTATGTATAAACAAAAGTAATATGTGGTCCAAGATTCAAAGATAAGTATAGCAATGTCGCTATATGAAGGTAAAAGTGATAATGTAGCCATGGCGATGTCGCCATAAAAATGAATCTGACCATAAGCAAAACGCATAAATAGTTTATCGAACAAAGTTTCATAGCACCAGTTTAGGAAAGAATATTGATTGCACTAAGTTCAAGGTACCGAAAAGGTTTTCTAGCTATATGTAGGAGGTTACGCTCCCAAGTAATGTAGGTAATCACATACCTATGAAATGTAGGTAATCACACACCTAAGAAATGTAGGTAATCACATACCTATGAAATGTAGGTAATCAAGCATACCTAAGAAATGTAGGTAATCAAACATACCTAAGAAATGTAGCTAACGGTTCTTAACTTAGGCAATCATATGTAATCTGTAAATCGTTTAAATTTATGCACTCATGTCCATGAGTAAATAGCAAGTAGGTAACAAGTGAATAGTATTGTACTCGGATAATCAAACAAGTATTTAGATAAAGCTGAAAATATTTGAGTAATCAACCATGTATAGCAAGTAATGCGTTTAAGTAAAACGAGCATGTATTCTCCCCCCAAAGAGTTTACAAAACAATTAAAAGAGTAGGGGTTATGACTCACCTCGAAATGATGATACAAGGATGTGAAATGATAGGGACAATAAGGCGCGAATGTTAGCCGCAACCTAAATGAATGAATATGTTCTACTTTAGATCATGAAATGATGTAATGAATATGCATGCACATGATACCTATACCACTCATAACTTGAAAATACTTATTATAGTAATAGTAAAATGTATTCCATACTTAAGAAAAATAAGTCATAACTAGACTTGTAAAAACTAGTCGTAGTATATCGTATATAGAAAGTTAGTGTTATAATCTCCGCCTTGAAAACCTTGAAGTAACGTCTATTAGTCGTAAAAGTATTTTCTAAATCTTTGGTTGAAAAGTTCCCCTGAGTTACTGAGTTTTCCAGGATTTCAATTTTGGGACAGCAGGTTTATATATATGTTCCAAATCCATTTCTAATGTTCTAAACTAGTTTCTAATCTACCCAAATCACATCCAATCACCACAAATCTAGTCTAATCCTACCATACACCTTCTCAAGGTGTCATGGGTTCTTAAACATCATCAATCAAGTAAATCTAACAAGGGTTTCCATTTCTAGTGTTTCAAAGATATATATATATATATATATATATATATATATATATATATATATATATATATATATATATATATATATATATATATATATATATATATATATATATAATGAGTGGTATAACTAGTATATGCATGAAATCTTGTATGGAAATCATATAATCATGAAAATAACTTGAAGAAATTATGAAAAAGAGTTTGACAACTTACTTTGAAAGATTAGTGAGATTTGGAGATGAAAACTTATAAAACCTTGAGTTTTTATTTCAAAACTCAAACAAGGATTGAAAGTAGAGCTTGTTTATGTCTTGATCTTGAAAAAATAATGGATCCTTGATGGTGTTCTTATTTTGGTCGTGGCTAGGGAGGAAGAAAAAGAGAGAAAACCTTGACTTTGATTATTAGAAAACAAGTATGAATGTGTAAAGATGTTTAAGTATGAAAACATCTAAATCAATGGCAAAATGGTAAATAAAGGGTGAAGTTTAAGTAACATGGGGAGGGGGGGCGGCACATGTTGGATGAGTATGTAGGAAACTTGTTAATATCTAGTTCACGGAGTCGGTTTTGGTTCCGATAATCGCTAATCGTAAAGTGTTAAGCCGCGAAACGTAAATCCGGGTATCGTAAAAATATGAAACTTGAAAGAATGACTAAACTTGTCAAAATACTGCATAATAAAATATAAAATGAATGGTAAGTTCCATCGGGTTGCTTAAATGCTGTTAAAACTGGTAACACGGGTTTAAAATGCGTAATTCGCGTAAAACGCTGAACTGGAAAACGTAAAATTCCAAAACTTTTAGAATTGTCGTAAAATGAGGGAAAATCATATTTCTATCATTTATAGTGACGTTAAAACCCAAAAGTAAATCTCGGACACGGCTTCGTGATTTTTGCAGAAATGATCCGACGAGCACCAAACTCTCGGATTATCATTAAAATAGTTTAACTTACGAGAATATAAAATTAAAAAAATCGAAGATGAATAGTAAAATGAATAGTAACTTTCCGAAATGAAAAATAAAATTTCGATGTTTGAAAAAGGACATGAAATTACGAGTTGTGACATTCTTCCCCTCTAAAAGGAACTTCGTTCCGAAGTTCAGTTTGTGTTGGTCTTTAGAGTGGTATTGGTGAAAAGATGATAATATTCGAGAATTCCAGCAAACTTTCACGATAGGAATTCGACTTCGCTTCAACAGTTCAACCTTACAGTCCATGATTTCTATTGGTTCTCCTACAAGGTTTAGGTTTGTCATTGTTTGGATTCCTTCCAATGGAATCATGAGTGACTAATCTGAAAGTCATTTCTTGAGATTTGGAAAACGTGAAACGTGTTTGTGTAACCTACTGTTTTCTAACAAGGCTCAAGTCTGACGGCCACTAGGCCTATTTTGTCTGAAATATTAAATAGTCCAGTGTATATCGGGTTTAACTTTATAAATTTTTCTGAATGGTAACATGCATTTCCTAGGCAGAATCTTTCAACATAACCCTGCCACCAACTTGAAATTCTAAGGGTTTACAATTTATCGAACATGTAACTGATTCTTGATTTGTAGGAAATTCCAGGTTATTTCATGAATGCTTACAGAACTAGTGAGTTGGGCTTTTCTAAATTTCACTCCGTCAATGGGTTTTGGTACTTCGACCATAGAGTGCCTCGATTGGTGTAGTCTCTATACTTGTGCGGTAACTATGGTTGTAAGGGAATCTGATTTATGGCAAATGGTTAGTCCAACCATTTCTAGAGTCAATCACTCATGCTCTGAGCATATCTCCCCATGTTTGAATCGTTTTCTAATTTCTGACCATTGGTCTGCAGATGATAGGTGGGGTAGTTCCAAAGGAATCTTAATGTAATCACTAGGAGTTTGAGGTAAATCAAATTCCTCTATTAGGAATAATTGAAATGGATATCATGAATCTTGTGGAAAAACTCACAAGGTTAAGTCCGTCAAAGGGTGTTATTGGAAATAATAGATTAGTATAAGGTTGTGATCCTTCGCAGGATGTCATGAATTGAGTCTTTCTCCACCTACGATACTTAGTCTCCATTACTAAGATTTTCCCCAAGCTCTATGTCATCAAATCACAAAATCCTGAATGTATAAGTGATGTAATATAATGATTGATTTTTCAAAGTTTGTTTTGAGATTGTGTTTTGTTCATAAACCTTCCCCGAATAAATGAATCTACAAGTTTAAGCAAACGGCTTTCCAAGTAACATTTTTCTTGATGTTTCAAAATTTAATAGTTATGCAAGATAGGACAGTTTTCAATATAAGGTGGATAATATGGTTTACCAAAGATCGATGTTTAAAATTTCCTAACAATTCAATAGTTTCGTAAAGGATTAACCAAAAGGAATTTGCTTATCAAAATAAGTGTCTCAGAAAAGTATTTCTTACAAGATATATGTTTTGTATAACTGTAGTTTGGAGAAAAATCCATTTAAAAGTGAAAGTATTAAGAGGATAAAATAGTCAGGTATGTATGTCTGCACAAAGGCATAGGTGTCTAACATGTTTGGATAAAGTCTATTGGTGAGGACATGTTCAATCTATAGTCTCGGTTAAGAGGTTGGATTTATCTCTATGGTGTTGCTTAGTGAGCACTCGTATCGAAAATAATCAAGTAATTCAGTCAAGCCAATACTTTCTAGATGATAGAATTTTTGGTGATCGGGCCAGTGATAGTGGTTCGAATTGTTTTGTGATATCCTGAGATTTTTGTTGAGTTTTGAATGGTCTTAGTGTACCGAGGGATCCTCCTTATAAATGGTATGGAAAGTCTTTCCTAGGGAGGTCATGGATAATATCCACTTATCAATATTGGAGGTAGTGAGGGATGAGTGACATAGGATTCTATAGAGTGTCACCTAATTTCTTATATAAATAGGGATGGGAAAGGGAAATAATAATGATGGCGAGAAGGAAAGAGACAGTGACAACTGCGACAAAATGAGATTGTGATAAAAGAAAATACTGTGATGTAAGTGTATTGTGCATAGACGTAAATGTTCATGAAATTAAATGACCAGTTGACGTGCTTCTAAGCGGCGGTTCACGAAGTGATGAAAGGTATGAATATTCTGACAACGAGAGTATACACACACATGAATGAAACATTTGGAAAATGAGTTGAGAATTTATTCCAGACAAAATTTTATTATAACCATTCTCAGTGTTGCAAAATTCATTTCTGAGTCGGATATAGGTGGTCAGCCTATGTCCTACTATCCCGGGTCGAATATAAATGACCAGTCTATATTCTACCGAGGTTGGATGAATTTTGAAATACTCAGCTCAGTCATACTAAGACTATGTCCTTCACAAATACCAAGACGTTCTGAAAGACTAAAGCAGGTGACCAAACTCGAGGTCAAATGATGAAACTATGCAAGGAAAACATAATGCGGTGACATATATGATACGTGAACATGCTTATATGAAAGACAATTATAGTAATCAACTAGAATAAATGAATATAGTATACAAGATAATGAGACACAAATCTCATCACCTATGTCAGTAACTAACCACAAATGAGGCTTCAGCTTAGCAGGCAGGCACGTGACGGTCATAGGGTTAAGTTTTCGTAAAAGTAGCTATAGTCTAGGTTTTAAAAATACTCAGTTCGCTATAGCCAAAGCTCTGATGCCAATCTGTCACACCCCCAAAATCAGGTCCAGCGGAAGCATACATGTAGTTGGGATGTAACTCAATTGGTATCTCAACACAAGTACAAAAATGGTTTTCACTTCAATCATTTAAAATAAAATAGTTTAATCAAAAATGTTGAATTTACATTGTTAAAAGTAGTGCGGAAGTAGGCCTTTAAAATACTTTTAAACGGTCCCCAAATGAATATCAGAGTCTTCTATGACCATGCCATGCCCTGCCAAAACCTCTAGTAGCGTGCCATTGCTTAATACCGGAAAATACATGCTAAAATGTCAACATGAGGTTGGTGAGTTCATAGAGTCTTGTGAAAAAGAATGTAATGCATATGAATGAAGATTTCCCAGCAAAGGCATCATAAATCCACTCAGTTCCAAGTCCCGCCATAAGAGACTTGTAACCTATGTGTTTACGAACCACTGCCAAATATGATTTGGTTTGTGTAAACAAAAGTAATATGTGGTCCAAGATTCAAAGATAAGTGTAGCAATATCGCTATATGAAGGTAAAAGTGATAATGTAGCCATGGCGATGTCGCCATAAAAATGAATCTGACCATAAGCAAAACGCATAAATAGTTTATCGAACAAAGTTTCATAGCACCAGTTTAGGAAAGAATATGGATTGCACTAAGTTCAAGGCAACGAAAAGGTTTTCTAGCTATATGTAGGAGGTTACGGTCCCAAGTAATGTAGGTAATCACATACCTATGAAATGTAGGTAATCACACACCTAAGAAATGTAGGTAATCACATACCTATGAAATGTAGGTAATCAAGCATACCTAAGAAATGTAGGTAATCAAACATACCTAAGAAATGTAGCTAACGGTTCTTAACTTAGGCAATCATGTGTAATCTGTAAATCGTTTAAATTTATGCACTCATGTCCATGAGTAAATAGCAAGTAGGTAACAAGTGAATAGTATTGTACTCGGATAATCAAACAAGTATTTAGATAAAGCTGAAAATATTTGAGTAATCAACCATGTATAGCAAGTAATGCATTTAAGTAAAACGAGCATGTATTCTCCCCCAAAGAGTTTACCAAACAATTAAAAGAGTAGGGGCTATGACTCACCTCGAAATGATGATACAAGGATGTGAAATGATAGGGACAATAAGGCGCGAATGTTAGCCGCAACCTAAATGAATGAATATGATCTAATTTAGATCATGAAATGATGTAATGAATATGCATGCACATGATACCTATACCACTCACAATTTGAAAATACTTGTTATAGTAATAGTAAAATGTATTCCATACTTAAGAAAAATAAGTCATAACTAGACTTGTAAAAACTAGTCGTAGTATATCGTATATAGAAAGTTAGTCTTATAATCTCCGCCTTGAAAACCTTGAAGTAACGTCTATTAGTCGTAAAAATAAACTTGTAATCACTAGTAATTCATTAGTTATGAATTTGGCAATTTAGTAGTATTTCTAGAAAATCTAGGATTTAGTACATAGAAGTAGTATTATTATTATTTCTAGTAAAAGCTGTCAATTATATAGAGATTTTGCCGATATTGAAACGTGAATAACTTGGTCGTTTTAAGTTCATTTTCTTCGTTCTCTATATCCACGGATTCGTCTTAGTATGTACTAATATATTTTTGATAACTCAGCTTCTCTAGGTTACGTCTAACGCCTCGGTTTGTCCACCAAAAATCGTCCAACAGCATACAATTTTCAGAAAAATAGTTTTCGTCAATAAACTTGCAAAAATCATATCTCCTTCGTTATAAACTCGTTTTAGTATGTTCTTTCGCCTACGGCTTCGTTTTTAAAATTATTTTCTAAATCTTTGGTTGAAAAGTTCCCCTGAGTTACTGAGTTTTCCAGGATTTCAATTTTGGGACATTAGGTTTATATATATGTTCCAAATCCATTTCTAATATTCTAAACTAGTTTCTAATCCACCCAAATCACTTCCAATCACCACAAATCTAGTCTAATCCTACCACACACCTTCTCAAGGTGTCATAGGTTCTTAAACATCATCAATCAAGTAAATCTAACAAGGGTTTCCATTTCTAGTGTTTCAAATATATATATATATATATATTTAAATGAGTGGTATAACTAGTATATGCATGAAATCTTGTATGGAAAATATATAATCATGAAAATAATTTGAAGAAATTATGAAAAAGAGTTTGACAACTTACTTTGAAAGATTAGTGAGATTTGGAGATGAAAACTTATAAAACCTTGAGTTTTTATTTCAAAAATCAAAAAAGGATTGAAAGTAGAGCTTACTTATGTCTTGATCTTGAAAAAATAATGGATCTTTGATGGTGTTCTTATTTTGGTCGTGGCTAGGGAGGAAGAAAAAGAGAGAAAACCTTGACTTTGATTATTAGAAAACAAGTATCAATGTGTAAAGATGTTTAAGTATGAAAATATCTAAATCAATGGCAAAATGGTAAATAAAGGGTGAAGTTGAAGTAACATGGGAAGGGGGGCGGCACATGTTGGATGAGTATGTAGGAAACTTGTTAATATCTAGTTCACGGAGTCGATTTTGGTTCCGATAATCGCTAATCGTAAAGTGTTAAGCCGCGAAACGTAAATCTGGGTATCGTAAAAATATGAAACTTGAAAGAATGAATAAACTTGTCAAAATACTCCATAATAAAATATAAAATGAATGGTAAGTTCCATCAGGTTGCTTAAACGCTGTTAAAACTGGTAACGCGGGTTTAAAATGCGTAATTCGTGTAAAACGCTGAACTAGAAAACGTAAAATTCCAAAACTTTTAGAATTGTCGTAAAATGAGAGAAAATCATATTTCTATAGGTTATAGTGTTTTATGGACATATCGGGATGCTGGAATGACGTTAAAACCCAAAAGTAAATCTCGGACACGGCTTCGTGATTTTTGCAGAAATGATCCGACGAGCGCCAAACGCTCGGGTTATCATTAAAATAGTTTAACTTACGAGAATATAAAATAAAAAAAAATCAGAGATGAATAGTAAAAATGATTAGTAACTTCCCGAAATGAAAAATGAAATTTCGATGTTTGAAAAAGGACATGAAATTACGAGTTGTGACACAACCAACACTTTTGTGATACTAGCAAAACCACAACATTTCATAGATACTTGTAGTACAACGTCTTTTGATATTATACCTTATATTTTCAATTGTGTCTTAAATTCAACCATTCTTTTGTTAAAAAGTTTCATATAAGACACACAAAGATAAATAAATCATTTGAATTCATTAGGATGAGTGGAAGAAAATGATTTATATACATCTAGGACTTGCACATCAAATTCGACCCATAGTCTTATGATGTTGCATCTCTTAGACACTTACACTCATAGTGTTTTAAGTAAATAAACCCAAAGAGTCGAGGGATCATTGAATTTAACATTCAATGAAAGATCACCTCCTTCTAAGATATCATCTTTGGTAGATGATGACTTAGTCGAAAGTCCAACATTGATAACACAAGTAAGTCAAGATCAATAACAAGGAAGATGAACTATTAAAATTGAAAAACAACATCCTTTCGTCTTGTGTCAAACATTGAGTCAAACAATATTGACAAGGTCATAAAAATTTGAATCATAAGTCATAGTTGTGATTAAAACAAATTTGATAAAAAGTGTTTTTGGACATTAGAGTAAAGCAACCATTAAAATAAAATGGATCTTTCAAAATAGAAATTAATGTAAATCTATGAAAGATTTTTTTTCCTAAGCAAGCTCCAAAAGTAAGGGATAATCACTCAAAGACATTCCTGGTTATTCACATGTTCACAATGATTAAGTCCTTTATGACTTATCAAGAATGAGATTAGTAAATCCGTAAGGTAAAACTAAACATAGAGAAATGTTTGGAAGTATACTTGTTCTCACAACAAATAAATCCAACATTATGTTTAGTGCTTGTCTATGTGCTCGTTTTTTTTGGAGAAGGTCCTAAAACAACTCTTTCGAAAGAGCTTGTTTGGATTCATCATAAGGTACTACACAACTAGGATTATGGTATCCCAAAAGAACGGGAATAGAAACCATAGTGTATGCCAAATGGAATTATGTCGGTAATAAGTTGATAAGAAAAGCCCAAGTGGTACTTGCACTTTTATATCTACTTACCCATTGATTCTCCAAAACGCGTAAGGTTCTCATTTTAGTATCGAATGGAGAAGCACGTCAACAAGCTCCACTTGAACAAGCTAACTCGCGTCGACAACGGAATTCATTTTATCATCATTGTTATCCCTTCAACAAAGGAAGCATCGATTCAGCGACAATTCAATCCATTATGTTCTTAATTGACCTATTGTGATCCATCATCATCGCCTTGGTAAAAATGTTCATTGAGGAACATCTTAACTAAGAAAGTCTTATACGTTAACCATTCTGTCAACGTTTTCACGAAACCTCTTGAATAAGAAGCATTCATCATCCCTAGGCTTAGTTAAAGACTCATAAGACCTAAAACCTTAGTTTTGAACATTAGGATAAAAACCACAAAAATCAAGACAATTCCTTTTGAATTTTTCCCTGCAGTACCCACGGAACCCTGAGACCAAACTGGCGGAACCCTCCCTTTGGTTCCGCCTGGTCCACCAAATCTGCAGCCTGTTTTATTTTAATTTCAAAACCAAACACTTCATTACTCACAACTTCAACTTACCAACAGCCATCCCTCACTCACAAACACCTTACCACACGAAAATTAGGGCTCTCACTTACATCTCCTCCAATCCAATCAACCTTGTAAGTATTCTTATCATAATTGCATTTTCAATCAAAATCTATCACTCTCATCTACATACATTAACTAGAATCTTAGGGTTTATGCATAAAATTGTTGATTCATGAAAAACCTTGGGTGTGAACTAATCAAAATTTTCATTAGTTAGGAATTGTATCCTTTTTGTTATTATCTTGATTTACCAAACACACCAAGTTCATTGTCTTTTAAAAGTCACTAGAACACCATCTTTCACCACATTGTTAAAACAAATGAAAAACGTCATTGAAACATCACTTTCATAATGTCTCTTGAATGCTAAAGGAAATACATAACTAATATATGTTTTCGGGTACATTCAAACGAAGCTATATTGAATTAGGAGCATTTGGATTATCTTTTGTTATGTAACAAAACTTGCATTACAAAACGTTTTAAGCATCAAAATGAGTCAAGATAACCGCACCTCTACAGTGTTTTCATATAGGCACACATTAGAACATTCACATTATAAAAGTCATTAATTTGAACTTAAACTTTGTGTTTTCTAGGAATCAACATGCCTCCCGCAACATTCTCCGATCACAAAGAAACTCGTAATTACTTACCCAAACACCATAGGACCAAAGGTCTTACTAAAGATCAAGTTGAAACCTTTAAGAGTCTAGAAAAATGCTATGTTCATGAAGGAAGAATCATTGATCCATCCTTCCTAGAGGGAACATCCATTCGCCAAAACTTTGCCGCGATCAACTTTGATTGCCTCCTAGACATCGATAAGCAAATTTGCCCTAGGTTCATCTTAGAATTCTATGCAACCTTAAGCCTTTTCTTCGATGACGATGGTGAATTCTCACTAACCTTTACAATCAATCAAATACCAAACATCATATCCTTGAAAGATTTTGCAACAATTCTTGGTGTCCCTAATGTTGGTACATGTCTCTACACGGATAAGTGGCCTCTTTCTAGTCTTGACTCCATTGAGCGTTTTCATCCATACGACACTCCTCTTGCGAATAAGGAAGCAATTTGTGCGCATCTATTTGTTAGAACCTCAACAACTAGGAAGAATCGTTCGGGTAACGAGGTAGATAAGGACCCTTTTGGTATGGAAATCAATGAGCTCAAACCTCAATTTAAGAAATGGGAAGAAATTCTTAGAGCCAACATTATAAGTTCCATAGGAAATAGAGATCATGTCAACACATGTCTTAGCTACATGCTCTATAGCATTTCCACCGGTCAACCTTTTAACTTAGCCTATTACCTCACCAAAAGAATGGCCGACATACCCTTGGTAGGAACAACCGCTCTTCCTTATGGAATGCTTCTCACCCGCCTCTTTAGAGCAATCTCACCCATTCCTCCTAACAATAAGGGAATGTGCCTTGACTATTCTCTCGTTCCTCACATTTTCGTCCCTCTAAGTGATAAATGAGTCTTCAAAGCTAAGGGCAAACTACTCGCTCACCTTCACCATCATCATCATCATCCGACATGAGCGAGGACGATAAACTTCCTAACTCTAAGTTACCCCTTTATACTACCTTCAAGAACTCCCCGTCATTGGCAATGCATCCGAAGAATTCTAGCAAACCAAAGGAATTTTCAAATGCTTTGGAAGGTACCTAAGTAAGCTCAATAAGAAGATAGACCGGTTGTGAGATGCGTGATTAAGGAGTGTTTGGCTTATGAAGGTTTTAGAACTTTGTATGTGTTAAACTATGTGATTTGTATTGTTTTTCACGTTCATGCTTTATTACGTTTGTCGGATTATGTTTTGTATGAGCCTTTATGCATAATGACAATATTTGAGGTGTTTGTCAATTTTTATGCTTATGGTAAATTTCACTAAGTTTAGTAAAAATCGCTAGCCCCCGGTCAAAGTCCTATGATGTGAATGTCTACATGCCCAATTTTTGCATTTCCTAATCAGAAATATAATAAATTTTCATTTTTAAGAGTTTTCGAAAAATTTGAAAATCGTCTCACGGGTCAAAATAGTGGACTGCCTTGTTTTTCAGACCTGGCGGATCTGGCGGCATCCTCAAATGCGTTCCGCCAGCGAAATTTTTGAGCAACCCAGAAATGGCCCAACGGACCAGACGGAACCCAAAACAGGGTTCCGCCTGTAGAAAATATTTGTCATTTTTCCTAAGTTCAAAACTTGTAAAGTGTCAAACCATTATCTTTAGTGAGAAACATCTTCCCTTACCTCCAATAACCATATTAGGACAACTCCCACTCACTAAAACAATTAGGAAGTCACTTCCCGCCAAAAATTCAAATTCAAACATAACTAACCCAAGGAACCCTTTTAAAGGATCCTTCAAACCATTGGAACATTTTCAACCAAACCACTTCCCATGATCACAAAGCATTGAGTGCATATGTTGGTCTTTTACTCCACCCAATTCCATTGGATTGACATCCAATGATTTGACATGTTCATAAAAATTTTCTAAATCATTAGAAACCTCATCTTTGTATGGTAGAACATCAAATCCAAACACCCTTTCCAACATCTCTTCCACCCTATAAATGTGAAAATTTTGCAACACTTCAAATCACACCATCACCATTAAAATTTCTTCTCTCAAAACTTCAAAATCACCTTTGAAATGACTAAATCCAACACCTCATCCAAGTCATCAAAATCCTTTGCAAAAACCGCTAGGATTAGTGTTAAACCTTGTTGCTTCAACAAAACCGTCAAGTCAAGCTCATCATCATCAAGTGATGCTTCACTTAACATCTCTTCACCTATCCAAGATTTCCTTAACCTTACTACCTCAACACCATCCTCAACACCTTGCAATACCAATGTGATCACTATTCAAGATATGCTTAATCTTGCTACTCCAACACCCTCTTCACCACATTGCAACACCAACATAGCCACTATTCCACCACCAACTAGACCTTCAAGTGAGTCAACATCACCTTCTCAACAAGCATAAACATCAAAAACTCCAGCACCTCAATCACCAACACTTACACCAATGGAACTTTTCCATACACCACCAACATCACCACTACCTTATTTTGAAACATTAGAAGACCTATCACCTAAATCATCAAGTCCTCCATCCTTGTCACTTTTTGACACCATTGCTCAAATGGAAACCCAACAACAACCTAGTGAGCAATTAGATGATGAACTCCATCAACCATCACTATTAGAACGGATGGCTTACCGTTATGCTAGACCATCAATTTTTCCAAATGATCAAGGTCATACACACCTACAATCATTTGTATTTCACCCCATTTACAAAGACCTTCATGGTAATCCTTCTGGAGAACCAAGCTTCCGCCACTTTGTTCAACAACAAGAACAACCACAATAACAACCACCACCACCACAACAACAAAAACCACCACCACAAGAACATTCCCAACACCTTGAATCTCTACTTTCTTCTTATAAGAAAATAGAAGCATCCATATAGGAAAAACCTCCAAACCTTAATGAGGAAATGAACACTCATTTAAACCACCTACATGCCTTCAAACGTATGGTTGACTCTCAAATCAACCATTTTATGGATTTCCATACAGCATTACAATCAACTAGTGAAGGAAGCAAAAACACCTCTCAACCATCCACATTTGCTCTTTCAAAATCAAACCATCCACCACCAACAAATCAAACCTCTCTTTCACCATCATTTCCCCGCCATGATTGCGGACATTGCGAAAGAACCGCTCACATTAGTGAAAGGTGTCGAATGGAAATTCGCGAGTTATCCCAAGAAATGAGGTTTATACTAAACCACATTTTGGACCGTCTACAATCCTTGTCTCACCCACCTCAACTTTAGAGTCTCGAAAATGAAACAAAAGCGTTTCTTTTGGAAAATGTTTCCCTTTTAAACCAACAAACCAAACCCGTGTCACCTTCTCAACCTTCAAAATAAAGCCCGCTACAACCTCCAACACACATTTTCATCCTTAAACAACCTTAGCCTTGTTTTTGGAAAATGTTTCTCATTAAGGAAAATGATGATTTCCTTGTAGCATTTTATGTTCTTAGTTTATTTTAGTTTTTCTTTATTTTTAAGAAGTATGATGTTGTCGTCCTAATTTCTTGTCTTTGACTTTCTAAGAGTCAAAATTTTACATGAAATGAATTTTATTCTACTACAAGGTTTGCATTGTTTGTTGACCATTTAGGTATAATGAGTAAACTATACCTCGCTATGGTTGCATACATATATCTTGTGTTTTAGAAACTAACATTTCTTTTTTGTAGGATCATTATCCATGTTTTCTTTCCTTGATACTCCATTTAGGGAAGTAATATTCAAGGGGGAGCATGAGTATTGCATTATTCCGCTTCGCAACTCTTAGTTGTGTTTTAGACATGAAATGCTTTCATGACTTGTCTTGTGCGGCAACTAACATTTTTTCTTGTAGGTTCAAAATCCATGTCTCCTCTCTTGGCACTCCATTTAGGGGGAGTATCGTCCAAGGGGGAGCAAGTGCATACTTCCGCTTCGCTACTCTTCTTTTTGTTTCAACAAAAAGGGGGAGAATTTATATATAAACGTGTTTTCATTTTTTTTCCTAACTCTTGCATGTCACATCATCTTAGCAAAAACAAGTTTTAATACTAACTTTATAAGACTTAACACTAAAACTAGTGGCTTACTTATAAATAAAGTTTATGTTTTGTCATCAACAAAAAAGGGGAGATTGTTAATACAAATATCGCCTAAAAATGTTATTTATATTTTACGATCTTTGCTAAGTTTTGTTAATGACAAAGTATGAACTTTAGCTAATAGTAAATCATCACTTTAGTGTTTAAGTCTTGTTTAACTAAGGTTTACATTTCCTTTTAAACAAAACATTGTTTTTATTTCTTTAATTAGAAAGTGTCTTGTCACATCATACATTTATGGCAAGCTTGTGTATTTGACTTGCCATAACATCTTACACATTTTTGGAAGCTTTCCAAATTAGAATCAATGTGTTTGACTAGTTGTTGTTGATGTGACTTTGGTTGGTTTGAATGATTTATTGCAAAACCTACTGCAAGCCTGGCGGAACCCTGAGGGTACACGGGCGGAACCCATCTGAGGGTTCCGCCATATCCGCCAGACCTGCTGTTTGTTTTGCTATAAATACCAAGCCACTTGTTTGTTTTGAGTCATCACTTTAGGACATATATTTTCATATACTCTCTCAACTAACTCAGTAACATTTGACTTGTGTGATCCTCTTATGTAGCAAGGGACTTCACAAGCTCATCCAAGAAGTTACAAGTTTCAACTCTAAAGTTGCAAGACTTGTTAGCTTTGTTATGTATAAGCTTTGGTAGTTTATACTTCATTTGTATCGTGTGTGTAGAAGTGATCGGTTAGTATTTTAGGCCTCAAAATACATAGTGTGTCGGGAGTTGTTGTACCCTTGTAAAAGAACTAACGGGAGTGGTTGTACCCTTGGTAAAGAACTCGACATCCAGCTTAGTGTCGGTAAAAGTGTAAGCGACGATGGGAGTGGTTGTACCCTTGTAAAAGAACTCAATATCTAGCTTAGTGTCGGTAAAAGTGTAAGCAACGATGGGAGTGGTTGTACCCTTGTAAAAGAACTCGACATCTAGCTTAGTGTCGGTAAAAGTGTAAGCGACGTTGTAAAGGTTTCTCCACCAGGAAAGGAGCTTGTTGATTAGTGTGCTTATAACTCTCGAGTTGGAAACTCGGGGCGTGGATGTAGGGCAAGGAAAAAGAGTCCTTGTAGCCGAACCACGATGCTTTTCAAAGAATTAAACAAGTAAAGTTGTGCTTATATCTTTAAAGAAACGTAAAGTTTTAAAAGATAATCAAGTTAAAAAGCGGTAAACTATTCAACCCCCTTCTAGTTTTCCACAAAGTGGCTAAAAGAGAAGCAAAGAAGGCAGTAGCAGTAGCGAAGGACAAGGAGTATAAAGACTTGTATAAGAAATTGGACTCCAAAGAGGGAGCAAATGATATCTTCAGAATAGCTAAAGCCCGTGAGAGAAGAAGAAGGGATTTAGGTAACATGAAGTACATCAAAGATGAAGGAGGTCGCACCATCGTGATCGAGGAAGATATTAGGAAGAGATGGGGAGAGTATTTCTCCTCTCTCTTTAACGAGGGGAGCACCGAAGGTAGCGGGAAAGGAGAGAACCCTAGCGATCATTTGTTACCGGAATGCTACTACTCAAGGATCAGCCAAGGAGAAGTGAAGGTTGCTTTACAAAAGATGGGTAGAAACAAAGCAGTAGGCCCGGATCAAATTCCCATAGAAGCTTGGAATAGCCTAGGAGATGAGGGGGTTAAATGGTTGACCTGTCTCTTCAACAAGATTTTCTCTAGCACTAAGATGCCAGAATAATGGAGACTTAGCGAAGTCATCCTCATCTGCAAGAATAAGGGTGGCACACAAGTGTGTAGCAACTGTAGAGGTATTAAGCTACTTGGTCACACAATGAAGCTCTGGGAGAGACTTATTGAAAGGAGTAAGAAGGGAGACCAGGGTGTGAGATGACCAATTCGGTTTTATGCCAAGGAGGTCCTCAGTCGAGGCTATCCACCTCCTTAGAAGTCTCATGGAGAAGTTTAGAGAAAGACAAAGAGATTTGCATATGGTTTTCCTTGATCTAGAAAAGGCATATGATAGTGTCCCACAGGAGTTGATTTGGAGGACTCTAATAGATAAAGGGACCCCAAGGAGATACCTAAGAGTCATTAGGGATATGTACGAGGAGGCGAAGACCCGTGTACGGTCCACAGTGGGGACCACTGAGTTTTTCCCAGTGGAAGTTGGACTTCACCAAGGATCAGCCATTAGCCCTTACCTCTTTGCCTTGATTCTAGATGAGATATCTCGAGGGATTCAAGAGAACATTCCTTGGAACATGATTTTCGCAGACTATATTGTGTTAGTTGCAGAATCGGCGGAAGGGCTAAACTACAGACTGGAGCACTGGACAAAAGCACTAGAAGATAATGGCCTCCGGATTAGCAGAGAGAAGACTGAATACATGAGATGTGATTTTGGTAGCAACGAGATCGCCCTCAACAAGGAGATGGAAGTTCGGGTCGGCGACCAGATTCTCCAACCAAATGAGTCTTTTAGATATTTGGGCTCGGTGATCCACAAATCAGGGAGGATAGACGATGATGTTACCCACCGTATTAGAGCAGGTTGGGCGAATTCGAGGGCGTCGTCAGGAATACTATGTGATAAGAAAGTCCCCTTTAAGTTAAAGGGAAAATTTTATAGGGTGGCGATTAGACCAGCTATCTTGTACGGGTCAGAGTGTTGGCCTATCACGAGAGCCCAAGCTAACAGAGTGAAAGTGGCAGAACTGAGAATGCTAAGGTGGATTTGTGGCTTGACATGATTCCGAACGGAGTTTTCAGAGCAGAACTCAAAGTTGAAACTATTATCTCGAAGATGCGAGAAGGAAGGTTGAGGTGGTTCGGTTATGTCAGGAGGAGGCCACAAACAATGCTAGTAAGGAGAGTAGAAGCGCTAATGGTTGACGGTTTGAAAAGGAGGGCTAGACCCAAACTTAGGTGGGAGGATAGACTTAGACAAGACATGAAGGAGCTTCTCTTGTCCGAGGACATGATCTCATATAGGAATGCTTGGAGAGCCAGTATTAGAGTTTGCGAGTAGTTTCGGGCTAGGTGGTAGCTGTAGGCCCTTTGCGTTTGTCTTAGCTGTTGGCCCCTTTTGCTTTGCCTTAGCTGTAGGCCCCTTGCGTTTGCCCTGCTTTTGTTCCGGCCTCTTTCCCTTAGATGTAGGCCTTTTTGCCTCTCATTTTGCCCGCTTGCTTGTGCCTGCTCTGTGTGCTTTTTGCTTGTCTTGCCTCTTATCTTTTGTTAGGTTTGATGCTTTGCTTTGCTTCGACTTTTTTCTTTTGTTCCTTGTTTGTTGGTTCTTGCGTTTATGTTTTGTTTTCCTGTCCCTTTTGTCTTCTATGTACTTTCCTTTCTTGTTCTTTGTACTTTTCTATCTTTTTCTATCACTCGCACTTTTCCACTTGCCGGAGGTCTCCTAGAAGTTGTCTCTCTACTCCCAGTTTTTCTAGGGTAGGGGTAGGATTTGTCTACATTATACCTCCCCCATACCTCGCTCCCGCAGGATTCGGTATTGTTGTTGTTGTTGTTGTTGTTGTTGTTGTTGTTGTTGTTGTTGTTGTTGTGATGAGTCTCATAACATGAGTCATCAAGTGCAATGGATGTATTGTAACCACCTGTCCAAGAAGAAAACAATAAACTAAAACAGGAGAGAAGGGGAGAGCACTGTTCATACTTTTACAAACCACTCACAAAACACTGTAGCAACGTTTTTTTATTATTTTTTTTTCAAAAAAAGTCGGGTCAAGTATCGAGAAAACTGTTCATACTTTGATAAAACACTCACAAAACACTGTAGCTAAGTGATGCGTGGTTTTGCAACCTTGCAAAAGGTTTTACTAATCAAGGGATCTTGAGAAGCTTGCAATTGTGATCTCCCGTAAAATTTCCCCTATGAATGGTAAAGCTAATCAAAAATTAATATATCATTACGTTGATTAATAACGTTTTTACCGATAACAAAATTTTTTTTTATTTATTTATTATTTAAATATGCTATGTTACTCGAAATCACTACGATACCTATAAATCTTTTTTTCTCGGAACGATGCTCACACACGTACCACTATAGTCTAACAATCGCGAGAACATTAAATTTTACCACTTACGAACTTACGTAACATATTTTAACTAAACACGTTCGACAACGTCCGTACTCACGTAAAAGTCTCACTAATTAAATACTAAACTATTCACTAATTATAATTAACAACTTTACTAATTATAATTACTTCTAAACCGGACCCTTAATTACCCTAAGCCCAAACCAAAAGTTCGGCCTGTTACTATTCCTAGCCCAAACCAAATTAAGCCCATTCCCTTATTTTGTTTTTCAAATTACTCGACTAGCATCAACTAGAAACGAGCTTCGTACGCTCAAATCCTACACACGACACCCCTATATTTTTACACATACTCATTCCACCCCTAGCCAACAATTAGAGTGTCGATTTTTAGCTTCTCACGTTGAGTCTAGACACGCTTTTACGAGGCAAAGTAAATGTCCCAAAAACGATTTTATAAAATGTCAACATATCCAAAACCCAACCGTTTTAACCCACGATTGTTTCTAAAACATCCTAAACTCCTTCTAAACACAAACTAAGGTCTAAATATTGCCAAGTTACCAAAATCCCACAAGTCCCAACCGACTTACCAATCGGTTCACAAAATAAATAGTAGTCGACATACATGATTCAAACCAAACTGGTACTCCCTTAAATCAAGCACACACACTTCCATATTTTATTCACTAGGGAAAGTACCTTGACCTTTTATAATGTATTTCACAAGTACATTTCGTTTGTAAAAGTCCAATGCCCACGTTTTTCTTTAAGTTGTGAGGATGTCGACCACAAGAAACCAAAACCTTGAGTGACTAGTGTTACTCTTACAACTTTAGGACTTTTGAAATCACGTAACCATCCAATCACTTTAAAACTTATACACTAGAACACCCTAAGAACCATATATAAATCGCATGCATGCATGCTTGCATTTTCTACTTCCTTGCAAACCAAAAATCCACCAAATATTTTTAAGTAGTGAACTAGGCATTGGGTCGAAGCTTTGGGTAGGAATTCAAGAGATTCGTGTGGGTTTAGGAGAAGCAAATTGTTGTTTGTGAACCTTGGTCGAGCAAACTAACACTCTACGCACTCATCTCACTTACTTCTCGACTCTACGTCCCATTTACCCCACCATTTGGTGTTGTAAGTCCCTAACGACTCATTTTATTTTTTTACTATACATTCATTTGCATATATTATACGCGACACACACACAAATGCACCACATTATTCAAAAACTAGATAAACGACCTATATATATTTTACGTCCATCTATATATTTGACACTTTAACAAATAAGCTATGTGAAGATTTGAAACTAAAACGCTACGTAAAAACCATTTTGAAGTACATTCCTAGCGTACCACAACAATTATGAAAAACTCTAAAAATTTTCTAAGTCTTTTGTTTTATAAAAACTCGTCCCATGCTAGCCCCAAAACGCACGTATACCTTTAATATTTACTTAACAAGCATGCCTTTTTATTTCACAAACCAATAGACCTCATGACAAACAATCATTTTCATGTAGAAATATTGTAATAAAAATCACGTTTAGACCTAGCAATCGACCAAAACCAAATCGACATAAGAGCTAGACTTTGGAAATTAAGTAGTATCGATTGGGCCTTAAGGCCCAATCATTTCAAAATAAGCCGAGTGAATAAGCTGAAGCTATAAGCTGTTGAACAACTTTTTCACAATCCTAACCTTAGCCCAAAACAAGGCCCAAAACCCTCGTAGGCCCATTGGATTTAAAAACACTAACGGGCTTAAGATTTTTCGTTAAAAGCCCATAAGCTATCAAACTAATTTTTCGAACTAATACGCTGTTAGAATAAGCTCAATAAGCTATTTTGAAACTATTTAAGAAATGACAACATTAAGTTTTGAAATTTGTGAAGTTTGGACTAAATTTGCAAATTTTATGAAAATCGGGTTAAAAGTGTCAACTTTCCAAAGTTTCGGTAAAAACTGTCAATTAGTAAACTTAAGGATAAAAACTGATTTTTATAAACTTTAGGGTGATAAGTGTAAGAAACATAAAGTTTTGGACGTAAAATGTAAATATATTTAATTTTGGACTAATGGCGTAACGCTAACGCCGTTAGGGTAAAAAGTGTAAATTTTGGAAAATATAAGGGCCGTATACTAAAATTAATATTTTCATTTTTACTTCCCAATTTTACGAGTTCACGTCACGACGTACGTTTATTTTCAAACTATAATTATTACTATTATTATTACTGTTATTATTATTAAACGTTACGTTATCTTTCAAACTATTATTGTTATTAATAAACGTTACGTTATATTTATATATATATATATATATATATATATATATATATATATATATATATATATATATATATATATATATATATATATATATATATATATATATATATATATATATAACTAAACTAATCGTACAATATATTATAAAACTAAAAGTTTTACAAACGTTAAATTAACAAATCACGTATTCAAAAACTACTCGCGATTAAAATATTTAGACTATCAAACACTAAAATTTGCCAAATATTATCTAGGTCGTGTGTGGGGCCGTTCCCATTTTGGAAACTGAGTATCGATATTTTTATGCATTAAACCACTAAAGTGAGTTCATAGCCTCGCCTTTACTTATTTAAATGTTTTATAAACCCTGCGAGGGGGATACATGCTAGTTTTTACAAACTGAACACAAGTATTTTTCTTGGTATGCTTTACCTGATATCGTTATTGCTTAATTCCCTTTTTGCCAAAAGCCCCTCATATCATGAACCTTAGTCACCCAGAGAGGTGAACATAAATAATTGTGGATAGGTCTATTAGGGATTGACAATCCCCGTTTGGGCGTTGAGAAAACAACCAAATGCACTTTATTTGAAATCTAATAGGTTACTGGCAAGGACCTATCCCGAGGGCCCCTGTTACTATAATCCATCATTTATGATGAGATCTGTTAATCGGCTGAGTGTCATGAGCTTAATGCAATAACAACTGATTTTTAACTTATAATTGTATGACGGTGCAATTATCACTTATAACTTGTGTTCAACTATTAAAAATTAAACCTATGAATATCACTCAACTTTTGTTGCTTTTTAACATGTTTATCTCAGGTCTATAACGAGCAAGGATGGGACGGAGGAGCACGAAATTCTTACAAAGGCTATAAAATTTTACTATTATTTGAAAACCTATTTAATAAATTTTGAAAACCACTGGGACCTCATTTTGAAAACTCTGATACTTATAAAACTCGAATGATAGATGTTTTAAAATGAACAAATTGAAAATCATTTCTACTGAAAACTATGAGCTGTGAAGTAACACCCAATATTTATTCCGCTGCAAATATTTAAAAAAAAACAATTAGGGGTGTTACAGCAATCCCCACCAGACAGTGTACCTGACCGATGTAGTATAGTGAGTGGCAAGTATGGGGGATTGATCATTCTCCACTGGGAATAGTGTTCGTTAGGATTGAAACTAATCTAACTAGGTCTAAAGGTGAGTGATGATTTTTTTGTATTTTAATATTTTATGGAAAGCAAGTAAAATATCTCGAGTATTGGAAGAGTGGGCGGAATTAGTTGCTAGTCAACTAACCCAAATAACTACTTAAACAATAAAAATAAAATAAAAATAAATAAAGTGTAGGAACTTATTATATGGAGAAAAGTGTATTTGCTTAGATTCCACTACTCCCTAGATATCTTTTATTGATTAGTTGATTTGTCACAATTGCGTGGATGAAGGGTTGCATTCCTTAATACCATTCGTGGGGCCGTGTACGATCTTCCCCAACTCTATAAGCTTCTATCTCTTCTATGACGACATGTTTAGTATCCTATCATGCCCTCATTAATAGTTACTTATGCATTTAATACAACCAATAAGACCGTAGTACACATCCGATTACGTTTCTTAAGACGTTCAAGCAAGTTATCGTATAGGAGATTAGCCAGTTTTCTTAAGCCTAAGTGCCTAACGCTAAAATCAATAACCCACAACAATCAATGACAAACCAACAATCAACAATCAATAACTATGTTTCATTAGATCTAAGTAAACACAAATAACCTAAGATAACATTGTTAATACAAATAATGTCAAAAACATTATTCGCCTTATTCGGTCTTCTCGTGTTTTGATAATCACAAAATATAAAGACATGTTACGTAAAGTTACGGTTTATAAGTTTTTAATCGAGGAAACTCGTTACTTCTACGTAGCTACTTCAACATCACTTCAGTTATGAAAAAACTTTATACTATCATTAGTTAAGTGATCAAGAGTTTTTATTTTCATCTAAACTTACATTTTTAAGTTTGACAAAACATTTTTACAAAAGTAGTTTTGTAATTTCAAAGAAATGTTTTATTAAGAAAATAAATTCAAATTCAAAATCTCCCAACAACTACTTTTCCCTCTAACCTGCACCAGATAGTCTTTCACCACGTCTGGAAAAAAATGGGAACATGTGTCGGGGCGGTCCCGTAAAGGGGTCGACGGTCCCTTAGTGATAAAGGATTGTCGCCTATTTAAGGGACCGTCTGCTCTTTTGTGTCGACTATAAATATTGGACTGTTTTCTTTCAGAAACAAGACTTTTCACACACACAAAACTTTCTGGTCTTTGTTCCTTTTATTCTTTGATCACTATAACATGTCGGTATATGTTTATAAGTGATTTCCTCTTCCGTCAAGTTCAAGAGAAGAAATCTTGACAACTATGAAGATTTGAGATGTTATAGATGTCCACACACAACACGTAACATGTGTTACGTGGTAGGATTGATATCATTGTTTTCCGACTTGTGTGTGAGTCGAGGATGAGGTATAAACTTGGATGGTGATGTAGTTCCAAGTATTTTATTTGTGTGATCTTGGATGGTGATGTAGTTCCAAGAAATCTTGTAACTAGATTAGTTCATGTAATTCTTGTGAGGAGAGTGATGTCCTAATGTTTAGGTTAGGATTTGTTGAGTCATTATGTAAAACTTGGATCAGGGATGATCAAGTGTGATATGTATGTAAAGACTTGATTCGGGTGAAGAATCAAGTGTGTCATGTGTGTGAAGGCTTGGTTCAGGTGAAGAACCAAGTATGTCTAACAAATGAAGATTTGGATCGGGTGAAGATTCAAGATGGAAAAGAGTGCTTGTTCGTGTGGCCATGTGGGCCTTTGAAAGGTTCTAGCTATGATTAGAACTCGACATTATGCTTAGTGTCGTTAAGCCTTGTGTAAGCATGTGTACGGATTGCTCCACCTGAAGGAGTGTGTTGATATAGTGATTGATAACTCTCGAGTGTGGTACTCGGGGAGTGCAGTAGGATGGAGAGTGAGCTTCGTGCCGAACCACTATAAATCGCCGCGTCTCTTTGGTTATGTTCTTTCCTTACTCTTTACTTTACTTGTTTGTTTACATTCCTAATTGCTAATTAGATATCACATAACAAGTAGAATTCAATAAGTTTGCAAAATAAAAATAACCGGACCTAAAAACGGCAAAATGTTTTGTTAAGCATAAAACGAGCGGTGAAACTATCCAACCCCCCTTCTAGTGTCTACAATTGGTATCAGAGCTTCATTTATCAAGATCTTTAAAGTATACTTTACTTTAAGACTTGAATCGATCTATGGTATTAAGATGATATCTAGAAGAGTGTTACTTGAATGAGCCACCATTTTTCGAAAATGAAAACATTGTTATTTGGAAAAATGAATTTGAAAGTTATGTGAAATCAATAGATCATAATCTTTGGCATGTCATTTCTATTGATGATGTATAATCAATAATAGGAAGTCTTACAAATAAGTTTTTCCTAAATAACTTATGTGAAATATTTGAAGCAAAAAATATTGATCTATGAATCTTTGCCGAAAACCCAGTTTGATAAAACAATTTTTGTGTCAAATGGCAAATGGCACTTGGTAAAATAGTTTTAACATTTGTCAAATAAATGTTCAAGCCAAAGATGATGAAAATGTGATAATAGAAAAACACTTAGTTTAAGTGAAATCATATACTACTAGTTTAAATGCTTGTATTGTAGGTAATGCTGTCGACAAGAATTTCTTGAGCAACCTTGTTGGTGTATCAATCTACTTGCTTTGATATTATGACTATTTAGAAGACAATGTGCGATTTTATGTGCATTGTGATTAGCCAAGCCTAGCTAAGAAGACGTTGCGGGCCTTAAGCATGTTGACAACCTAATGGTCATCTCACCAAGCCGATTGCATTACTAATCATTAAGCCTAATTGCCAAGTGAGTATCATCTAAGTTTAGCATCACCAACAACATAATTTTTGGTTATGTGCAAATAAGGATAGCTAAAGGCCAAGGTAAGTCTTCTTACTAATCTTGACTATTATGCTCGCTACTTGATTGCTTGCTATATGATTCATGAAACTATGTGATTAGGAGCTACTTGCTTGCATGTTAGATAACCTTTGTATGCCATTATATGCTAGATGCTTTATGTTGTTTAGACGCTTTGTCTAAATGCTTATCCTTCTTTGGATTCAAGCAAATTATTTGGAAAAACAATGGTCTTACCACAACCATTGTTTATAGCAAATTAAACGTTAATCAATCACTATAGACGATGCACACTTACTTCACTCTATGTTTGCTCTCTAGTTCTCGTCTATGACATTTCTTGAAACTTACTTGATTTACTTCTAGCTTCCTCAATGTTAATCTCATTCTCTCTTTTCTTTTGTTTAGACTCAAAATCCACTCTTTAATCAAGCGTATCGAGTCTTTCATTCTTCTTATGTATCGATTCCACTCCTTACCCATTCCTTAGCCTACTAGTGCGTATTGAGTCATTTTCGTGTCATAAAACTCGATGTGTTATGTTTTAAAAACATCTGAAACTAAAGATTTTTCATACTAACCAAAACACCAAAAATCGTCCAGAAACTAAATGCTACTTGCGATGGTCCCCGTGTGATTGGCGGTCCCTAATCGATAAGGGACCGTCTGTGAATTTTTGTGCTAAACACATCTGTCATTCAACAAATACCTGTAAAACATATCAACACTTACTTTGACTGATGTGCTGCTGAGAAACATGATCAAGCTTTCACCATTACATTAAGATTTTAATCCAAGACTTCAAGCACATAATTTTCAACTTCTCCTACATACTTATCATCAATTGTAAGTCAAACTCATCTAATTCTTTCTTTAAGATAAACAATTTGAAGTTATTATAAAATTGAAATTGGGGATCTCAAACAACTTTTCAAAATAAGTACAATTGTAATCTATACTCAATTATAGATCAATAGTGATATTATTTAGTACAATCATAAGTTAATTGTAATGCTTTCTTGTATACAAGATACTAATATGATAATTTACAAGAATGGGAAGATATCATTAACATGATGTTCTAAAATATATATATATATATACTTTACAATGGTTAATACATGTCAAAAACATTGGTTTTATGTGATAATCAAAACAAATTCTAAGTAAGGTAAAACTCTAACAATAATCTAGTGATTCTTTCTTTCATAGGAAAGATAATGTCACACATATATGATTTTGATCATCTCAACACCGACTCTTATACTCCTAGAATTTCTCTTGAACCAACCACTTTGGGAAGTCATATTCGTCCCTATGTGAATGTTGAGACTCGTCGCTTTCATGAGAGACGAATCGTTGATCCCTCCTTAGCCTATGACATAGATATTAATACAACCTTTCGCGCTATAGGATTCGATTTCTTGCTTCACATCAATGAGAAAATTTGTCCCCACTTTGTGTTAGAATTCTTCCGACAGGTTGAACTCGTACGTAACGAGGATCAATCTTTGTCACTTTGGTTATGGATTAGAAACTTCAAATTTGTCCTTACTATTGATCAATTTGCTCAAATCCTTCATATTCCCAATCGTGGGCAATGTGCCTACTCTGAAGATTGGTGTCTTGAATCACTGAAGAAAATAGTCCCTATTGCTCGTACATACCTCGCCCCTATGAAATTACCAAAATCCTTCGCATCAATAGTAACTTTCCTTACCTCGATCAAACAAAAATTCATATGATAGAAGTTCGTGATGAAATGATTCCTTGGGCTGTCATCCTGAAAGAGAGCACTCTTGGTCTCTAAGGGATTCGCATGATGTACTGTCTTCACACCCAACAACCATATAATCTTGCATATCACTTCGTTAAGCAAATCATACATCTCAAGGGGAATCAAACCAAATTGATACCTTACGGGATGTTTCTTACTCGTCTTTATCACTACATGATGAATTTTCATCCCTATCTCTGTGGTCCTCAATACTCTCTCTTTGACCCTGTCATGGAACCCATCAATGATCTCCATATCTCCTCAGTATCTGTTGACTATGACATCTATGATGATCCCACACTCGAGATTGAGGAATAAGCTAGAGCCAAGAAAATCTTGCAACAAGAACCTGTCACAAACACCATTGACAAGGATGTACCATGATGAGTTGTTATAAAGCACTTAATTGCTATGTTACCTATGTATTCGTATTATTAGGATTCGATAAATGTGGACTGCTGAATGCTTATTTAAACCTGCCCTTTATTTGCATGATTATGTAACACTATTCTCTTACAATTCAGTTATGATATTGCTCTGAATAAGCGTTGTTATATACAGGTTGCAGAAATAAGAAACTAGGCAAAAACTTGAGAACCCACTGCCGGTGGTCCCTTATTGATCCGGCGGTCCTCCAGTGATACGGGACCGTCCCAAGTTTAAAGGACCGTCCAAGTGGGATCACGGATTTTTGCACTATTTTCTTCATTCCTGCAATCCTAAACCTATTGCATGCTTATCACCACCTTGCCATGTTTAGTTAAACAATTTGAAGTGCTTAAAAACTCCTAATACATGCTTTGCCCAAATCACAACCATGCTTGATTATTTAAGCCTCCCTCATCATCTTCAACCTCATCACAATCATCTTTCAAATCAACTTCATCATCTACAATGGCCTTATCCTCCACAACAAACAAAGAACCCACAACACAACCATCAAACAAAAGGCCTAAGATCAAAATCATTCAACCTCAAACCAATTTCATTGACCTCACACTCTATGACACCACTCCATCTCCTAAGTCACCACCATCATCACCTCAAGTACCTAGTGCACCACTCAAAACACCATCCACCAATGGAACATATCACTCCTCTTCTAAGACATCCTCTAGTTCAAAGACAACCACATCACCTTTCTCATCTTTTGTCAAAAACTTGTCACCCTTGCTTACCCAATCTAGTTCGGGTGCTTACACTCCATTTGTGAGTAATCAACCATCATCTCCCACTCATTCTATCTCATCTCCAAAAAACCAACATCCTCCTCCAACAAACTTATCTAATCATACCACCACATCACCAAATGGGCCTTTGGAGAACAATCCTCTCATTCCACCATCATCTCCAAATTTTGGTAATCCCGTTCCCTACTATTTTGCTAACAACCATACTATGGGGTGTGCTTGTTGTTACCACAACTTTCATCTCGTTCACTCTCTTCGAGATGAACTTCATGTCATGTTTAGTCACATTGAGTATCTCCTTGCTCAACAAAATGCGCAACCAACTCTTCTTGCTTCCATGCCACCATCGGCAACTCCTTCAGCTCCACCTTCATCCTCTCCATCATCCACTCCACCCTCCAACTAGATATTCTCAAAAGTCTAGTCTTGAATAATCAAGTGGAAGTTGTGCTTTGGACCAAACATGCAATGGGATTTAACTTGTAGTAGTTTATGATTGATGTTGTTGTTTCTATGATGTGTTTGTTGTGAAATTTTTATAGTAGTAATTGTATGACTATCTTGAATGAATGAACGGGTGATTATGTTTTAGATATGATAATGTGTTGTGATATTAGTCATTGTTAAACATGAAAATGGACTAAAACTATCTAACCTCAAAAGTGAGAAGTTACTTAAAACACAACACTTTAGCCAACCAGGACACCTACTGGTGGCGGTCCTTTATTGTGTTGGCGGTCCTCTAAGTGATAAGGGACCGTCCCACTATTTAAGGGACCATCCCCATCAGAATTAAAACTCTGCTATGTGTTTTTATATCTAATTCTTGCACTACATAATTGATTTCACATCCTTATCATATTCTATATATGCATGCATGTGCTTTGTTCTAACTCTATTTTGTAGCACATCACCATAGCTCGATTCCCCAGTGCCCTCATTAAGGGGGAGCACTTAGTTAGGGGGAGCTTGCAATTCATTGATCACTCCAACGATTATCTTTCAAGAACGCTCGTGTCTTCTCTCCTCAACAACCACAACACACCTTTTTGATTCTACAAAAAGGGGGAGAAGTAACGGGAAAACTCATTACAAATTTATCAACGCATAATTTTACTTAAACTGAGTTTATATTTTGTAATCATCAAAAAGGGGGAGATTGTTAATACAAATAATGTCAAAAACGTTATTCGAATTATTCGGTCTTCTCGTGTTCAATAACTATTCCCCGGCAGCGGCGCCAAAAACTTGATGCGTGGTTTTGCAACCTTGCAAAAGGTTTTACTTCTCAAGGGATTTTGAGAAGCTTGCAATCCCCACCAGACAGTGTACCTGACCGATGTAGTATAGTGAGTGGCAAGTACGGGGGATTGATCATTCTCCACAGGGAATAGTGTTAGTTAGGATTGAACTAATCTAACTAGGTCTAAAGGTGAGTGATGATTCTTTTTGTATTTTTATATTTTATGGAGATCAAGTAAAATATCTTGGGTATTGGAAGAGTGGGCGGAATTAGATGCTAGTCAACTAACCTAAGTAACTACTTAAACAATAAAAATAAAATAAAAAGAAAATAAAGTGTAGGAACTTCTTATATGGAGAAAAGTTTATTTACTTAGATTTCACTACTCCCTAACTATCTTTTATTGATTAGTTGATTTGTCACAATTGCATGGATGAAGGGTTGCATTCCTTAATATCGTTCGTGGGGCCGTGTACGATCTTCCCCAACTCTATAAGCTTCTATATCTTCCTATGACGACACGTTTAGTATACTATCATAGCCTCAATAATAGTTACTTATGCATTTAATACAACCAATAAAACCGTAGTACACATCCGATTACGTTTCTTAAGACGTTCAAGCAAGTTACCTTATAGGAGATTAGCCAGTTTTCTTAAGCCTAACGCTAAAATCAATCACCCACAACAATCAATGACAAACCAACAATCAATAACTAGTTTTCATTAGATCTAAGCAAACACAAATAACCTAAGCTAGCATGTTAATAGAAAGATAAGAATAAGAAATAATCAACCAACACATAGACATATGGAATGATTAAAGGATAACTTATCTTCAATTAAACATGGATGAAACAACGGTATTAAACCCTTGAAAAAGTTCATCCCTTAATAAATAAAAAATTCAAAACTATATATAGATTTACATAGCTAACGGCGTCAGTGATGCCGTTAAGTCACCGCCAAAATACTCTTCGGATTGCTTAGATCCACTTCTGACGCCGTCGGGTTCACTTTTGCTCAGGGCGTCTCTCTTTAACATAATACGTGATGGCCTTAACTTTTTATAACATGACGCCGTCACGTGTAAATCTCCAAACTCTTTTCTGGCGCGTCAAGTGTTAAACAAATATCCACCTCTTGATCAACGAGTGACGGCGTCACCTTGTGACTTTTGACGTCGTCAGGTACTGTTTCCAGCTTGGATTCTTGACTTTGTCGTTTTCTTCACTTTTATGTTTCAAAACGTCCAAAATGCTTTGTTTTTCAGAATTTTTCTCCAAAGTACCTAAAATGACAAAATGAATGATTTAAGGTAGCATTTGATCATAAAAACATAATTTAGGGCTTAAATAACCCTCTAAAAGCGTAACAAATTTCACCTCATTACTAAAACTGTTCGTACTTTTATAAAACACTCACAAAACATGAGTTGAGATCTAGATCTCATATTTGTTATATGTCCAATAAAAAAAGCGTTGATATCCATCCATTTTTTTTATCAAAATTAATAAAAAACCATTTTACACATTTTTTTAAAATAACATATCTTGCAAACGGTAAATATTCAAGCTACAAAAAATACACTATCGCAACGAGAATTAAATTATCTTTCTATAGATACGCACTTCTATATATACTTTCGACAAATATTTTTTTTTTCAAAATTTTCGCTCAGAAAAATCACTATGATTTGTTAAAATCACATAAAATCAGAGTGATTTTTCTGGGCGGAAATTTCAAAAAAAAATGTTGAAAATATATAGAAATGTATATCTATAGAAAGATAATTTAATTTTCGTCGCGATTGTATGGTTTTTTTCGCGTAACAATTAACGGTTTGCGAGATATATAATTTTTTTTAAAAATGGGTGATTTTTTTTAATCAAAAAATGAACGAATAGAATTAGTTCTTTGTACTTATGACAAATATGAGATCTATTTTAAAATTTTCTCTAAAACACTGTAGCAACATTTTTTAAATTGTTTCTTTGGCAAAAACAGTCGGGTCGGTACCCCGGTAAATGTACTATAGTTGAAATAGAAATAGAAATTCGATGAAGTTTGCATAATACTTGATATATAACTTCTAGATGCTTCAATGGGTGATCAACGTTTAACCACTTTGTAGTATTAAAATCTAAAACCTCTAAATTTTTCTTTGTTTTGCTTATTTTTATATACATTTTTTTATTTGAACGGCACTTATTTTTATATACGTAGTAAATTTGAACCTGTAATTTTCACATCAAAGAGAAACTAATACAGTAAATAATTACGTCAGTACAGCTATTTGATTTAGAACATAATATATTTATATTTATATATATCATAATCCTTGCCCTTAAAAAATTAATGTCGTGAAACTCTTCTACCGTTATTGTTATATATAGGTTGTGTCTTAAACTTTTCTCTTCACAACTTTCAAATATCACCATCGAAGTCTTGAACTACAAAGAAGAGGATCGATTAAAGAAAACAAATCAAGAGGTATTTTATTTTAAATAATAATTTACATACATTTTGATTACTGTTATATTATGTCTGCTTGCTTGTATATGAACTATTGTTTTTGTTAACCACTTTGGGGTAATTTAAAGGCAAAAGGATTTGTGACCCTCAAGTTTAATTTCTAATATATGCAAATAACTTTTAAGTGGTCATGTTAGCTTGTTAAAAATGGAAGACTTTACCCGGTTTAAGTCTATGTGACGGTGAGTTCAAACCTCGTAGGTTAGTCGGCAAAAAGATCAAAAACGATGGTTAAAAAAAGGTCAAAAACGATGGTTAAAAAAATTAAATAAATAAAATTATTGTTTTTGTCAGTGGAATGTGTTGCTTGTTTATATTTTCTTTTATAAAACAATTCTTAAATTATAAAATTTACTACGTACTTTATCATTATTCAAAGAGTTAATTGCAATTTTGATCCTTGTGGTATGGCCAAATTGCAGAATTGATCCTTAAAAGTTTGAAAGTGCATCAGAGGTCCCCATTTTCAAGTTTCCGTTGCATTTTTGGTCTCAGGGCCCACATGCCTTTCACGCTGCTCCGTTAGTCGCCCCATGTGCGTTTGCACACGAGGGTTATTTTATCTTTTCACTCACTAAAAAACACTGACTCCTAAAATCTATTTTTTATATAAATAATCACCCACCCCATTATACCTTTCCCTCAAATCAATCCCAATATCAAATTTAAAAATAAACCCTAACTCTTAACCCTAATTGGTTCCTTTACAAAAATGGTTTATTGTCATTGTGGTTTGCGTGCAAGAATTCGAACAACATGGATTCCGTTGAACCCTGGGCGTCGTTTTTATTGTTGTCCCAAACCTGTAAGTTTTGCATTTGATCGATTTTTTCATCTTTTTTAACAGTGATTAATTGAATAAATGATTAATTGTAGGATGAATGTGGGTTTTTTGATTGGTTTGATCCACCAATGTGTGCTCGAGCAGTGACCATTATTCCTGGTTTGCTAAGGAGACGAAATGATCTTGAACAAACAAACAATGCATTGGTTGCTGAAAATGAAAGATTGAAGAAATTGTTGATTTACAGTTGGATCATCTTTTTAGTGTATTTGTATCTGTAGGTTTTTATTGTGACTTGAAAGATTTGACCAAAATATGTAATGGTTAATTTGCTCCTTTTGTATTAGCTTTTGTATTTCAATGAAGAATGTTATGTTAAACAATTGTGTAAGTGTTAATAAATGTGTGCAAAAGTGTATGCCAAAAGTTCATACTTGATGTTGGTTATGAATGCCAAAATTGCATATGCAGTAACAAGAGTTATCTGCATACGTGTCAAACAAAAATGCAAACACAAAGGACATCAAAAGTGCCATTAGTCATAGCATTCAAAGTAGGTCATAGAGAAACATGATGTTCATAGACTCAAAAAGACGTATCATCCGTAAAGTATCATAAGTAAACCCATTAGAGTCATACGGTCATAGTTATGATAGACTTCAACAAAAGATAGTGGAAAGTAGGCTATCAAGCATTTTTGGTGGGAGATAATTTAATTCTCGTCGTGATAGTATGATTTTTTTCGCGTAGCGATTAACGGTTTACAAGATATTTAATTTTTAAAAAATGTTTAAAGTTTTGTTCTTTTTTTTTTTTTTTTTTTTTTTTTTTTTTTTTTTTTAATCAAAAAATGAATGGCGAGAATTAGTTTATTAGATCTATAATATATATGAGATTTATACTTAACTTTTTTCTACAAAACGCTGTAGCAACATTTTTTTAATTGTTTCTTTGGCAAAAGCAGCCTGATCGATACCCGCTAAATGTACTACATTAGAAATAGAAATAGAAATAGAAATTAGATGAAGTTTGCATAAATTTTTTAAAAGAGGTAGTTGATACATTGATACATAACTTCTAGATGCTTCAATGGGTGATCAACGTTTAACCACTTTGTAGTATTAAAATCTAAAACCTCTAAATTTTTCTTTGTTTTGCTTATTTTTATATACATTTTTTTTATTTGAACGGCGCTTATTTTTATATAAATAATTGGACCCCTGTATTTTTCGCGTCAAAGAGAAACTAATACAGTAAATAATTACGTCAGTACAGCTATTTGATTTAGAACATAATATATTTATATTTACATATAATTATAATCCTTGCCCTTAAAAAATTAATGTCGTGAAAGTCTTCTATCGTTATTGTTATATATAGATTGTGTCTTAAACTTTTTTCTTCACAACTTTCAAATATCCCCTCGAAGTCTTGAACTACAAAGAAGAGGATTGATTAAAGAAAACAAATCAAGAGGTATTTTATTTTAAATAATAGTTTACATACATTTTGATTACTGTTATATCATGTCTGCTTGCTTGTATACGAACTATTGTTTTTGTTAACCACTTTGGGGTAATTTAAAGGCAAAAATGTTTGTGACTCACTTAAATATGTGTGAGGTATCAAATTTAATTTCTAATATATGCAAACAACTTTTAAGTGGCAACGTCAACTTTTTGAAAATGAAAGACTTTAGCCGGTTTAAGTATGTGTGACGTTGAGTTCAAACCTTGTAGGTTAGTCGGCTAAAAGGTAAAAAATGATGGTTAAAAAAAAAGTTCAAAGACGATGGTTAAGGGAAAAAAACTATTGTTTTTGTTAGTGGAACTAGTTATAATACATGTGCACACACAAGTTTTTTAAAATTTTGTTTTGATTATGTATTATTATCGATTAAGAAATAAATTACATAACATGTTTCAATTGGTTTTACTTGGTAGACTAAAACCTATTATTTTAGGAGAATGCTTTTAGATTAAAAATTATATTTTATTATTCAAGCAAAATCACATTATGATACTTGACTTGCATGAGATGTTAGTGATATATACTTTTAGTTTTGCAAACCCATGCGATCAATTTTCGATGTTGTGGTATTTCTTTTACTTATATTTTCGTTAATTTATGTAGCATATTTAGATATGTTTGAAGATTGATTCATTTCTTTAATTATGAATAAAAATCATACCATGTTTACTAATGCACATTTTTGTTTGAAAAATTGTATTTTCATAAGTATGTGCTATTTACTTCTCATGTTTGATAATAAAATTACCAAATTAGCATAGGTGCTTAAACTACAGATTCTTTATTACATAAAGAGAAACAAAAAAGATTTAATTGGTAGAACTCAAATTTAATCTTACGTTTATGTATAATGTATAAAAATAATTTTTTCTCTGAGACCGAACTATATAAAGAAATTATAATTAGTTGTATAAGTAAATTATAAATGCATGAAAAAAATGACAAAGAGTACATTCACAAGTCTTTTAGGATTGTTCGAATCTTTACCGATCTTTCACTTTAGTGTAACTTTCTTTTCAATTGGCCTAAATCATCAAGGTAAAAGACACCCATATTTTAGACCGTTGGTTGATACCCATAGTGTTATCAATGACATCAAACACCTGCTAAGTTTCATTAACTCATTCAAAGACACCTGCTAAGAATTTCTACCATAAAATTCCCCATAGAGGCACTAAAATACATCTTTGATACATTAAAATACATTCATGTATTATCTAAATCAGCAACTCAACTTAATTATACATTCGCATATTTACCAAATTTTATAATTTTAATTGATAAAAGTCTAAAATCTAATACTAATACTCATGTAATTTTAAACAAAGTTAATATTATATCGAGTATGAAGGGGTCAAGCGGTTTGGGTTTTCGGTCGGTTCCCGTTCACCTTCCCCCTCATAGTCCATTAGTGGGTAGGGTGGTAAACTAAGAGGCCGCCGGCCTCCTCTTCAGAGGTGTCTTCGACAACCTGGTGGTTCTTTGGTCTCCGCTTTTTGGGGGGGCGGGAGTGCTTGGTCGCTGGGCTTTCCTTTTCCTCAATCAATTCGGTTGTGTCAGCCGATCTAACATTTTGTTATGGGCTGGCTTGGCCGGACAATGCACTCGTTTTGTCCGGATCAAACTCTCCCCAAAGCAGGTAGATGAGAAGGGCTCAGCTCCATGCAGGTCTTTCACCAACGGCAAAGTTAATATTATAAAGTATAAGGGGTATAAAGTGTAAGGTTATTTGTGTTTTTTCTAAAGTTATTAGAAAAATGGAAACTTGTAATTTTACACTTGGTTCTACATAATTTATTTAAAATTTAACCACTAAAGTTTTATTAATTACTTAATCTTTTTTTTAAGTTTTTGTTTTCATAAATTTGACACTTATATTTTTATGCATTTTTTTTCTTAACCAGTTTTTTTCACCAAATTTATTAAGTTTAACCAAAATCATTTTTTTTTCAATAAGAAGGGTTTTGCAAAATCACTCCGAAATGATGTAATTCTTTTATTATATAAAGATGTATTGCTTGGTTATATTTTCTTTTATAAAACGATTCTTAAATTATAAAATTTACTACGCACTTTATCATTATTCAAATAGATCTGCTCCTTAAAAAAAATGATAACAAATAAATAAATAATTAAAAAAAATAAAACCTTCTAATAATTGACTAGTTTTAGATCCTCCCACAAGGTTTTGAGATACATTTTTGCTTAAAGTATTTTTACATATAATATATTTCAAAATCTTATCAAAAATTGATTTTTTTTTTTTTTTTTTTTTTTTTTTTTTTTACCTTGGATCTCATGGTGATCGGACTTTAACATAAGTCGACTAATATAAATCGCGCTACTAGAGTTTTAATATAAGATAATATACTATGAGTGCAACAAACCACCCTAAATACAGTTGGCAAAATCCTTCTTGGATTGATTTCTTCTTTCTTTTAACAAAATTATGTTACTGTATGCTATTATCATACAGTATAGTATTTGGGTTCATTTGGTTAGAGGTAAGGAAATGTCAAATGAATAGAATAAGCGATGTAATGAAATAAATAGTGTAATGTAATGATTCATTACCGTTATTAATCATGTTTGGTTAGTATGATAGGACGAAATGGAATCGATAAGAAAAAGACTAAATTACCCTTGATGAAAAGAAGTTTATTTAAGGTAGTTATTTAATAATGAATTTTTATGTAATTTTAGTTCCATTAAAAGATGGAATTAAAAAAAGAGAGGCCCCTGTGATTTTTGAAATAAAGTTAACCCAAGTCAATGCGAGCAGTGAGCATCAGAGACTAACTGAGACCTTTCATTTTATGTATTTTATCAAACACTTGGTATGTATATATCATTCAAATAATGAATAACGAATAATTGTTTTATAAGCACAAAACAACTCAAGATATGTGGTAACCTCTAAAAAAGGGTTAAGTCCATATAATAACGAACTTGGGAGTTTTGTCCAACTCTTAGGTTACAAGTTCTTCGATACTTTGCATCATTGGTGGTCGTGCTCTCAAACTAATATATTAGACAACATACAAGTTCGACTTGGTGGTAAAAGGCAAGTAGATAAAGTTGTATACACCTGTTTATAATGTTGATAGATATACACATTTCCACATAGATTTCCGGGTTCATAATAAAAATAGCAACCACGTTCTGAATACCAATGCATCAACTGCATCAAGATCAACCTCCAAACCATTCTCGGGTAAATTAAAAGGTTAAAATTTGGCAATTCAACGTTTTCTAAAACATCTGTTGAAACAATATATATTAGCAGAACACCACTTTTGGTTTATTGATGATTATGTAATTAGTGAATTTTATAAGCAATTAGGAATATGCTTAAAAAAAAAATAAATAAATAAAAATAAAAAAATAAAAAAAAAGGTTCTTAACAAAAATAATATATATGCAGTTGCATACCTGACTATGGTCATATCGCATTTAACTTCCGTTCGCTCCAAAGGCTAAAGGGTCATATACTTCATCTACTTGCATTTTACCACCAAATCGAGATTAGCACCAAAATAATATATTTGCCAACATTATTTATTTTTTTATTTTATTTTATTTTATTTTTTGTTATAAGAATCATGTATAACTTTAAAGCTGTATACAAATACATGTTTATAATGTGGATAGATATACACCTTCCCACATGGATTCCGGGGAGTCATAATAACAATAGCAACTGCGTTCTGATTACCAATGCATCAACTGCGTCAAGATCAACCTCCAAACCATTCTCGGGTAAAAGGTCAAAATTTGGCAATTCAGCGTTGCTGCACAGAGTTCATATTTGGACAACCTTGTCTTTGTGTGGTTAAAATCGACATAGCAATTTCTATAGCTTGTGCATTATTATGAGGGGGCTTTATTTTCAGAACCCTGTTAAGTGCGAGAACTGCGAGAACTTTAATTTTGCATTAGAAAACATGCATGTTCATATAAAACATGTATGTTTTCTTACATATACCTTAATACACATACCTGCGTAACATACATGTTCATATAAAACCATTTTGCATTGATATGTTGCACTTAGAAGGGTTTTATATGAACATGTATGTTAGGCATGTATGTGTATTAAGGTGTATGTAAGAAAACATACATGTTTTATATGAACATGCATGTTTTCTAATACAAAATTGAAGTTCTCGCATTTAACAGGGTTCTGAAAATAAAGACACACTCATCATCGGGGGATAACATGTATGGGAGATTAAGGGATAAATATTAAATATAAGTCAAACTTCATAGCATGTCTAATAATCAAACCTCGGTAGTATTTGGCTTTCTGGTTACTAATCACGACTATTTCGATTCCTATTTTCTATTAAAGATCTTTCATCTTTATGTGAAGGTTTAGGTACTGAGGAGATGAGTGTTGAAGTATATAAGTCATAAAAAATGTGGTATGGTATTTCTATTGTTTACTAACCTTATCCTTCATCAATGAGTCAAAAATTCACATCTTTTAGGTTTCCTTGTAAGATACTTATCGAACTTTACAAAATAGTATGATTACAATATTAAAATGAAGAGCAATATGGAGACCTAAAATGACTAAAAACATGCCTAATCTATCTATTATTGGATACATGGTATTGCCACTTTGCCACTTTCTCTTTCTAAATATTCATCCTTGATCTTCCCATGTGTCCGATTCTTATCTAGTGCATTGAATATCTTTCTTCTCTTGTAATGAATATCCTCTCAAGGAATGTTTCATTCAAAATACTAAATACAATTATACTGTAACAAACAATTAATCCATATTCATTTATTCCCATAATGATCTAAACTTGCATTGTGAGAATATCATGTATTGACCACAATCTTATCGTACAAAGTACGATTCATTTAAGCAAAGGTCGCGTTCATATAGACGCGATGTCGCGATGTATCAAGTATATCTGTAAACATGTTTGGAAAAGAACACATAGCTTCTAATATTAACAGTCAGTTGTTTTTAATGTTGAAGAATCTAGCCTATGTATCATCTTACAAAAATTGTTAGTTTGTATGTATTTTTATATTATTTATTAATTTGAGATTGTGAGTAAAATGTTTAAATAAATCTTGATTTTCTATAGTGTGTTTTAAAATGATTAATACAAAATATGCTTTCTAACCTTGATAACACAATGATGTGTTCTCTGTGTAGATAGACGAAACTAAAATAATTTGAATTTATAATATACGTTTAAGCATTTGAATCTTAAGTTTTTGAACACGCAAGTCAAACCTCAACTACAAACCGTGCAAAATAACATAGGGTTGCTAATTACATATATTGTCATTGAGGTTAGAGACTGATTTTACAAGTTTTAGAACCATAGCAAATAGAAGTTTCCTCATTTTTTTTTTTCTTTTTTGTTTTCTCAACAGTGAAAATGATTGAGGCCTTTGTAACTGCAGCTGCCGATGTGATACTGACAAAGGCATTTTCATTAGCTGCTAATGAATTTGCCATTGCTTGGGGTTTCATGGATAATTTGAAGATCCTTCATAACAAGTTGGAGATGATTCGGGCCAAGTTACGTGATGCCGAGCAACATAAGGGTTCAGAGGCTGTAACAGTATGGCTGAAACAGCTAAAAAATGTGGTGAGTGAAGCTGATGATCTGTTGGATGTGGTTCAGTATGAAGTGTTAAGGCGCGAGATAAAGAAACGAGATCAGACGAATAGAAAGATACAATGCCTCCTGAATTTAGAGAAGTTTTTGTTTCGTAGAGAAATGGGTCATAAATTCGAAAACCTTATCACAAAGTTGTCAGAGATCAACAAACAAGCACTCGAGTTGGGACTACAAATTGAACAACAAGGCCCTATTCCAAATAGTCTTCGTAAGGAGACTCATTCATATTTAGACGAATTCAGGATTGTTGGGAGGGAGAACGATGAGCTGCAAATTATAGAGCTTTTAACAGAATCAAGGAAAGAAGACAAACTTACAGTTGTTCCTATTGTGGGAATGGGTGGGATTGGGAAGACCACTTTAGCTAAGTCGGTCTACAATAATCCAAAAATCCACAAACGATTTGATGTTAAAGCTTGGTTGTGTGTGTCGGTTAAGGTTAACATCAATAGACTTCTGGAAATGATCTATGAATCCGTAACCCGTAAGCCATGTGAGCTACCAACTACGGAAAATTTGATTACAAAGCTTCAAGAAGAGTTGGGGTCAAAAAGATATATGCTAGTCCTAGATGATGTTTGGGACGAAGAGAGGATTTATTGGGATGAATTTAGGAGTTGTATGGTAAATGTGAATTCACAGAATGGAAATGCTATTATTGTCACCACACGAAAACTTGAAATCGGAACAAATGATATGAAAAAGAATTCTCGTACTTTGCAAGGTCTTTCACATGATGAGGGTTGGTTCATGTTTAAAGAAAGAGCAAACCCATTGCCAGAATTGGAGGAAATAGGGCGTGATATTGTAAAAAAATGTCGTGGTTTGCCATTGTTAGTAAAGGTAATAGGAAGCATGCTGCAAAATTATAGTGGTGACAAAGATAAGTGGTTGTCCGTCCAAGAAAGCATGGTTTGGGGTGAAGAAGAAGGTGACATGGTTCTAAGCATCTTGAAACTAAGCTTTGATAATTTGCCGAATTTGATTTCCAAGCAGTGCTTTGCATATTGTTCGATATTTAAGAAGGATAAAGTCATGGAAAGGGAGGAACTTATCCAACTTTGGATGGCATTGGGGTTGCTTCAAGTGGATGGCACAAGAAACAGTGATATGGAGGATGTGGGAAACGATATTTTCAAAATCTTGGTATGCAATTGCTTGTTCCAAGATGTTGAAATGGATGAGTATGGTTACATTTATAGTTGTAAGATGCATGATCTAGTGCATGATCTTTCTTTACATGTTTCGGGTGATGAAAGCTTATGTTTGATGGTTCCAACTAACGATGAAGTACACATTCCTCATGTGAAACATCTATCTCTGTACCAAAAAAAGGACGGCAAATCAGTTTTGTATAAATTCCTAGAGGGCATGGCAAGTAGAACTCTGCACACGCTGTTCTTGAGAGGAGTTATGACGAAGATATCATTTCAAGATTTCAAGTGTTTGCGTATCCTAAAATTAAGTCGCACTGCACTAACAGGAATACATGATTCAGTTGGAGATTTGGTGCATCTCAGGTATTTTGATTTGTCATATACCAATATAAAGGTTCTTCCAAAATCTATCACTAAACTTCACCAGCTGCAAACTTTGAAGCTGTGTTACTGTGACGAGTTTAAGAAATTCCCAGAAAGCATGCAAAATTTGATAAGCCTACGCCATCTTGAGTTTGGAGATAATGTTATCTACCCTAAGGACATGGGACAATTGACTTCTCTCCGAACATTGTCCTTCTTTAGAGTGGGTCGAGAGAAAGGATGTCAAATTGAAGAGCTAGGCTATTTGAAACATCTTGGGGGGAAGCTTAGAGTTTCCAATCTTGAAGAAGTTGGCAGCAAAGAAGAAGCTATCAAGGCAGACTTAGTTGGAAAGAAGAATCCATACAAGATAGAATTCCATTGGAATACAAGCGAAGAGGGTGTGAGACGAAAGGACAAGGATATATTGGAAGGCTTGCAAACCCATGCAAATGTGAAAAGCTTGAAAATCGTAAACTATTCGAGTGATTGTTTTCCTGTGTGGTTAATGACTATGGAAACCAATACCGGAGGGACATGGATTCCCCTTAACAAGCTTATGGATGTCAGACTATATGGATGTCGCAACTGCCTAAGTCTTCCAATGGTTTGGAAGCTGCCACTTCTTCGTGATCTTGTGTTAAGTGATATGGACAACTTGACAAGTTTAAGTAGCTCTGTTGGCCTAGAATCATGTGAGCCCGTATCTCTATCGTTGAGAAAGCTCGAACTACGTGGTATGAAAAGGCTGGAAAAGTGGACAGATGCAGCAATGAACTCCTCAACGATGATATCGCCTGTACTCGAGATGTTGTACATTGAGAAATGCCCAAAAATCATTCTCTTAGATGAACGTCATCCACATCCTCTTGTTAAATTAACTATACACAATTGCACAAATCTCGAGTCCATTCGGAGTTTACAAGGACTCACATCTCTTGAAAGTCTATTGATCTACGACTGTGATAGTCTTTTAGGAATACCCGATCTGCACAACCTTGGTGGTTCTTTGAGGAATCTGCGAATTGTAAATTGTGACAAAATGACTTCCTTGCCTAGTGGATTTGACCGTCTTACCTTGTTAGATTGGGTATCACTTGGGCAATTCTCGAAGGAGCTTGATTGTTTCCCAAGTCTCCGAGGGATAGAGAAGCTGAAGAGCAACCTTCGGGATTTAACATTGATCGGTTGGAGTCATTGGGAGTCAATTCCGGAAGAAGTAAAACACCTCACCTCACTGGAGTTTTTATATATATGGGAATTTGGGATACGAGAAATTCCAATCTGGTTAACCAATATGTCATCTATCAAACGTATCAGTTTCTTGGGCTGCCCTGGGCTAGATTCTGACTCTGTTTTACATGGAGCGCCAAGGGAAGCCGAGTATGTCTCTCTAGACAGCAAAAAGTTGAACTAGCAGCTAAGAAAGAGCCGTTTGATAGTGGTAGTTGACTTGATATACATATATTTAAATTTATCTTTCGAAATAAATGTACTTTCTAACATGTATTTTTAGCCAATTGGTGCAAATAAATATTCTGTAATTTGAACAGATTATTATTCATCTTTTGTATTAACTTTTTACAAATCTACGAAATCTAATCTTCTAAAATTTGATTTGTTGAGGGGTTAAAAACTTCCACTTCTCCCAGTTTAACACCATGGCAAACTCCTACGGTCAGTCTAAAACGGGAAACTGCTAAAACCGATAACCATATCAGGAGAACCCGATATCTAAGATAAACCAGAAGAAACAAAACCACTAGTAAGTACTCCCACACTGCATGATCAGGTTGTAATCAGAAGTGATGAGAGCTGCAAGAAAAGAGGAAAGTGACTTTCAGGTTGTAGTCATCATGGGAACAACCATTAGACCTCCCACAATGAACAGAAGTGTGAGGGCGAAGGTGGTGTTGACACATATTAAATTGAGGGCCTGTTTTATAAAGGATCTGTCGCACGAATGTGTGACCATCAAACAAAGTAGAAGTCAATTAACCCGTAACGCTAACATTATTAACATTATACGAATACCTCATAGAAATTCTGAGTTCCTATATAGCAGCCTAAAGAAATTAAACCGAGCAGCAGCATAATAAGTTATAACCTCTGGACCTTCTCGTTTTGTTATTCATTAAAAATAATGATAACAACCCTAAAGTTCCAAACAAGAGGATGAGAGAGCATAAGCTGAGTTGGGATCACATTAAAAACTATTCAGGTTCCGAGTTTGTGTTTGTGCTCGTGTTTGCGTTGGTTAAAAGGTTTGGGTTCTTCGGGTCAGATTTCAAATACTGGTCGCGTTTGAGTCTATAATCCAATATGATAAATTAATTTACGAATTATAGAATAAAAAACTAGATTCTGGTTTCGGTTGTTCGAGTTCACAGTCCGTGTATGAGTTCAAGTTTCAATCTACCCTTGCTGCGTCTAGAGTTTTATTCATATTCAGGAGTTCGGTTTTGAACCTTGAGGTAAACCTGGATTTAAAGCATCTAGTATAATTTACATTCATAATCTCATTGAGAATGGTTTCAGTTTATACACTAGGGTAAATGAATCTCATGCTACTGTTTAATATCACCAAATGGAAAACTAATAAACAAATAGTGTATAAAATCATAGTTTACATGGACCTGTAATGTGACTCATAGTTAACTATATGTGGGATGCTTGGTTAGCTTAATAATAATGCTGAAAGCCATTTTGGTGTAAGACTTTAATTATCAAAATATAGAATACGCTTTGCTATGAAAGAATAGTCGCGTATAAATAATACGTAGTAGCTAGTTTTTTTTTTTTTTTTTTTTTTTTTTTTTTTTTTTTTTTAACTGCGGATTTTATTAAGAGCTAGCTTTGATTATGTAGTAACTAGTTAATAGACAACCATAAGGTATAACCCAAAACAGTAATTAGATCTCTAAATAATAATCCGTTCCCTAACTCTTGTAGAGTATTGGAACAAGCAGTGAGTCGACTTTTGAGTGCACGTTAAATTGCTTAAGGTACAGATGTTTCTCTATGGTCGTTCTTTTAATATGTAATATTTGTACGGACGATTTCTTGCATTCATTCTTTGATCATTATTATAATAGTACGAAAGCTTCTCTATCTTCGTTTTTTTTATCATTATTATGTTTTTACGGATGTTCCTTTACGCGTTCTAGCTCTTGAATCGTTGATATTTTTGTATTTTTGCATGCTCGTACTCTCTTTTGCCGTTGCTTCATATACTGATCACGTTGAATTCTTTGTGATACTCTGATAATCCTTTTGACATCATCCTTATGTTACATGATCCTTTTTGTTTGAGAAACGCATTTTATAATGATGAATTGTGTAAATCTTTTTCAAATATATCTTAATGATGCTTGGGAAAAAGTATGTTGACAATGGTTTTTATGAAAACGATGTGATTCCATAATGAGCGTTTCTTGATTCTTACAACAAGTTTTTAAGATCGAATTTCACCTAAGATTGTTTTCATCTTTGCAAAATTGTGATCGTAAAATCAGATCGGTATCTTATAACTATAGTGTTATTTTCTTAATATGTGTTATAAAATTATGTAAATCTACATAATTTTTGACATACATTTTCATAATATTGTTATATAATTATATATCATATATTATGAAAATGTATGTCAAAATTATGATTATGAAGTGTTTAATATAATTAGCATCTTGATTTTCATATTATACAAAACTTAATACACAAATTTGTAGATTTTTAGCTTGTTGTTCGAGAAAAATAAGATCGAATCGATCAAGATCTTAATATCCTATGGTCGATATCAGGATCCTATTAAGATCCTATCTCGCAAGTATCCTACTTAAGACAAGGATCGTTTTTATTTTGTAGTATCGTAAAATCGTAAGATCCTATTATCATGATCGAGATCCTAATAACCATGCTTACAAGTATTAAAGAACAAAGCATCATGGTTCGTGGTTCATATGCAATTTGGCAATCTCAATTTCTAACCGATTGAATGCAATTCATTTACACTTTTAAACTTTGTGCTCTTCATTATTGGCGTTAGTGGTCATTCACTTTTAGTTCCACTATGGAATTGGGAACAATGGATTCGTTAAAGAGATAGAGGACAATGAAATCCGGCCAAATTTACAGATACTCCCTAAAACAATTATATTCTTCTAAGTATAACTGTATAAGTGTATAATAACAATACAAGATTAATAGTGTAATGTAACAAAAATAGTATTATTTTCGAATCAAATCCAACTATTTGGAAGTGAATATAACATAAACAAGTTTTGATTGTTTCTTAGAGGGAAGGATATGGTTACTATGGTGGCATGCCGTTTTACCAAATAAACGTCACCTCAACATTTCACACACAAACAGTGGCGAAGCTAGAAAATTTTCAGTGGAGGATCGGGATCAAATTTTTTTTTTCCTAAGGCTATTTTTTGGGTAATACCGAAATTTTGGGGAGTCGAAACCGAATATACCGAAATTTTTCTACACGAAAACTATATACCCCCTACATCGCAAAAAAAATTCGGGAGGTCGGGCGCCCCCCACCCCCGGCCCCTATGTACCTGCGCCATTGCACACAAAAATACCACCTCTGCAATGGCTCAAGCCATTTTGCAGTTTTTGGGCTTCACCAAGTTTATTTTATTTTTCAAACAAACTAAATTTTTATTCATAAAATAAAAATACAACTTATAATATGAAGAAAAAAAATGCGAAAAATAAAAAAAAAAGCACACATGAAAAAAAAAAGTTAAAAACAATATGAAACTAAGAAAAAAAATAACTAATTTTGTTTTTGTCAATAATTCCTCATTATTTCATCTTTTTTGAATTTCAATGAGGATGGCTCGATCCGGTAACAAAGTGGTTAAGCAATTGTTTGTTGTGGCATCGATTGTGTTTCTTGTGGTGGATTCTGTTGAAGATTTTGAAATTGTTATTGGTATTGTTGATAACTTGACATAGCTGAGAAATATGTATATTGATAATTTGTTGTTCTTTGGCTAACGCCGACTGTAATAAGGCTCAAGGCCACACATGATCTGGTATGATTTTGGCACAGTCGTACATGAAACCCAATTATATATGGGAGGAGCCACTCTTAATCGGGTTAATCGAAATGCCTATGGTAAAGGTTCTTTTTTTTTTTTTTTTTTTTTTATGTGTTTTTTATGTTTGTGTTTAAGTGAAGTATAAAATACAAATAAGAATATTAAAAATATGAGTAACACTAATGTAAGACCAAGTGTAGTGGAGCAAAACCAACGTTTCTAAGACCACAAAAGCATGTGTTTGTCGTTAAAACACTCATCCAAAATAACGTGTCTTCGCTCAGTTTTGTGCAGAACTCTTTTTTTAGAGTATATTGTGAGGTATATTTATGTTTAAATAGAGTGTTTTTTTATTACTTATTAGTGATGTTGGTTGTCTTTCTACAATATATTGGTGGTGAAAAACTGATATGACGCTAAGTTGACGACATTAATCACGGTCATTGCTACACTCACCGCAACTTAAGGCTGCTCCCAATGGTGGCTCGTGAGAGCCCGTAAGAAGCAATTGTCACGCGTCACCCTGTTGTGAGGGGTGGCTCATGTTTGAGACCAAGCCAAAAAAGAGGTTGAATCGTGGGTCCACGAGGTTTTTTTTTTTTTTTTTTTTTTTTTTTTTGGTAAAAGGTCAAAAAAAAAGTCCGATAATATGACATAAACATCTCTTTTTCAAAGATTGGGAAGGATTCATATAAATTCTTCCAGAATTTGGAAATGAGATGTTTGTGCAACATTTTTCTTATTAAATATTTGATTTGTGAATGTGTTGAGTATTTTATAAAGTGTATTTATACAAAATAAATATTTTTATTAAAAAGTGAGAGGGTGATGAACATTGAGGTAGTCTATGATCAACACGACACCCGATCCAAATAAAATTTAGAGTAAATTGCAAAATGGTCACTAAAGTATCACGAAATCGCAAAAATGGGACCGAGTCATAAAGGCGTGCAAATTTGCCACTAACGTTTCGGATAAGTGCAAAATAGCCACCGAGAGCGTTTATCCGTTAGTTTGCTCGTTAAGTTATACGTCATTGAGGGTAGTATTGTCATTTCATGGTTCATTTTGCCGGGAAACTTTTGGTATAAGTGTGACATGACCTCAATGGCTAATTTTGGAAAGTTATTCTCATGTTACCATAGTAAATTGTCACAACGACTTCACACACACACACACACCCGTAACCAAAAATTTATGATTCCCTTTTCCAGTAACATGTCTCACTGTCTAGATCTCGTCATTACCTGTAACTCGTTTGTCATATCGGAAATGATGTTATCTCATTACCAGCGAGAGGTTGAGGAAGACATTCATCATGCACAAGAGTTGATGAGTAGGTGCCAAAAGCTGTCTAATATGCTGGGTGTTAGGGGGGACCTAATTGCGGAGCTCTAACTCTTAAGGGGCTCGAGAACTGCAAGGGCCAATGTGAACAAGCTTAGGAGGATTCAGTCAATTGATATGAGAAAGATGGGGGGGTTGATGAGGATGCTTAGGCAAACAAACGACAACATTGTTTCCAAGATTGAGTTTGTTGTGAGGTAAACGTACATGTGAAGGGGTTGGGTGCTGGAGGCTGTGATGGGTTCTTTTGTTGTGTTTGTTGTGTATGATGAATGTAGGTAGTAGGTGGTTGGGCACTTGTGGAGTTATGGTTTCTTTTGTTCGTTTTGGTGCCACTGTCATAGTGTCGTAAGCTAGGTAGACGTAGGTGATGATGTAGGTAGGGGTTGTGGTTTCCCCTAAGGTTGTAAATGTATCCCTATGGTTTATGAATAGAAGGGGTCATTTGATCCCGTTTTTCTTGATATACAGTGTTCGATTTGTATCACAAACACAAACACAAACATAAAACTGACAGAATTGTAACCATAATACAATACACAAGCACATAATTATAAATGCTACTAATCGAAGCATTAGAAAAATTACATAAGTAAATACAACCAAATTAAAGTGTTTTTGTTTCTACTTGATGCGTGGGAATCGCAACAGGCTTTACCTCTCGAGGGATCTCGAGAAGCTTACAACCCCCACCAGGCAGTGTACCTGATCGTTGTAGTATAGTATAGTGACAAGTACCGGGGGATTGATCGTTCAGCTTAGGAATAGTGTCGCTAGGATTAGAAAGCCTAATTTACTAGTTCTAAAGGTGAGGGATGATTATTTTTGTGTTTTTATATTTTTTAGAAAGCAAGTAAAATCTCGGGTTTTGAAGGAGTGGGCGAAATTAGTTGCTATTCAACTAACCCAAAACTAAGATGCAATCAAAATAAAATAATAAAAATGAAAATAAACTAATTATACTAAGGTTGTGAGCAGTAATTGGAGAAAATGTGTTTACTTAGACTTCATTACTCCCTAGATATCTTTTACACGTTAATTACTTGTTATAATTGCATGGATGACGGATCGTATTCCTTAATACCATTCATGGGGTGGCATACATAACTCCCCAATTCTATGAGCTCTTATCTCCTCCTACACCATGACCCAGCACAACTACAGGGATTGTAAACAGTGGCTCATGCATTAAATACAACCAATAAAGACCTAGTACGCCTCGGTTCATGTTTCTTAAGACGTTCAAGCATGTTACCATTTGGAGATCTGCCAGTTTTCTTAAGCCTAACATATAAATCATTCATCCAAGAACAAGAATAAACAAGTAATCAACACATAATCAATATCTAGGTTTCATTAGATCTAAGCAAACACAAAGGAGATCTAGCCTAGCATAATGGAATTGAGACAAGAACAAGATATAGACAACCAACACATAGACATATTGATTGAATTAGAAGAACACTTATCTCAATTACAATGCAAGGTATCAAGGGTTTGGAACCCTTGAAAAACCTGTAAAAGTTGCACCAAATTCGTCTTTAGGGTTTCTCCAAAACTTCTCTCCTTTTAATGAAAAAACTAGAAAACTATATATAGGAAAACTGGGCTGACGGCGTCAAGACAACCATGTGACGCCGTCACCTCGCCGTCAAATACTTCCTCGGATGGCCTTGATCTACTTATGACGGCCTGTGTGACGCCGTCACCAACCACGGTATTTTATTCTTGGCCTTTTGACGCCGTCAGGATGACTTTTGACGCCGTCATCAACTACGGTATTTAATTCATGATGTTTGACGCCGTCAAGGCATAACTCTTGACACCGTCACCTAGTGTTTCCAGCATGGAAAATTGATACTTTGCCTTTTTCTTCACTTTTATGCTCCAAAAACGTCCAAAATGGCTTCTTTTCCAGAATTCACTCTCCAAGTACCTAAAATCACAAAAGGAACGATTTAGGGCAATATTTGATCAAATAAAGTCGGATTCGGGCTTAAATGACCCCCTAAAAATGGATCATTTTTCGCCTCATCATATACCCTTACACTTGAGATTTGCTTGTCCTCAAGCAAATGCGCTTTTATTCTAATCAAAATATAAGTTAGGGGTCATTTAACACTAATATAAAAGTAATTACAACAAATAATCGTTCCACTAAAGACCAATAGACAAGCACGGAGGTCATACACTAGCACCTCACAAATAGTGTTTAGATACTCACATCTCTCGGGTGTAATAAAGTAATATAACATTATAGAAATGGAAGATATCTCTCACTACCTGTCATAGCAAAATAGATTACCATAGGCTTGGGAAAGGATCAAACCTCCACCACATGGCGTAAGCACCTAGGATAAACTATCAAAGAGGTCTTTTAAAGGGTTGTAACGTTAGGTATAGGGATATGAATTACACGGTTTTGTTGGATAAAGGAAGTTTTACTGGTGGCGAGTTAACAATCTTGGTTAATTACATGTACAATATGGCGTTGCTAAGCCAAGACTAGACTCGACTTAAGCTAATAAATGAAAAATAACAAAAACATAAAATGAACATAAAATGAAACGGGATGGTAGTCCGTATGTTTTTTCTCTTTTTCCGGTTTTTTTTTTTTTTTTTTTTTTTTTTTTTTTTTTTTTTTGCATACACTCTTACCCTACCATCCAAAATAATACATCATAGGGGATGAGAATTCCCCTTACACTTGAATCTTTACATACTTTACATTAAACTAATCTAATGACTCGATTTAAGAAAATCAAAACACTTTGAGCACTTTTAAGATTAACGTACATATAGGGGTAATAAGTGATGTTCTTCCCCATTACTTCATAAAATAAGTACTTACCCATGAGTCCCAATCGTCCCAAAACAATATGTACAAGGATATGACTCGACTTAGCAACCATGTAATCAATTAGAAAGTTAACTTAGGGTTTAACAAATAACAATAATGCACTAAAAATGAGCGCATACACGGAAGGCTAAGGCGATTTGGTTGTACATTTAAGTGGGGTGTAACAAATTCTTCCTTTAAGTAAGATGCTTAAAGTTAGAAACGAAAAGATAGGCTCGGAGGGGTGTACTAGGGGTTTCGTGTACTAAAAATGAGTACAACGCTAAGGGTGTGGGAAAAATTAGTTGACTTAACTAGCCAAGTAATATGACTTAAATGGTCAAGTAATTATGATACGGGTTTAACACAAGGGTGATCCTAATGCCTCTTATCATGTAGTAAATCCTATCACACGAATGTAGTCTCACTAGCGGTCTCGGGATGCATCACTAACGCAAGTTCTAGAACCTAAATGCTACCGGTACACTCATAAGCACTAATAATGAATGCTTTTCCTATCAAATCTAAAGGCGAACCTCACATATTTGGGTGGAAAATTTTTCTGAATATACGGTTATGTGCTAGTCATACAATCTCCTATCCATGAGACGCTTGCTATGGCTAAAGTTTCACTCCTAAATGTTGTAAAAAATTTTAAATTTGGCGCTAAAATTACACTAACAAGTATTTCTCGTAGTTTTATTACACATCTACCATCAAACAAAACAAACTCAAGCGAAAGTGCATATGTAAGGTATTATCTTTTTACCCTCCCCTTACACTTAAGATGAACATTGTCCCCAATGTTCAAGTAAAGAATGTAAAAGTGAAAAAGTAAAGATAATGAAATCAAATACTCCCCTGATTCGCTCGGTATGGATTTTAGGTTGGCCAGGTTAAATCTTCTTCCAAGAAAACGAATAATCAAAGCTTCCCTTCCAGAATATAAATCATCTCCTTGTCAAACATAACCTGTAAATCCTGACAAAATAGACAAGACAACCTCGCGTAAAATCGGCGGCATCCTATATAAGTTACTAAATCCTAGAAAACAAAGTAAGATATAATGCTTGTGGAATGAAGTTTGCAGATTTCCTGGAGATTATAAAACTTAATAATTCACAAAAACCATAAGACTCCGTTAGAAAAACAAAACCGGTAAAATTTCCAGATTTTTGACTCCTGACGCCGTCAAGAGTAAACCCCTGACGCCGCCAGAATGGACCTGCAGAAATTCTTATGTTAAGTTTCCGGAAAATTTCTGGAAAAACTTGGTCCTACTTTATGGAAAATCCTGCAAAACTTCATTATGACTCAATACAAGCATTTGACTCTAACAAATACGAATATACATGTTCATTTAATATTGTGGAGAATCATGATCGGTTTGTTTCTTAAAAACATATTTGGGGTTTCCCCTTACACTTATTTTTTTGCAAAAATACTTTTAGGTTGGAGTTAAGACTAGGCTAAACAACATAGTAAAGTATTTCCACATTTTATTTTAGAAACATGATCAACCAACAATAAAAATAAAACATGCATACGAAAGCAAATAACAATCAAACAAATAAAATTACACAAGACATGGGTTGCCAAGATTAACCAACAATAAAATTTAAAAGTCGAACATGCATAATAATTGTTAAAGGAAAATAAAAAGTGTCCAAAGCCAACAGAGGCTGAATCCTAAACTATTACAAGACCAAATGTTTCAAATCATACAACCGAGAATAAATTGTTCAAGAACCACAGATATCAAAACAAATCACTGAGGGGGAGGACCAAAGCGGTAATCATAGCCAGGTGGGAGGTGTCCAGTATAACCATAGGGAGGATAGTCCTGCTCGCGCCCAAGGAATGGGTCAATCTGCAGATGGGGCTCGATGTGATCACGGGTCGAAAGATGCTGCATCTGGCGGACTGTATGCTCATACATCCAGTCGAATCTCTGGTCAATGGTGGTTCTCCAAGCATCCACCTGACCCATCCAAGCCCCCTGATGCGCCTGCCAATCTCCTCGGCCCATGTGCCGGTAGTAGTCAGCAGTCCCCTCCTCGTACCCAGCAAACTGATGCTGCTGGGGCATTCCCTCATCATCATCATCATCATCATCATCCTCACCAGCGGGCCCTGCTGCCACGTACCAAGTGTAGGACCCATCCACCATCTGCATCACAATGCTCATCTGCCTGAGGGATTTCGCCCTAACTATCCTACAGTTCCCGCAGTCGCTCAAGTACCCCATGATCTGAGGAGTAAGAAGACCATAGGAACGAGCCAACCGGGTCACGAACATCCCCCCATACACCTTGTCAATATCCCTCTCACCCACATTGGTCCCAAATAACTGGCCACCCAAAACGGGATGTTGCAGTAGACATCCGCAGAAAAGATGGTGTACAAGTAAAACAGGTCTGAAGCAGTGATACGGTGAGTGGTGCCATGACGTCCTGACAGGCTGTATGTGATGCACCTGTGGACTAGCCTAACAATGGGGTCCCTGATCGATGCAGCCCCAGTAGTCGAGGTGTAAACCTCATCCCCTATGGTTGGCCAAAAAGTGACACACCTCATCTCACTCCTCTGAGTCTCTCCATGTAACAACCTCAGTAGAAAAGCCCCATCAACCTCCTCACTAGTATATAACCCAAGCCTCCATCCAAACTCAGCCACTGAACATGACCTCAACTCTCCCCCTAGCCTAAATACACAGTGGTGCCCCCCATATCTGCCCTAGCCTCAGCCTGATCAAAACGGAAGGTCGCAAAGAACTCCCTCACTAACTCACTATACACTGTCTCTCTAATCCTAAACAATCTCTCCCACTGCGGACCTGCAAACCCATCTGTGCGGATCCTCCCTAAAAATGCAGCCTCCAACCGACTAGCTCTCAGAAAATCCCAGTCAACCACAGCCCCAGCATCAATATGGTGGTTACACAACTCCGCATACTTGGTGCTAGTACCAACATCGCCAAACTCGCTCCAACTATGGACTAATTCTCCATAATTGACCCCTTGAGATCTAGAGGAACTGCCCTTATGTTGGCGAGACCTTTTGCTCATTTTCCTGAAAAGAAAGGTGGAGTGAACGGAAACGATTAGAACGAGAAATTTTTTATCGATCTCTGCTGTCAGACATCTGACGCCGTCAGAATTAGCAAAAAATCGAACTCATGCAAATGCGAGGGAAAAATCAATTTTCAAACTCTTAACCCATTACCCAAACGCTCCTTTAATCAGGAAACAGGGGTAGGGGGTCAAAGAATCCGAGGCATGATGGGTTTTCTCTAAATTAATGCATGATTCGAGTGATATAACATCATCAAATGGTAACCCCATGATTACAAATCACCAATTGGATGGCATTACGATTTGCTAATATTGGGTCATGAGTGGGGTTTCGGGCGAAAGGGGTTTTTCAAATTGATGGGTCCTAAGGATAATTGATCGAAAAAGGATGAAGAAAACTTACTTACAAAGTGGAAATTGGATGCGGAAGATGTCGAATTGGGAGGTGAAGAATCGGAGTAGCAGCAGCACCTTGGGTGAGATTTGTGGGGTATGGGTTGAAAGTGATTGGTTTTGGGTTAATATTGCTGATCCATCGAGCTGACGGCGTCAAGAGTTAAATCTGACGCCGTCAGATGCCCGTGTAAGGTGAGGTTTGGAGTAGTTCCATGTTCAGTCCCTGCTCTTTGCGTGAATAACTAAACATTAGTAAAACCCATGAGTAGCTATTCCGTTAGCGAGGTCCACCAGGGTCGAACGTCTCATTACTGTCACGAAAAGAGGTAAGGTTGTAGAAGGGGTCAGGTGACGTTTTGGCTAAGCTGATCCCCGTGCACGGGTCATTGGTGTGAGAAGAAAGATGTTGTTCTATAGGGGGTTTCAAATCAGTGGTGTTTTTGAGGCGCAACCTCTTTACACCGGGTTTAAAACCAAAAGAACTTTTCTTAGATAGGGTTGGGAATGTGGTTAGCAGGCATCCAACGAAAATGTTATGGACTTGTAAATTCTTTTCCTTCTGAGGATGCTCACGAGAGTGGGGGTTGATTGACGGTGAAGCACTTGGATAAAGCTTCTCATTATCCTCATGGTTAAACATCAAAGGGGTTGAGACCTCGAAGACCTTTTCGATTTTTTTAGGTGCGGAATTTTCCTTGATCCTTTCTTTGACCCTTGACATGAATTGGTCAGCGAAACTCATAAACGCTTTATGAGTACTCTCCATGCGTGCTTCTATGTGCTGGATTTGTTTTTCCTGATTATCCATGAAGGTTACCATTATCCCTTCGAATTCCTCTTGTCGTGAACGTTCAGGAAAATTCTGGCTGATAACCGTATTCCTGCGTAGATTATGATTCCCCACGGGTTCAGCATCAAGTTTCTCGATACTTATCAATTCATTTACCTGCTTTTCGATGCTTCCTAACAACTCTTCTTGGGTGGCACATGCGTAGTCAAGTTTTACCTTGCTTGGGAGCATCGGGTCCTCCCATCCTTCCTCTTCGTATTGTGCCAACTCCTCAAGAACTTTCCAGCACTCGTCAACGCTAAGTCTATCTAACCTACCCTTGGCTGCGTAATCAATGGCTTTTCTTGTTTGATAGTCAACCTTATCGTAAAAGATTTGGATCTGGAGCCATGGTTCGATGCCATGATGAGGGACTTTTTGGAGTAGGTCTTTATATCGAATCCAAGCTTCATAAAAAGATTCATTTTGACGTTGTTGGAACATCAAGATGTCATTCCTAAGCTTAGTAGTTCTCCCCGGTGGGAAAAATTGAGCAAGGAAACGAGTGGTGAGATCACCCCATGTGGTGATGGATCCCGCGGGTAAACGCTCAAGCCATTGACTAGCTTGATCCCGTAGAGAGAATTGGAATAGGCGTAAACGGGTAGTCTCTCTAGTTTCAACACTTAGGTCTATGGAATCTACGATTTTGAGAAAGTCCTTAAGATGTTGGTTTGGATCTTCGGAACGAAGTCCATGGAATGCACATCCGCTTTGCACCAACCGGATGGTGTTGGATCGCAAGGGGGTCACATTGGCTCCAGTGAGCTCAATGGTGTTTCGGTAGCCTTGATGGCTAGGTCGAGAGTACTCTCCTAAGGTTCGGGGCCTAAGGGGTTCTAGTGGTGGGTTTTGTTGTGGTGGGATGACGGGTTCAAAGATGTTACCACCTTCCATGATGTCGGATGGTAAAGAGTTACGAACAAAGGCACGAAGAAATAAGATAGACTAAAGAAGACCTAAAAATAAAAATAAAATCTTGCTAGAAAGGAATCTAGCAAGTAGACCTAATAAAAAGAAATCCTAACCTAGACAATAACTATTCCCCGGCAACGGCGCCAAAAACTTGATGCGTGGGAATCGCAACAGGCTTTACCTCTCGAGGGATCTCGAGAAGCTTACAACCCCCACCAGGCAGTGTATCTGATCGTTGTAGTATAGTATAGTGACAAGTACCGGGGGATTGATCGTTCAGCTTAGGAATAGTGTCGCTAGGATTAGAAAGCCTAATTTACTAGTTCTAAAGGTGAGGGATGAATATTTTTGTGTTTTTATATTTTTTAGAAAGCAAGTAAAATCTCGGGTTTTGAAGGAGTGGGCGGAATTAGTTGCTATTCAACTAACCCAAAACTAAGATGCAATCAAAATAAAATAATAAAAATGAAAATAAACTAATTATACTAAGGTTGTGAGCAGTAATTGGAGAAAATGTGTTTACTTAGACTTCATTACTCCCTAGATATCTTTTACACGTTAATTACTTGTTATAATTGCATGGATGATGGATCGTATTCCTTAATACCATTCATGGGGTGGCATACATAACTCCCCAATTCTATGAGCTCTTATCTCCTCCTACACCATGACCCAGCACAACTATAGGGATTGTAAACAGTGGCTCATGCATTAAATACAACCAATAAAGACCTAGTACGCCTCGGTTCATGTTTCTTAAGACGTTCAAGCATGTTACCATTTGGAGATCTACCAGTTTTCTTAAGCCTAACATATAAATCATTCATCCAAGAACAAGAATAAACAAGTAATCAACACATAATCAATATCTAGGTTTCATTAGATCTAAGCAAACACAAAGAAGATCTAGCCTAGCATAATGGAATTGAGACAAGAACAAGATATAGACAACCAACACATAGACATATTGATTGAATTAGAAGAACACTTATCTCAATTACAATGCAAGGTATCAAGGGTTTGGAACCCTTGAAAAACCTGTAAAAGTTGCACCAAATTCGTCTTTAGGGTTTCTCCAAAACTTCTCTCCTTTTAATGAAAAAACTAGAAAACTATATATAGGAAAACTGGGCTGACGGCGTCAAGACAACCATGTGACGCTGTCACCTCGCCGCCAAATACTTCCTCGGATGGCCTTGATCTACTTATGACGGCCTGTGTGACGCCGTCACCAACCACGGTATTTTATTCTTGGCCTTTTGACGCCGTCAGGATGACTTTTGACGCCGTCATCAACTACGGTATTTAATTCATGATGTTTGACGCCGTCAAGGCATAACTCTTGACACTGTCACCTAGTGTTTCCAACATGGAAAATTGATACTTTGCCGTTTTCTTCACTTTTATGCTCCAAAAACGTCCAAAATGGCTTCTTTTCCAGAATTCACTCTCCAAGTACCTAAAATCACAAAAGGAACGATTTAGGGCAATATTTGATCAAATAAAGTCGGATTCGGGCTTAAATGATCCCCTAAAAACGGATCATTTTTCGCCTCATCACTACACATTACATATTCCAAATAGATGAATAGATTAACCCATATGTCAATCTTCAAAACACTGGATGACCCAACAGGTGATCAACGACACCTGCACAGTCAAAATATGCAATGAAATGAGGTTACTATAATAGGCAATGCAATGTATCCAAAATATTTGCTAAACAATTCATTAGACTCACCTAATCAAAATAACACCACATTGTTACCCATTGATCTTGGTGCCCTTAAACCCAGTACGCAATTAGTGATTCTAACATCACTTCTTGGTCTTAAAAAACTCCCACCCCTTGCTTCCACATTCACTGAACCAACACATGCTGACTTCTTCATAGAACCACCCTTATCCACAGACCTCTTCATCCTCTTCACCCTCTTTTTATGCTTCCCGAATTCTGGTTGTGAAGCATCAACATCATCCACTTTCATATAAGTTTTTGAAGTGCTAATCATAAAAGGAGTTGAAGTAATAAAGCACCGCAAGCTTGCATCTTCTTCAACCCATCCGATAACCTCCCCACCATCGTCCTCTGCATCAACCTAAAAACTCAAAACAATTTATTTTTGAAGTCTCATAGTTACTTTTATGTATTAATGTTTGAGAAATCGAGCCCGCACGCGTACCCACATTACATTAGTAACGGCTTAAACTAAATACTTGTTATCTGGAGTCAATAAATTTGTTTTTATATTGCGTTTATTTGAAACGTTCTCAGAGATTATGTGTCTCGCATTCGCACCGAACCAGGGCATCACGTTTACATTTTAGTTTCAACGGGACACGGAGTACATTCAATACACTAATTAAATAAACACAAAACAAAATAAAATAAAATAAAAAAAAGGAAGTTTTGATAACACCACCCACACACACACACACACATTTAACTATATATCCTTAACTTTTTCTGGTACCATTGTTTACTCCCAAACACATGCCTATCTCCTTTTTGATAAATCTGATCTATCACCCCCCTTGGATACCATCGACCCACAACAGTTATAACTTTTTCGTGTCCTCATGTATCCGTTTCTTCATTCTCGAAAACACCTCCCATCCCAAAACACAAGAATACTGATGTGTCACCATCTCTATGTACAACCTTATAGCCTTTACCTTCTACCAAAAAGGTAAAGTCACTATCACAAGCCTCTCCCTAGGGTCAACAAATACGCAAGACTCATAGAGATTGAAGAAAGATGGTGATATTAGCTCAAAACAGATAATAGTCATCTTCCTTGACCAAAAAGGGTGTCGAATACTTTCTTTTTTGCTTTCTTTTTATTGTAATTCGATTCCCAGTAGATCCACACATTCAAAACGCATCAATAGTTTTTTTCCGAAATCTATGGCTTTAAGAGTTTTGATCTATGAATCGGTGTGTGTGGATTTGCTTGGAATCGGGTTTGGATTCAGGTTTGGTTCCTCTCTTTTTCTGTCAAATCGACTTTGTTGAAATATTGTAAAGAATTCCAAAATTTATTTGTTTTATTGTTCGATTTGATTATTCTTTTGATGTTAATAAAATTTCATTGTGTTAAACCTTGTTTTGGGTCATATGAAACGACTAACTTCCATCGATTATATTTTCTGGTCATATTCCTTGTGTTATCGCTAATTGTGTAGCCCTTGAATGATGTGGGATACAAAAACTTATAAGGCTTGGCTTTGGAAGTGCTTATATTCGATAGCTTATTTATTTTGGTTTTTTTTGCTTATTCGAGGAAATTGGTTTCTCTGATTCTATTGTGTTGTTTGACTTGCGACTTGGTCCATCAGTGGTAATAGATGATGGATTATGTGTGTCATTAAACTTGGTCTAGATATTGAGGTGTAAAATTTTGGTTGTGTGTTCTTGTGTCGACCTGGTTAACAACCCCAAGGAGGTTGTATTGTTTCTCTGGATTGGTTCACGAGACACCCACAAGGGTGTAGAGAGTACTCATGGATCTTGTCTCAGCTCCCCAGCAACCCACAAAGGTTGCGCATGTTTTGTTGTGTTTCGTTGGCGAAACTGTTTATCTCAAACCTCCTAGTCCAAACCTGCGTCTGTGTATACCGAATGAAAACATGTCTGTGTTACTAATATGTGTTTAGGCTTGGATCTGATGGATAAGCAGCCAATAATAACTAAAAGGGGTGTTTATTTATGTCTTGCGCCACAGCCCGTTACCAAGTTGTAATTATTGGTCCGAAGCCCAATAACATATTGGGTATATTGATATAATTATACACGACTTATTTCCTGACTTGTTTTACTTCACACGATCACAATCTTCACAATGTAATTTATGATGAGTTCACAACGTACTTCGTACCGAGTTTATAAAAACATACTCTATAACTCAAGATTTAAATATACCTATCATGTTTAACCATAAACTTTTTTTTTAAAACATCTAAAACTTGTAAGAGCTAGTAAAAGAAAATTTATTAAACTTGTAAGTTTAAACATGTTTATATATTTATATAACCTACTTAACTTATATACAAACTTAACATGTTTTAGAAAAACTCACTTAAGTTTTAAAACAACTATTTACTTAAACATATACCTTGTAACTTATAGTTACCACGAGAAACCAAAAATTTCTACACGGGTTATGCCCGATTTTCATCAAGGATATAAACCTGATTATTATTGATTATTTTCCGTCTTGTTCCTCGGATACTTGTCTAACAAACACTTTTCGTCTCGAGTACTTTACACTCCTACGTGTACGTATGCGCTTCCAAGAGCCAATCCTTGCCAACATTTACAAAACTACTTAAACTTAAATACCGCCACACAAGGGACAATAACATAAATACTTTGAAACATTAAAACTCATTTAAACTTCGGCGAGTCTTAAACTTAAACTGTGAACTAAACTTGCCGTGCTAATCTAGGTCGCGTGTCGGTGCCATCCACTATTACTATCTGAATTTGCTCTATTGAGATTTGCTTTGCTGAGGTGAGTTCTCGTAGCCCCTTTTTCATAACGTTTTTCCTTGGGGGGAAATGGTACTCAAATGTTGTTTTAACTGTTTTCATGCTGTGATACAATGTTTTTCTGTTTTTGGACAATATGTGTGTTTGATTGCTATATGTGACCCATTGTGATGCTAAATTTGTGTAACATGAATGCGCAACTGTTTAACTCCGTTTGGAGCCGAAACGAATTGATAGTACTATCAGGGGTAGCTCCCCACTATGAGTAACACGTGTGTAACACTATTGGCAGGTTCAGTTATCGCCAACGCTGTGTTTCAACTATATGCATATATGCTTACATCTTGCTCACTATTGTCCTACGCTATGCTAATCACAGCACCGTGGTTTAACTCTTAAACCTACGAGCTCACCAACTTTATGTTGACGTTTTCGAGTATCCATTTTCAGGTGTTAAGAATGAAGTTCCATTAGAAGGTTGAGTATTGGCCTGGCTTAGCAGACATAAGACGAGACTCTACCGGGTTGTATTCCCGAGGAGTTACGCATTTGGAAATGTCCCCTTAAGACTTGTCCTTTGTGAACTTATGTAACAAGACATCTATTTACCCGTATGTTGGGATCGTTGTAACTTTGACTTGTGTTGTGATGTATGCAATTTAGTATTTCTCTATTATGACACCATGTGTTCGTGATCTTGAAGTCACATCCATTAAATGACATTCCGCTGCGCCATTTTTGGGGTGTGACAGATTGGTATCAGAGACTTGGTTATAGAGAATTAGGTGGTTTGACCTAGACTATAACCTAAGAACCCTCATATAGCTTGCATAAATAGGGACTGCATTTGCGATTATGCGTGTAGTATGGCACGAAGTGATGATGATTAGTAAATGCAGCATGATGCTATCTTAAAAACGCCTGGCCAACGTTTTTACGATAACATGATGCGGCAGGGACTTATCAAATTCATGGATTGTCAAATAGGAAGTTGAGTATAGTAGCACGACACGTATACCGACCTTTCCTACCTATATCCTGTCTAACGTTTACCGATGTCCTACCTTGTAGAATCATGCCTCCAAGAAGGTCGTCTCGAGTTAACCGTGGTGTTCCACCACCGAGGGGTGGAAGGACTGGTGGACGAGGAGGTAGGGCAGGAGGTCGCGGCACTCGAAGCAACGATACCGGCAATGAGACTCCTAATGTTGCTACCATTATCGCCCAGCAACTTCGTGAATTGCTACCCACTATTGTCACCCAAGTTGGTGACCATATGAGTAACCAAGGAAACAACATGAGTGGGAATAACCAAGCGGACAACGATGGTGGAAGTGATCACATCAATGATGGGAACAATAACAACGGTAACAGGGGATGTAACTACAAGGAATTCACCGCTTGCAAACCAGTGGATTTTGATGGCAATGGAGGTGCCATAGCTTATACTCGATGGGTAGAAAAGATGGAGTCAGTAATTGACATAAGTAAGTGTGCAGACCGTAAGAAGGTTAAGTTTGCTGCTTGTTCATTGACTGGAAAAGCGTTGACTTGGTGGAACACGCAAATTCAGGCTAGGGGCAGGGAAGCTGCCATGGGGATGAGTTGGGATGACTTTAAGGCACTATTAAGGGAGGAGTATTGTCCAGACAACGAGATGCAGAAGCTGGAGCATGAGTTCTACCACCATGCTATGGTAGGAGCGGGTCACACGGCTTATACCGATCGGTTCCATGAGCTCGCTAGACTAGTACCTCATATGGTCACTCCTGAATCCAAAAGAATTGAAAGGTATATCTATGGGTTGGTTCCCGAGATTCGCGGGATGGTGAAAGCAACTGAACCCCCTACTATTCAAAGTGCGATTTTAAAAGTTGCAACCTTAACGGATGAGATGGTTAGGAATGGGACGTTCTCAAAGAGTGGTGACAAGAGGAAGGCCGTAAGTGAGCCGAGTAAGCAAGGTGGTGCAAATGGTGACAATAAGAAAGCGAAATGGGGAAAAGGATTCATAGCAACAACCACGGGAAAGAAAGGTTATGTGGGCTCTCACCCTATGTGTACCAAATGTAACTACCATCACCCAGAGACTATGCCATGTCAAGTGTGTTTCAATTGCAAAAAGGTTGGTCATATGGCAAAAGATTGTTGGGTGGTCGCTAAACAGGTGGCACCAATAAATACCGTCAACCCAAAGGCATGTTATGAATGTGGAAACCCGAATCACTTTCGAAATACATGTCCTAGGTTGAATGGGACACGGGGGCAGGTGCAGGACAACCAAAATCAAGCTTTAGCGATTGGTGGAAACAATGCAAACCGTGGTAACAATGGTAACCCAGCTCGTGGTCGGGTATTTGTGATGAATGTTGAAGAGGGACGCCAAGACCCGAACATTGTGACGGGTACGTTCTCTTTAAACGACCATTATGCTACTGTGCTATTTGATTCTGGTGCCGATTATAGTTTTGTTTCCACTAAATTCATGCCTCTGTTGAATATAAAACCTAGTAGACTAGACTTTAGTTACGAAATTGAAATAGCAAGTGGTCAAAAAGTAGAAACAAATAAGATCATTCGCGGGTGCAAACTAGAGTTAGAAGGATACACCTTTAGCATTGACTTGATACCCTTCGGACATGAAAGCTTCGACGTGATTGTGGGAATGGATTGGTTGTCCAAGCATAAGGCTGAAATAGTGTGCCACGAGAAGATGGTCTGAATACCACTACCAAACGGTGAATTACTTAAGGTCTATGGAGAGCGACTTGAAGAAAAAGAGAAGCATCTCATGAGCATGAAAGTAGACGAGCAGAAACTAAAAGATATCCCAATCGTTCGAAACTTCCCAGAAGTATTTCCCGACGACTTATCCGGATTACCCCCTACGCGAGAAGTTGAGTTTCGGATAGACTTAATTCCCGGAGCAATGCCGGTTGCAAAGTCTCCCTACCGATTGGCACCCACTGAAATGGAGGAGTTGTCTAATCAGCTCAAGGAACTCCAAGACAAAGGTTTCATTAGACCTAGTTCTTCGCCATGGGGAGCACCAGTATTGTTCGTCAAGAAGAAAGATGGTTCGTTTAGAATGTGCATTGACTACCGGGAGCTAAATAAACTAACCATTAAGAACCGTTACCCTCTCCCGAGAATTGACGACCTATTTGACCAACTACAAGGTTCACGACACTTTTCCAAGATAGATCTGCGTTCCGGCTACCATCAGTTACGAGTACACGAAGATGACATCCCAAAGACCGCATTTAGAACTCGATATGGTCATTTCGAGTTTACGGTTATGCCTTTTGGACTGACAAATGCGCCTGCGGTTTTCATGGACTTGATGAACCGAGTATGCAGGCCATACTTAGATAGATTTGTTATCGTATTTATCGATGACATTTTGATCTATTCCAAAACAAAAGAGGAACATGAAATGCATCTGAAGTTAATCCTAGAGTTACTCAAGAAAGAGAAACTGTACGCCAAATTCTCGAAGTGTGAATTCTGGCTACAGGAAGTCCAATTCCTTGGACATGTAGTTAACAATGATGGTATTCATGTGGATCCTAGCAAGATCGAAGCCGTGAAGAATTGGGAAGCTCCTAAGTCCCCGACAGAAGTCCGCTCATTTTTAGGACTGGCAGGTTATTACCGGCGATTCATCGCAAACTTCTCTAAGATTGCCAAACCTCTTACCTTGCTAACTCAAAAGAATAAGAAGTACGAATGGGGTGAGGAACAAGAAGAAGCCTTTCAAACCTTGAAGAACAACCTATGTAATGCTCCAATCCTGGCCCTCCCCGATGGACCAGAAGATTTCGTAGTATATTGTGATGCATCATGTCAAGGTCTTGGGTGCGTATTAATGCAAAGGGGTAAAGTGATTGCCTATGCATCCCGACAGCTGAAGATCCACGAGAAAAACTATACCACTCATGATTTGGAGCTAGGCGCTGTAGTGTTCGCTCTCAAGATATGGAGACATTATTTATATGGGACGAAAAGTATTATTTACACTGATCACAAGAGTCTCCAACATATTTTCGATCAGAAGGAGTTGAATATGCGCCAGAGGAGATGGATTGAGCTCTTCAGCGATTATGACTGCGAGATTCGCTACCACCCAGGTAAGGTGAACGTAGTAGCTGATGCTTTGAGTAGGAAGGAAAGACTCAAGCCTAGGAAGGTAAAAGCCATGAGTATAACCATACATTCAGGTATCAAGGATAAGATACTAGCGGCTCAGAGGGAGGCATCTAAGAATATGGATGCACCCACAGAAAAGATGCGAGGTTTAGATAAACAATTGGATACAAAGAATGACGGGGGACTGTACTTTGTAGACCGAATTTGGGTACCGTTAATTGGTGGTATGAGGACCCTAATCATGAATGAAGCACATACAACGAGGTACTCCATTCATCCAGGAGCAGATAAGATGTACTACGATCTTAGAGAATTGTATTGGTGGCCTGGGATGAAGAAAGGCATAGCTGACTACGTTAACAAGTGCCTGACTTGCTTGAAGGTAAAGGCTGAGCACCAGAAACCATCTGGTTTGTTACAACAACCGGAAATTCCTGAATGGAAGTGGGAAAAGATAACCATGGACTTCGTTACAAAGTTACCCAGGACTAGTAGCGGGTACGATACAATCTGGGTCATCGTAGATAGATTGACTAAATCTGCACATTTCTTACCAATCCGAGAGGATTACAAGATGGACAAGTTGGCAAGACTCTACATCAATGATATAGTAGCGAGACACGGTGTGCCTATATCGATCATATCTGACCGTGATAGCCGTTTCACGTCAAACTTTTGGCAATCATTGCAAAAGTCACTGGGAACGCACTTAGATATGAGTACTGCTTACCATCCACAGACCGACGGTCAAAGTGAGCGTACCATACAGACCTTAGAGGACATGCTCAGGGCGTGTGCCATAGACTTCGGTGGTAATTGGGATACTCACCTTCCCTTGGTCGAGTTCTCCTACAACAATAGTTACCATGCTAACATAAAAATGGCACCATTCAAATCACTTTATGGGCGGAAGTGTCGTTCGCCCATTTCTTGGGCAGAAGCCGGAGAAAGCCAAATGATAGGAACTGAAATAGTGTTAGAGACCACTGAGAAGATCATTCAAATCAAGGATAGACTCAAGGTTGCACGTAGCCGTCAGAAGAGTTATGCCGACAATAGACGGAGACCTCTGGAATTCAGTGTTGGAGATCATGTATTACTTAAGGTATCACCTTGGAAAGGTGTTGTACGATTTGGTAAGAAGGGCAAGCTAGCACCCAGGTACGTAGGACCTTTCGAGATCACTGAGAGAATTGGTCCAGTAGCTTACAGACTGAGGTTACCTCAAGAGCTAAGTAACGTTCATGATACATTTCACGTATCAAACCTTAAAAAGTGCCTTGCTGATCAGACCTTACACATACCATTGGAAGAGATTCAGATAGATCCCAAGTTACACTTTGTGGGGAAACCTGTTGAGATTGTAGAGCGTGAGGTCAAGAAGTTGAAGCGTAGAAAGATACCAATAGTTAAAGTCCGTTGGGATTCAAAGCGTGGTCCTGAGTTTACTTGGGAACGAGAGGATCAGATGAGACATAAGTACCCACACCTGTTTGACAATAGTACCAGCTGAATTTTGAGGGCAAAATTCACTTAACGGGGGTAGACTATAACAACCAACATTTTTTTCCAGGTCTTTACTCAACCTAAAAACTCAAAACAATTTATTTTTGAAGTCTCATAGTTACTTTTATGTATTAATGTTTGAGAAATCGAGCCCGCACGCGTACCCACATTACATTAGTAACGGCTTAAACTAAATACTTGTTATCTGGAGTCAATAAATTTGTTTTTATATTGCGTTTATTTGAAACGTTCTCAGAGATTATGTGTCTCGCATTCGCACCGAACCAGGGCATCACGTTTACATTTTAGTTTCAACGGGACACGGAGTACATTCAATACACTAATTAAATAAACACAAAACAAAATAAATAAATAAAAAAAAGGAAGTTTTGATAACACCACCCACACACACACACATTTAACTATGTATCTTTAACTTTTTCTGGTACCATTGTTTACTCCCAAACACATGCCTATCTCCTTTTTGATAAATCTGATCTATCACCCCCCTTGGATACCATCGACCCACAACAGTTATAACTTTTTCGTGTCCTCATGTATCCGTTTCTTCATTCTCGAAAACACCTCCCATCCCAAAACACAAGAATACTGATGTGTCACCATCTCTATGTACAACCTTATAGCCTTTACCTTCTACCAAAAAGGTAAAGTCACTATCACAAGCCTCTCCCTAGGGTCAACAAATACGCAAGACTCATAGAGATTGAAGAAAGATGGTGATATTAGCTCAAAACAGATAATAGTCATCTTCCTTGACCAAAAAGGGTGTCGAATACTTTCTTTATTGCTTTCTTTTTATTGTAATTCGATTCCCAGTAGATCCACACATTCAAAACGCATCAATAGTTTTTTCCGAAATCTGTGGCTTTAAGAGTTTTGATCTACGAATCGGTGTGTGTGGATTTGCTTGGAATCGGGTTTGGATTCAGGTTTGGTTCCTCTCTTTTTCTGTCAAATCGACTTTGTTGAAATATTGTAAAGAATTCCAAAATTTATTTGTTTTATTGTTCGATTTGATTATTCTTTTGATGTTAATAAAATTTCATTGTGTTAAACCTTGTTTTGGGTCATATGAAACGACTAACTTCCATCGATTATATTTTCTGGTCATATTCCTTGTGTTATCGTTAATTGTGTGGCCCTTGAATGATGTGGGATACAAAAACTTATAAGGCTTGGCTTTGGAAGTGCTTATATTCGATAGCTTATTTATTTTGGTTTTTTTTGCTTATTCGAGGAAATTGGTTTCTCTGATTCTATTGTGTTGTTTGACTTGCGACTTGGTCCATCAGTGGTAATAGATGATGGATTATGTGTGTCATTAAACTTGGTCTAGATATTGAGGTGTAAAATTTTGGTTGTGTGTTCTTGTGTCGACCTGGTTAACAACCCCAAGGAGGTTGTATTGTTTCTCTGGATTGGTTCACGAGACACCCACAAGGGTGTAGAGAGTACTCATGGATCTTGTCTCAGCTCCCCAGCAACCCACAAAGGTTGCGCATGTTTTGTTGTGTTTCGTTGGCGAAACTGTTTATCTCAAACCTCCTAGTCCAAACCTGCGTCTGTGTATACCGAATGAAAACATGTCTGTGTTACTAATATGTGTTTAGGCTTGGATCTGATGGATAAGCAGCCAATAATAACTAAAAGGGGTGTTTGTTTATGTCTTGCGCCACAGCCCGTTACCAAGTTGTAATTATTGGTCCGAAGCCCAATAACATATTGGGTATATTGATATAATTATACACGACTTATTTCCTGACTTGTTTTACTTCACACGATCACAATCTTCACAATGTAATTTATGATGAGTTCACAACGTACTTCGTACCGAGTTTATAAAAACATACTCTATAACTCAAGATTTAAATATACTTATCATGTTTAACCATAAACTTTTTTTTTAAAACATCTAAAACTTGTAAGAGCTAGTAAAAGAAAATTTATTAAACTTGTAAGTTTAAACATGTTTATATATTTATATAACCTACTTAACTTATATACAAACTTAACATGTTTTAGAAAAACTCACTTAAGTTTTAAAACAACTATTTACTTAAACATATACCTTGTAACTTATAGTTACCACGAGAAACCAAAAATTTCTACACGGGTTATGCCCGATTTTCATCAAGGATATAAACCTGATTATTATTGATTATTTTCCGTCTTGTTCCTCGGATACTTGTCTAACAAACACTTTTCGTCTCGAGTACTTTACACTCCTACGTGTACGTATGCGCTTCCAAGAGCCAATCCTTGCCAACATTTACAAAACTACTTAAACTTAAATACCGCCACACAAGGGACAATAACATAAATACTTTGAAACATTAAAACTCATTTAAACTTCGGCGAGTCTTAAACTTAAACTGTGAACTAAACTTGCCGTGCTAATCTAGGTCGCGTGTCGGTGCCATCCACTATTACTATCTGAATTTGCTCTATTGAGATTTGCTTTGCTGAGGTGAGTTCTCGTAGCCCCTTTTTCATAACGTTTTTCCTTGGGGGGAAATGGTACTCAAATGTTGTTTTAACTGTTTTCATGCTGTGATACAATGTTTTTCTGTTTTTGGACAATATGTGTGTTTGATTGCTATATGTGACCCATTGTGATGCTAAATTTGTGTAACATGAATGCGCAACTGTTTAACTCCGTTTGGAGCCGAAACGAATTGATAGTACTATCAGGGGTAGCTCCCCACTATGAGTAACACGTGTGTAACACTATTGGCAGGTTCAGTTATCGCCAACACTGTGTTTCAACTATATGCATATATGCTTACATCTTGCTCACTATTGTCCTACGCTATGCTAATCACAGCACCGTGGTTTAACTCTTAAACCTACGAGCTCACCAACTTTATGTTGACGTTTTCGAGTATCCATTTTCAGGTGTTAAGAATGAAGTTCCATTAGAAGGTTGAGTATTGGCCTGGCTTAGCAGACATAAGACGAGACTCTACCGGGTTGTATTCCCGAGGAGTTACGCATTTGGAAATGTCCCCTTAAGACTTGTCCTTTGTGAACTTATGTAACAAGACATCTATTTACCCGTATGTTGGGATCGTTGTAACTTTGACTTGTGTTGTGATGTATGCAATTTAGTATTTCTCTATTATGACACCATGTGTTCGTGATCTTGAAGTCACATCCATTAAATGACATTCCGCTGCGCCATTTTTGGGGTGTGACAAAATAGTAGGGAGATAACATCTGTTTTGTGTGAGCAACAAACAAATCTACAAAACCGGCACGCCAACCTAGCTCAATCATTGTATGCACATCATTGTCTGTGTGAATCAGCTTCAAACCTTCTTCTAATGACTTGCCAGGCAAACAAAAGAACACAACCCATTTTTCCCCCTTAATGTGTGAAAACATATCATCCAAACCAAAGCTAAAGATTTCTCTATCAGAGACAAACCCACAAAGTTTAGAAACATTCCTTTGTACATACCTCAATGGACCAAATTCAAAAACTCCATTATTGTGCATGCTGAACACAACTTCACCCTCATAAGTAACTAAACCTGCCACCGTTTAAGTTTAAACGTCAATAGTCAACTAAAGTAATACCCTTATTCACATTTATCATTTTAAATCGAACTTCAAGTCTAACGAGCTACTACAGCTGCTACAACAAAGTCCATGCAGCAGCTGTCAATGAAACAGTTATGCAGGCAAGTGCATACTGAAGTATGCAGGCTCAAGTGAAGCAGAGCAATGCAGTGTTCTATATCTCACCACATTGAAACAAATTATACAAGTATAGTTGTAGTTTGGTTAATAAGTCAATGTGGTGATATAGAAACCAATTATACAAGACAGAGCAAAAAATTCCCCTCTTCTTTTTTTGTGTACTTGTAGTCGGATTATGACTCCCCTCCTTCTTCTTTCCACTTCCTACAGGCCTTCCCCTCTTTCTTTTTGGTGACATTGTACTTGGTTTATCGTTTGGTACTGAAAAAGTTACTTTCTTTTTGGGCCTTCCCCTCCCTCTTTTTGTCTCTGCAACTACCTCATTGGAGCAACCGTTAACACTTCCAATGGTAGGAATAGATATCGCACCACTACTTTCCACATTTGGTTCGTTGAAAGTTTTGTTCCACATCCATTGAAGAATAACTTCTATCATCTCCTTCCCTTGTCTGCATACGAACCATACTTGGCAATTACTTCATCACCAAATTTTTTCATAACTTTTTCAAATACTTCATCATTTAATAAAACCTTGGACCACGACTTTTCGGATGATTCCTCCCCCTAATCAACAAAGACTTTCCTTTATCATTATTCGCCATAACTTGGGTCCTTTGTTCCGATTTAGGATTTTTTTTTTCTTTTTTAAAGGTTAGGGTTTGACGGTTGATTATCTTCACAACGGATATGTAACTGGGTTGGTTTTGGGGATTTAATGTACTCTGGAAAAGGCACTCTAGTAATCTAGTAGCTTTAACTCAAGAGTTTATGTTGTTTGCAAATGTTGTCCTTCAATTATAATTGGCGGGAGAGAAAATGAACCATGAAATGACAATACTACCCTCAATGACGTGGAACTTAACGAGCAAACTAACGGAAAAACGCTTTTGGTGGCTATTTTGCACTTATCCGAAACGTTAGTAGCAAATTTGCACACCTTTATGACTCGATCTCATTTTTACGATTTCGTAATCCTTTAATGACCATTTTTGCAATTTACCCTAAAATGTACTTCGTAAGTCCGTATTAGAATAAAATTTGATAAATCCAAAGGAATCATATATCCTCCGTATGCTAGAAAGAACCGACAAGATCTTTCTACACACGTTTATTTTGCATTTCCCATTTCTTTTTCTTTATATTCCGTTACACCACTACCAAACATTTATAACACTGAAACGTATCACCCCTTAAACCCATCCAAATACAAACCTCCATCACCTCACTCTTCTTCGTCACATAATAATAATTCATCACTAGCCCAAAACCTTTTTGTTTCAAAATGTCAAAAATTGAGATCTGTGTCAAAGCTGCTGCTGGAGCCCCTGATGTTCTTGGAGACTGTAAGTTAAATGTCTTAAATCCCTATTTTTACACATTTTTTTTTTCAAGATTTATTAATGTGTAGTTACATTTTAAATAATTTTTTGGTGTTTAGGTCCATTTTGCCAAAAGGTTTTTTTGACTCTTGAAGAAAAGAAGGTTTCTTACAAAACCCATTTGATAAATTTGACCGACAAGCCTCAATGGTAACTATTTTATCTACTTTTTTAAGAAAAAAAATATATTAAAGGGTTGTTTGGGATTGTTTGTTTGTTCTGTTTATATGCTTATCTTTAAGCAGAAGATTCTATTTACCTGTTTATTTTTGTAAAATAAGCAGATTTTGATAAGAAACTAAAGGGTGTTTGTGTTAGATTATTTACCTGGTTTATGAGCTTATGTAAATTTGGAAAAGCTCGTGAATCCACTTTTCTTTGTTTAGAAGCTTATCAAGTTGATTTTTTTTTTTTTATCTGAAAAGCCATAAGCTAAAATTTGGCTAGGATTACGAACCTATTTATATTTACATAAGCTCATAAACCCGGTAAATAAGCCAATGCAAATACCACCTAAAATATTACAGTATTTTTTACCTTTGTATCCTTATTTTTTAGACAATTATTATTTTTTTTTATTATTTTATATATATATATATATATATATATATATAGACAAGCGTTTAAATGAGAAGTCTAATTTTTGTGAGAACGCGAGAAGAGATCTGGACCGTAGGATCAAGTTAATCTGATTTTGGGCGGAATGACATTTTTGTAAATGTTGAACGAAATTTTTAGGGGTCAAAGTGTATTATTCTCATTTGCTTCCACAGCCCTAAACTTTATCCCATTTTTCTCTCTCTACACACACGGTACACACACAAACTCAAATAGCAACACCAGATCCGTCATCTCCTTCATATCTGTCATCTCCATATTACCTGCTCTCAAAAACAAATAGCTGACACTCTTTTAAGATTCATCATCACCACCAGTATGTTCGCCACCGTCCACCACCACAATCATCACCGATCACCACCATCTCCATCGATCATCATCATCATCATCATCATCATAAGTAAGTGCTAATTAAGCTTTTGATTCATATTTTCTTTTGATTAAATGATTATAAATAAATTAATTTTTGTGTTCTATATATTTAGTAATTAGCTATATATTCTACAAATTGATGATGAAATTGAAGATATCTAGATGAATATGTCTTTCAAGATTTAATATTTAATTTTCACATGTGAGCAAGTTGTTCGAATTTAATTTTCAAGTCGAATTTTATTTTGTCAACGCACACTAGGTGTTCGCTGAAATGCTAGAAGACCTTGAAATGCTAATTGTTGTATTGTCACTACATTAGCTGAGGCAAAAAGTTATTTCTTCACATGTGAAGAAATTTGCTTATAACTCGATTTGTGTCGATGGCTTGAAATAAGGTATTGATATTTTAGAGTCTTTAAATAAGGTTTCAAATACCTTCACATGTGAAGAATTTAGGTATCGAATACCTTCACATGTGAAGAAATTAGGTATCGAATACCTTCACATGTGAAGAATTTAGGTATCGAATACCTTCACATGTGAAGAAATTAGGTATCGAATACCTTCACTTGTTAGTTTGTTAGCCGCTAGTCATTTTGACCAGCACCATGCTTGTTACAGATCGAGGGTGATGTTTTGGCCACTAAAAAGGCACTTGTTGCTGTTTCCCGTAGCCTTCAAGATTGTCCCTATGGTCAAAAAACAAAGATGATTACAGGTAGACCCTATCATGCAGCTCCTTGGGAGAACATACCTAACGGGCACATGGATTACCCTTCTGTATCTTCAGAAGGTGACACCTATCAATCCATGGATTCCTGAGCTTCTCAGCAGGAAATAGTTTTCAGGATGCTATGTTCTAGTGATTGGGTGGGTAGATTAATAGGCAAATCAGGATCGATCATTCAAGCTCTTCAAAATGAGCCAGGTGCTACAATAACCATTGGAGGTCCTGTTTCTGATTATGATGAACGGTTAATAACCATTACTGCTATGGAGGTTTGCTAGCTTTTAACTTGTTCTTAAAGTATATCTTATAGTTAATCCTTCTAATTTGTGCCTCCTTTTTATTGTAGACCCGGAGTCAGGGGACTCACCTACACAAAATGTAGTGATGCTTGTTTTCAATAGGTGCGTTGAGATTGGCTATCCATCATCAATGGGCACACAGATTACTGCTAGACTTTTGATATCACCAAGCCAAATGGGTTGTTTGTTGCGTAAAGGTGGCTCCATAATTGCATTTTAAGTATACCTCTTGCATTTCTTTAGCTTTTCCTAACAACTTCTTCTGTTTCTGCAATAAAAAAGAAGGGAAAACAAACAGAGCATGAAAAAATTAAGCATCTCAGCTGAAAGCAGGTTCAGTTAGAATCAGACGGAAACAAGGTAGCGCTAAATAAGCGTATTTATCTTAACACGACTACTGATGGGTGGTAGAGTAGGTTACATGCACTAGAAGCCTAGAAGATGGATGACATTTGTTGATCAAAGATGGTATGCAGTTAAGCTAGCATAGTTCTTAATTGTAAAAGTGAAAATACTACCATATATATATATACATGAGCATGTAGTGTTGCTAGGCCTAAAACGGCTATGTTTCATGAGTACGCATATGATAGATGCTTGAACTGTTCAAAAATATACTTATTTATCAGCAGACTGATATTGCAAAAGAAGCTCACTCACAATCGTGTTATTTGCGAAATACAGACTGGGCTTGTGGTGTTGCTGTATATACATGTATCTCTTTTCTTTTTGCTATTATATATTCATCTTTGATACCAAAAATGGGAGTTAAAGCCTTTACCTAACACAAGTATACTACAAGGTCTTCAGAATATAACCAGAATTTTTACTCTGGCTTGCTTCCCCAATTTTATGGTCTTGTAGTGCTCTACATTCTTACCACATGAGTAGATTTAGACGTCACTGTATATTATATGCGTGTAGCACAGTACCAGGAATTTAGGGGAATTAGGGGGTGTTTGTATTAGCTTATTTACTAGGCTTATGAGCTTAGGTAAATTTGGAATAGGTCACAAGCCCATTTTTTGGCTTATGAGCAATCAAGTTAAGCTCTTGGCCTTAAATTAAGCCATAAGCTCATAAACTTTGTAAATAAGCAAACACAAACACCCCTTAGTGAGTTGAATGATGAGAGCTCTTACTCAACTTATACGTGGTCCATGGCTTGTTTTCCAGGCAATGAAACAAAGTTGGGAATGTGTAGAGGTGTAGCAGAACCAAAGCTTACTGCTATGGATGCGATGATTGACAAGTTGACTGAAGTTATATTCATTTTTTGGATTGTAGTGGTGATTGTTCTAGGCATAGCTGGGAATATATGGAAGGATACGGAAGCAAGCAAGATTTGTAAGAGGATGTTAATTACAAACATTTTGTTAGAGTTCTTGATATAGTTTATTTAGTTTTGTGCATCATGTATCTAATGCCCCTTCCGTGTTATCTCATATCTTCTTGAACTGGAACTCATATTCATATTTTCTTTATGCAGCATTGGTATGTTCTTTATCCAGAGGAGGGTCCATGGTATGAACTACTCATCATCCCTTTGCGATTTGAGCTTCTTTGTTCAATCATGATACCCATATCTATAAAGGTAAGCCTTTCTTTTACCATCAATTTATTACTCTAGCTGAGAAGTTTTTTATTTTTTGATCATATGTGGGGTCATAAATAAAGCCTTATTTTCTAAAAGACATGTGAAAAGTAGACGAGTAGTGATATCTATAAGGCTATAATTGTGCTATCATTGCCTTCATCTTTTATAGCGATAAATTCCAGTAAAAGCATATGTTAACGGAATATAAAGTATTTAACCCGTGTCATATTCCGTTTTAATCCAGTTCTCAAATCAACAAGTATTTTGATCTGTTTTCTGTGTAATGTACTATGAGCTTCTGAGCTTTAAAGATTCTTACATGCACCTCTGGCAGGTGTCATTAGATCTGGTTAAGAGTTTGTACGCAAAGTTCATTGATTGGGATAAACAGATGGTTGACGTAGAGACAGGAACTTCAACAAATGCAACAAAGTAAGAATCGGACAGTTTTTTGTATAAACGTGTTTGCTTATGTCTACCTCACATTATTCAGTCTATTGGTATGTTTTTTTCTTTAATATGACAGCACAACAATAAGTGAAGACCTGGTGAGTATATACTGACAAATAAAACTGGGACACTTACAGAAAATAAGATGATTTTTAAGAGATGTTGCATAGCGGGTACATTTTTTGGTAATGAGAATGGAGATGTTAAAGGTTGACTTCTTTTCTCAAACTTGATTTCATTGACTTCTATTTAATCCATGGTTTATTTGTGGGTTTAATATGGTATCACTAACCATTCTATAGGATTACTTTTGCGTATTCTATTGTCTTATTGGAATTTGCCATGCCTTGCTTGTTACAGATGTGGAGCTACTCAATGCCATCAATACTGGTTCTCCGGATGCTACAAGATTTCTTACATTTATGGCAATATGCAACACTATTGTTCCTATTAAAAGGTTATTCTATTTTTTTCACATGTGACGATTTTTTTTTTCACATGTGACAGAAATTTTTTTTCACATGTGACGGAAAATTTTTTTTCACAAGTGACGAATTTTTTTTCACATGTGACGAAATGTTTTTTTTCACATGTGACGGAAATTTTTTTTTCACAAGTGACGAATTTTTTTTCACATGCGACGGAAAGTTTTTTTTCACATGCGACAAATTTTTAGTTCACATGTGACGAAATTTTTTTTCACACGTGACAGACTTTTTTTTTCACATGTGACAAAAAAAAATTCGGGAAAATTTCCAATTTTTTTTCACATGTGACGAAAAAAAATTTCGGAAAAAAAATTTCAGAAAAAATTTTTTTGGATTTTTTTTTTTCGAAAAATTTACTACACTATTCAAATGTATAAACCCTCTCTATATCTGTTTTGACCCGTTAGCCAGTCCTCTTTACCCACTAATTTTACTACACTATTACTAATACGAGACTATCTATCTTTTCGGGGGTAAAGAAGCTAGAGCCTGGATAGTACGAAATCTGTTGGTTAAGGATGAGCTTTTCAAACTCTCAACCGAGGATATCGATAACATATGCAAATTAACCGAAGGTAACTTAGTTTTTTTTTCTTTCTGTTCTACAGTCTCTTTGTAAACTACGGGTGCTCTTTTTAGTCGGTTTGACTGACATCAATTCTACTTTAAATTGTTTTAGGTTATTCAGGATCTGACATGAAGAATTTAGTGAAAGATGCTTCCATGGGTCCACTGAGAGAGGCTTTAAGACAAGGCACCGAAATTGCTAAACTTAAAAAGGAGGATATGAGACCAGTCACTACAGGTAAATCAAATGGCTGGCCTCTTTGCTTTGATATCATTGTGGATCTTTAAACTTTGATGGCTTAACAGCGTCTTGCCAAAATCCATTATGAACCGGAAGTTTAGTATCAGCAAGTTGAAAAATATTTCACAATCAAACATTTAATTTGGAATCACAAATTGTAATTATTTCACAGAAAGTTTATCTTCACATAATTCATTCACATGATGTTAGGATTTATCACAAATGTTTAGTTAAAAGCATCAATGTTTTGACCTATGATATTTTTTGATAAAGCCTTATGACCTTAGAAAGGATTATTAATGTTGAGAAGTTTGACTTATGGATGAGAAGAATTAAACTAATCCTTGGAAACACATAAACTCTCTACTTTGCACTGCTTTAGAAATAATTTGCTAGTTTCTAATATAAGTTACGTGAATACACGTTTGTTCTCACGGTTTGCAGGACTTTGAGGATGCGCTAAAGGAAGTGAGACCTTCTGTTTCTTTAGATGAACTTGGCACATATGAAGAATGAAACAATCAATTTGGAAGCTTATCTCCATCAAGCATTCAGATTTAAAGTAATTGTATTTGGCCTATTAATAACTTTAAGTTCCTAATTTGAATTTCTGAGTTTCTAACCTGCAACCGAGTCATTTGATACCAAAATCCTGTATGTTGAAATCACAGTACCTCTTGCATTCAAAATTCAATTTTCCATTTTGAAACATCAAGTTGATATAGATGTCTTTATATACATCAAATGAAAATTATATATACTCCAGTACTCCACAATCAAACAATTCTTATTAGTTACTGATCATGATTGTCAACATGGATGAACTTTGACATTACAAATATGACCTTAAGATTTCTTTACTGCCTTATTTAAACAGATGTTTAGATCTGACAGTAAAATCGCTACACACCATATCATGGGTATAGATGATAAGATGTTACTACATGAATGAATACCAGTTGGGGCAACATTCTTTATCTCTATTGAACAAGAGAGTTGGATTAATAAAGGTAGCTCAGCCCAATATTATATCTTTAGAAAGAAATTGATCCCATGGTGACATCAAAGAGATTTTAGAGAAGCATAGTCCATAATTAATACACAAAATTTCCAATATAACTTGATCACAAATGATACATTATCAAAGGAACCTTTGTAAGGTGACATGTCCAGGCTAATGTTACAAATAAAACCCAACAAGCAGGAAGAAAATAAAGAACCATCACTGTTGTTTGCAGTACAAGATTGCAGAAAATAGTGCCAGGGATTATCAAATACTATACCATCCTGATCATATTATTGCATGCTTCCACGTCGACATGTATGTTACATGTTTGAATGCCTAACTTGCACTTGAACACGATGCCATGATGTGTTCAGAATTCCTCTCAAGTTCCAGACGTCTTCAACCTTTTCAAGTTGGACATTTGAAGCAGTGTCTATCTGTTCGTCGATATTTTAAAAGTCAATGGAGATGAGTTATTCAGCAAGAAACAAAGTTAACTGAACACACGATTCTATAGTATATGGAATCTACAAAATAGAGTATTTATCACAAGGGTTAAAACAGGTAGGGTGGGTTTGCAAAAACTATTCAGTGTGTTAAATTTGTTTATAAAAAGTATACTACTTGATTCAATCAAATTAGGATGTTGGGAACCATTCTGCTTTGCATGACTTGCAACCCGTTTGACCGTCTTATTAATACCTATTTTCTAAACCTGGCCTATTTGACGTGTTGGAGTTACTATATACTCGAGTCAACCCATTTACATGTAAATGGTTTGAATAATCTACCTTTTATATTCTAAGTGATCCAGGAGACTATCATACATTTGTATACACTTAAAATAACTTTCAAGCCGCTCAACCCGGCTTTAACCCATTCACCCCTTGAAGATAAAAAGAATCCCATTTAATGGTAAATGGGTCTAAATTACCACCATTAACAAAATTCGTTAATATTATCTGACACAAAAACAGTTTGTCAAGAAAGTAGACAGAGAGATGACATACTGCTTTAGCAACAATCTCTGTATTTGAGTGTACATCAGCCTCAGCTTCAAAAAGTACCCAGGCCCATTTATCATTTTTTTCATCATCAGTAACATATTGAATGCCAGGATTTTGGTATCGAGATGCCTCCTTCCATGTTTTACCCCCATCAGCCGATATATCTACTCGCTCAATTCCACGTCCACCTCCTGAAACTGCATAACCTTTTATAGCTATCTGTACAAAATGCTTATGATATAAGCTCAAATATAATCTTCTACACATGCATGACAGCCTATTTGCTATACAGGATTACGAAGCAAGCTCCACTTGCAAATCAGAGGTGGCAAAATTGGTGAATTGGGTAACGGGTCAAATAGGGAAAGTTTTGATACATGTTGGTCGACACCAAACCGTTACTGTCCAATTTAATTGAGTTTGATGAATAACTATTATATTAGTCTTGACTACACAGAATAATACTAGTAAAAATGCACTTGCAATGACTTTCAACCTGTTTATCATTATGCTAACATAAGTTAAATTTTACAAGCTTCACCCCTCATAGATAAATATAACCTAGATTGGCCAATTCACAGGTTAATGTATCGAAATATATTTGTACAAAGCTGTCTTATCAAGTGAACCATATAACTACAAAAATCCTTGTAAATTTTTACTTCGGATCAAGGGTAGAAGAGTTAAGAATTACATGGAACAGATAAAAACTGCATTATGAAATCTAACTGGAAGACATAAACTGGCATTATTAAATGCAATTAGACTTCCAAAACTGGTGTCAATGATTCTTTCCATACAGTACAGGGGGTCATATAACCACCTCTTGTAACTCTCCTAACTAAGATTTTTTAGTATAATTAGAGGGAAGAAAACCAACCTTTCCATATTTATCAGTGAACATGTTAGCAATCAATTCTTTTGCTTTCTTTGAATCTAATCGAGCAGCACGTGGCCGTTCTTCTCGTTCTTCATCTTCTTCATCATCGTTAATCATTTCTACATCTTATTCACCGTCCTCCTCATCTAGCAAAGATGCTTCTCTAAGTTTAGAAGCAACATTTAATCTTCTCAAAAGATCATCAGTTCCAGCTGCATCTTTTTCTTGAAGCCATTTTTTATGAAGTTTGTCTCGGTTTTCTTTATCAATTGGTTTTTCTTTATAACCAGTTGCTATTATCTTACTGAGCTCTTCAAGGTCATCATCATCTTCGCTTTCTTCTTCATTTCAAAACAACATTCGGTCATTGTCACTGTCGTCTTCTTCCTCAGCCTCTTCATCAACAAAAGCTTTCACAGGATCTCCTCTTGGAGATGAAGAACTGCAAAATTGGCAATAAGCCACATGCTTAGATTATAGATTTAAAATGATTTTCTTGTAAATGGGCCATTTGGGTTATATTTTTATCTCAAATGGTTCAACTAATATAATTAGCTAATAAAAGGTTAAACATTGCCCAAACTATAGTTAACATTTATTCAATATATAAAAATAATCCAAGAAATAGACTAATATTTACAGTCAACCCATCCCGACCGATTTTAACCTGCAGTAAAACTACCCATTTTAAGCTGTACTAGAAATTAACATTTCAACCCGAACCAATTTGGGCCATTATCAGCATCCGTTTTGTCACTTTTAATAAATACCAACAGTTCTACATAAACATGAGAGCTTCCTCTTTATAATTATTTGAGCTACTGCCAAACCAACAGAAAAAGAAAGTTGAACGGAAACTTACATATCATCAGGGACAGAATCGAACTTCGATTGCATAGTTAGCAACGAAGGTCCCATTTCCTCTTCTTGAGAACTAGTAGTTTGCTCACCCGATTCCTCATCTTCAGACTCTTTACTTTCGGTTGACTGATCATCGCCAAAAAGTTCCTACAGTTAGAAAAGTAACTTAGCATACTAGGACAATAGGAAACTCTATACAACTTCTCATAAATCTTTTTTTTTAATTAGATTAGAAGCTAAAATTAACTGGAGCTCGAAGATTCGCAAGAACATTGACTTAGCTGAATTTTTTTCCTTTGACCGTGTTATTGAGCTTGAACCCACGAATATTGGCTACTATGTATTATTGTCAAACTTCTACACTGAAGTCAACAATACAGATGGTATTCTGCGCATACGAGTGATGATGAGAGAAAAGAGGCTAAAAAAGGATCCCGGGTATAGCTATGATCATAATCATCCACAAACAAAAGTGATTTGTGCAATGCTCGAGAGACTTGATGATTTGGTAAATGTTAGTAGTGGTAGTGGTTGTGGTCTGGTTCATAGTGAGAGATTGGCTATTGCATTTGCACTTTTGACCACTGATATCGGGCAAGACATTCTTGTGATCAAGAACTTACGGGCATGTGGAGATTGTCACGTGTTTATAAAGTTGGTGAGTAAGGTTATAGACCGTCAGTTTATTATCAGAGATCCGACTTGTTTTCATCATTTTAAAGACGGCATTTGTTCATGCAAGGACTACTGGTAGTCGACTTGCTTGACTTGTATATGCCTACTGGAAGGAATATAACTCTTTAGAAATCATGTTAGATAGTATACAGGGTTCATTGATGCATACAAAATATAATACAAAGGACTAAGTGAGTCTAATCAGGAGTTCTTATCGGGCCCACAGTCAGAAGGGTCACCATTTTTAGTATTGAAGTAATACTGTATCAAATCTAGCTCAAGTGAATGCTTTGCAACAACTTATACAGTAGATTTGGGATATGTATTCAGTTGGTAGAAATATTGTCCATCTACAGCTGTTGACATGTCTTACCGAGTGCAATGTTTCGACCCTTTGATGCAATCTTTGATGTTTCAATAAATATGCTACGTGTCATATTATTCACCGAGAAGATACTTGTCAAAGAACGTGTCCTTAACAAAGCTGTGAGTGATTTTTTTTTCTTTTGGGATACCCTTTCCAGTTATGATCATTTTCCTGTCCGAGGTTCAGTGTTTGGTTATTATTTTTAGAAAGAAAAAATCTCTTACACTGATTATACAAATCACCTAATACCTCACACATCTCAACGTGTTTTGTTTTTTGTTTTTGGCAACAATTTTTGTTTTAACTTATACAAAACGTGCAAACTTTAAAAAATTTTGGTTTATGATAACCTGTGCACCTTTTACCAGGTCAAAATAATGGCATCACAAAAACATCTTGGTAACCTTAATCACACTAGATTTCTTTTTGACATGGCTCCCACAAAACAAGTTACCTGAAAAGGTTTATGAGTACATGAACTATAAATTTTGAATATTCAAAAAACTTATAGAGTGAAAATGAAACAAAAATCCAAAAGCTGCCTATTTGATACAACTGTTGGAAATTGGCAATTGCACACCTGTATGAATTTGGTGTCACACAAACACACTACAGTTTTTTAAGAAAACCAACCTTTCCATATGAACATGTAATAGGAATTGGATTTGTAATGGGTGTCCTTGTGCTGAACCTCAACTGAGTGATTTTATATATTATCTTAAAAAATTAAGGTCATTACATGGTACTTAACGTTAAGGCCTGCTATTCAGTACAAAATTAGCCAATTTAGGTTCATGTATGCAACTTATGATAGAAAATTGACAATTAAGCTTGGCATTGAAATGATATCAGAGATCTGAAGGGTCAATTTACCTTCATTTTCTTGTAAATTGGTTCTGATAGCTACAACATGGTAAGTTACCAGAGCTTTTGGCTGCCAGTCTTTGGGTTTCCCTACCCATGACTTGAGATTGAACAAACCTGCACAAAAATTAATTCTCATTACAATTGGACTATACCAACCCCGATAATTCAGTTACCTGGAAATAACAAATTTAACATTTATTATTATTAAAACAAAAAAAAAAAAAAAAAAAAAGAGAGAGAAAAGAAAAGAAAAAGTTCATTAAATGATAAATTTATGACAGGATGACTAATTTGTACACCTTCTTTGCACCAATGTTTAGTTTATCTACTAGTTGATAAAAAAAAAATTGGCATTTACTAGCTGTGGCTGAACTCTTGAGATAGTTGATGTCCAAAATGCCACCAGAAGCATTGTCAACAGGTTTTCTGACATCATGAGATCCAACCAGCTTGTACTCCCATTTTCCCTTCTGGTACCCTTCGCAGAGGAACAGCTCTATGTGTCTAGAATCCAAAACCTGCATTGTTCCTGCAAGATATAGAGCGGATAATTAATAAAGATAACTTTCAACCAAAAGTTTGATTAGTTCTTGTCAACAGGCCTGTGTTAGTCATAAGTAATTGCTCACCATCACAGGTATTCAGGTCACAGACAGGGCATTCTATGTAAGCATGTCGAATTAACATTTTGTAGTTTATAATTAACGACCCCACATACAATGTCTATTAGCCTCATAGATCCTTGAATGTTTTAAAGTTCATGCTTGATGATCTCATGTTAATATAGTATGCTATATTCGATACAAAGAATCTGTCTATGCTTATAGTTTATAGCTAATGGTCCTATGTGCAAACCACTCGACTTTCTGGGCCCACCATCTTTGGAGTTCCACTTGTAACACTTCAATAGTTCAATCATAATGTGTGCTATGCGCTATACAAACAAATGACCACATTACAATTGTTACTTTTTGAGGTGGCAATATGGACTTTTATACCTGCAAATTATCAACTGTTATTATACGTATTTTAACAAGCCAACGAGTTAAGCTCAGTGATTTAATCACAAAAATGCTTATTAAACGAGTTCAAAGTCATCAAAATAGTAAAGACAAAGACTATACAAAGCTTCGTTATTGAGTTGTAATACTCGTAATAAAGAGTCACCTGACATGGGAAACTTCATCCAAGCCACCTTTGGTGACCTGGTAGGTGAACCAAACCAAGCTAAGTCACACACTACGCCACCTCTAGCTACTTTTGATGATTGGTTTAAGAAACGGGCTAAACTCATCCTTTGATGAGTTTGGCTCTTATTACATACTAACACTATCTATAGCTTTACAATTTAAGTGTCCCTTTTGTCTATGTACGCAATCAATATTCGCATATATATGAGTGTAGTTTGTTGTGTGTCTACCTATGTTACAGAGAGCAAGGACTTCGTACACGGATCATTGCTCATGGTAAGGGTTTCACTGGGATTCTGCCAGAAGTGATTTCTTATGGCTTTGAACTTAGGATTGATGGTCGAAAACCCAGGGTCTGAATGTCTGATAACAAATCTTGAACATTGGTTCGACCCTCTAGCATGTTCAAAGCTTGAGACATGGTTGGTCTAAGGGTCGGAGATGCATTTGTACATAAAAGGGCCACATTCAAAATCGTCATTGCTTCTTTGGATGAATATTCAGACCCCAAATCTGGATCAACTAGTTCTAGCAGACATCCTCTTTCTTGCAAAACATATGCCTGAGAAATAAAAAACTACGAGACGTATATTTTCACATGTGACGAAGTTGTTCACACATCTTAAAAAGCTACTAGATGTATATTTTCACATGTGAAGAAATTCTTCACACATCTTAAAAAGCTACTAGTTGTATATTTTCACATGTGAAGAAATTCTTTACACATCTTAAAAAGCAACGAGACGTATATTTTCACATGTGAAGAAATTCTTCACACATCTTAAAAAGCTACGAGACGTATATTTTCACATGTGAAGAAATTGTTCACATATCTTAAAAAGCTATGAGACATATATTTTCACATGTGACTTGGTTCTTCACACATCTTAGAATACTTGTAGTTGTAAATGTGCTTATTGAAGTCATTCACCTATACCTTTGTCGAGTAAAAACTAAATCTATAGATAAGAAAGCATAACCATAAGTACTATCATGACTACTAAAACAATGAATCAGCAAATAAAATTCATAGCTTGCGCAATATTGGTTCAGGCATTTCATCAAACAGTTGATATGCATTATAAACTTGAATCATTCAAATCAAACACATAATAATTCATAATTCTAAAATAAGATTTTTATCAAAAATAACAAAATTAATAGTTACTTGAAATTTTTGTGTTGTCTGATTTGGAAAATTTGTGTTCTTCATCAATCTCAGGTTCAGTTGACATAATTCCATTAACATCTTCTTCTTCCTCACTCATATCTGTCGAATTGTATGTTTTTATGAACAATTATGATTCCTGGTGATTTCGGTAATAGACGGTGGTAGAAGGTTGGTGGCGGTGTAGTGGTGGTTTGAATGGAGGTTGTTAGGATCGGTGGTAGATGGTTGGTGGCGTTGTAGTGGTGGTTTAAAAGGCGGTGGTTTGAATGGCGGTTGTTAGGATCGGTGGTAGAAGGTAGTTGGTTATTGGGTGGAGAGGATGAAAATGTGTTTTCACGTTCAAATTTCTGATATGTGTGTTTTTTTCAATATATATTAGTTGTTTGGAATGTAATTACAGAAATACCCTTGCTTAGTATACAATTAGTGTAAATTGTGGATTAAATTTAGCCGTTAGATCTAAAAAAGGAGGGATTAAATGGATGGCTAGGATTTCTTCTCGCGTTCTCACAAAAATTGGATTTCTCACATGAATGACCCCCTATATATATATATATATATATATATATATATATATATATACAAAATAAACAGCTTGAAAGTGCTTCTTTATAAGAAATTAGTTATAAGCAATCCGAAACAGCCTCTAAGCTTTTTTTTTTTTTTTTTTTTTTTTAATTAAGACTTGGTTTTTTATATGATGGCTTTTTGACGGTTGATGTTTTTATGTGTTTTATAGGTTTCTCGAAGTGAACCCAGAAGGGAAAGTGCCTTTGATTAAGTTTGATGATGAAAACTGGGTTTCTGATTCTGATGTTATTGTCGGGATTATTGAAGAGAAGTATCCTGAACCTGCTCTCGTAACTCCACCTGAATTTGCCTCTGTGTATGTTTTTATACTCCTTTGGCGTGAATGTGATTTTGTTTTGATATACGAGTTTCATAAGTGTATATGTTTCGAGGGTTTTGGATCTTGTTTTGTAGTGAATAGACAGAGTCCTAAGGAACCATTAGATAAGTTGTGGAAATTAGAGTGTCTTTGGGATTGCTTATTTTTAAGTATTTTATTTCTTAAACTGCTTAAAAATATGTCGGTGCCAATCTGCTTAGTTTTAAGTGTTTATTTCACTGTAAAATAAGCAAATCGGCATTTTCTTTTTGGGTGCCATATATTGAAATCGGCTGAGCAGATATTCATTTAGATAAGCAATCTTCAAACACCCTCTTACAATGCAAACAGAACAATAATGGCAATAGTTTTGTATTTTGACCCAAGTCAATTACTTGTTTATGGCTTGTTTGGAATTAGAAGGTCAATGATTCTGACCCAAGTCAATTACTTATTTATGTTGGGACTTGACCAATTATTTATTTATTTATTGTATCAGTTATGCATGCTGTTGAATAAACAATGTCTTTATATTTGAATTTTGAGCGATTTGGTTGTTGCATCACTTGCATGCTTGTACCTTGACTCTTGCTGTCCCCTTGAATAAATAGTCAGATTGACCATTGACGAATTTACTAATTGTTGAAATCATAATTGACTAATCGTTATAAGCAATAAATAATGCTACAAAGTTAGTTGCATATTGGTGGCTACATTGCACACTTTCATCATATGTATTTGTGACATGAAATTGTAGGGGGGCGAAGATTTTCCCCAAGTTTGTGGGATTCTTAAAGAGCAAGGACGAGAATGATGGTACAGAGCAAGCTTTACTTGATGAGCTGAAGGCATTGGATGAACACCTTTCGAAACATGTACGGATTATGAGATACCCTTTTTCTTGATTCACAGTAAATATGATGATCGTTTTTGTTTTCAATTCGGCCAGTACCAAATTTAGTGTTTTGCTTAAATGATGACTGATTTTTAAGCTATAACATATCAGGGGCCTTATGTGAATGGAGAAAAGATCACAGCTGTTGATTTGAGTTTGGCACCAAAGCTGTACCACCTTGAGGTGGCTCTTGGTCATTTCAAGAAGTGGACTGTTCCGGAAGGTCTTGCTCATGTTCACAACTACGCAAAGGTATGCTACTTGCTTTTGTCAATTGGGGCTTCTCATTGTTCTACTTATTTAATTGGTAATACTTTTAGTTCATATGTGATTTGTTCCCTCCAAACCTTTTTTTTCCACCTTTTTTACCTTTTTCCAGCTAAGACGATGAATTGCTAGCATGTATATGTACAAGTTGTGCATTTTTTTCCCTCTTTCATTTGGTTGATTATGTTCGTGATGTCAACTTAAAAAACACATGTTCTAAATCAGTTATCATTGTGTGTAAATTGGGCTTTACCATTCTTTTGAATGAACTAGTTTATGAATCAACTCATCACCACTTTACCATGGATCAGCATGTTGAACTAATCATGTAAACTAATTATATCATTAGAAAAGAGTATGCTCTATGCCATAGTCGTAGTGTGTTTATAGCTGAATATTTATGCAGTGACTGCATATTATCTTTTTACCAATCATATAACCCCAAACCACTTGTGATGTTTTTGATGCAGTCGCTCTTTTCTCGGGAGTCTTTTGAGAAAACCAAACCTCCTAAAGAAGAATATGTCATTGCTGGATGGGCACCAAAGGTTAATCCATGAAGCCATGCCAGTTTATAGTTCTAGTTACTTAGTATGTGTCAAATGTATGTTTTACCATGGACCATACGGTTTTGAAATATATTTTCAAAGACGTGTGGCTGGTTGCTGCTATATATTACTAGCGTGCCTAAACAGTATGATGATTGTAGGAGTGTATGGATGATCGAGTCTTGTTAGTTGCGCGCTTTTGTATTAAAATCATGCTGTGACCCATTCTGTGGTTTGGTTTGCAAATGAAAGCGATGGTGTTATTGGAACAGCTTTTTGTTGGCTTATAAATAGCAAGCGTAAAAACATTTTCAATCTATATGAAAAATTGCTTGAAACCGAATACAGAGGTATAACGCACTTCTACTATTTAAATCAGAACACCTGAAAACTATTACAAACTTGAAATTAGCAACTTAACTGTAATGATTAAATTCAGTTAAACCTTTTTGTGATACACATATGTATCATGTATCAACTGAATCTCGCAACATGGGTATAATGACTTAACCATGAACTCAAAAGCTTGTCATTTGGTTGCAGTTTTAGGGGCTGTTTGATAAATTGATATGATTTAGCGCTGAATGAATTAAAGGTGCTGAATAATTCAAAGATTCTGAATGAGCTATGTCCTGAACCAAAATGAACGTTTGAAAATTCTTCTGAATCAACACTCTGAATGATTAAAATTACCATTTTATCCTTTATACTCACTTAGTGTAAATTGAGAGATAACTCGTTGATAAGTAACCAATACTAATAAAACACCAATTATTATGTAAAATAAAAAGTGTATCATGAAATTATATAAACATGTTGGTGTTCCATCATATTAAAAATAATAGTTTTATAGTGTCAAATATCTTAAAATAAAATTATCTATTTATACTAAAGATTGGGAGTGTCACATCACAACACCACAACAACTACAGTGATTTAATATTTTTTTATGCCCAGCTACAGTAACTAACGACCGTTAGTTACTGTAACGTTATAACTAACGGTCGTTAGTTATTTAACGGCTGTTAGCTAACAACTGTTATCTTTAACATTTTTTTTAATCCGTACGAAATTGGTCTGTTGACATAAATAATGTATGAAAACGTTATTTATATTTTTCGATATCTCTATATTTTGACGATCACAAAATGTAAACTCGTCAATCGTTCGATTACTACGTAAACAAGTATTAAGCTAGTCTATATCATTATATCCAACTTAATCACTTAAGGTATGGATAAACAAGTGCTTAATACATCTCATGATCAAAGGGGTATTTAATTAACTAATACAAAGTTTATTTAATTATATAATCTTATTATATATTTTTGAAAAACACTTTTGGTAATAAGGAAAAATGTTTTAATCATACTAAATATATGATTTCAAATATTTAACCAAAATCAGTTAGTTTTTCACCAAATAAACTTTCCCCACTAAAAGACAAGTTTTCTGGCCGTTACAGTTGGGCGGCCCCCTTAATTATAAGGGGCGGTCCCCTTAATTTTAAGGGGGCCGGCCATGCTTTAAGGGGACCGGCCAGGCTCTCCTGTCAGAAACTGTCAGATTTCTTCCCCTATAAATACCACCTTAATTCTGGAATTTTTCCTCACCTTTTGCACGAAATTTTCAGATCTACAATCATCTAAAACCCATCAAAAACCCTTTGATCATTTGTATATTAATCCTTGTTTCAAGTGATTCAATCCCTCATCATCCATTCTCATTCTAAGTGCAAAAGAAGAACTCTCTACAACCAAGTTCAAGAAGTGTTGAAGAGTTGTTGTGTATAGTGTATATATATATTCATTTGTGAATATTGTGTTGTGCATGCTATTATTTGTTTAGAAGATATAGAAGTTGTGTAGATAGTAGAAGTTGATTAGTAGTGAAGTAGGATAGTTGTGAAGATTGGTGTGTAGAAGATTGGTGTGTAAAAGCTAGGTGTGAAGAAGATTGGTGTGTAGATTGGTGTGTAGATTGGTGTGAAGATTGGTGTGTAGATTGGTGTGTAAATTGGTGTGAATATTGGTGTGTACGGTTTTCTCCGCCATAAGGGAGTTTGTTGACATAGTGAAGAAAACTCTCGAGTAGGTGACTCGGGGAATGGAGTAGGAACAAGGAAGGTGTCCTTGTAGCCGAACCACTATAAATCCTTGTGTTGTGGTTTGATCTTTCTAACTCTTCTCATTACTTATTTATTTATCTTTACTATATTAGTTTTGTTAGTTAGTTATTATACAATTGTTCATATAGTGCAAGTATTGAATTCACATAAACTAGAATCGAAGTTTTTAAAACAAACTTGTGCTTATAAATTTTAAAAAGACGTAAAACTATTCAACCCCCCCTTCTAGTTTTCCACAATTGGTATCAGGAGCCACGTCTAGCAAGATTTTTAAAATATATTGTATTTTAAAACTTGTAACGATCTATGGAATCTGAAAAATATTTAGAAGGGCAATCTATGCAAAGACCACCACTATTTGAAAGTGATGGATTTTTATATTGGAAAAATCGATTCGAAACTTATGTGAAATCAAAAGATCTAGATCTTTGGCATATCATTACCAATGGTGATTTTTTACCTATTCAAAATAACCCTGAAACTAAGAAAGATGAAATCGTACCTTTTGAAAAACAAAATGATGATTTAAAAAGAAAACTTGCTAAAAATAATGAAGCAAAAATGGTTATTTACAATGCGCTACCACGTAAAGAGTACGAAATGATCTTTATGTGTGAAACCGCAAAAGAAATTTGGAACTCTTTATTAATAACTCACCAAGGTAATAATCAAGTCAAAGATAATAAAATTGATCTACTTGTTCAACAATATGAACAATTCACGATTCCGGAAGAGGAATCAATTGATAATGCTTTTGCTAGATTTAACACTATCATCACAAGTTTAAAAGCACTTGATGAGAATTTTTCTAGTAAGAATTTTGTTAGGAAATTTCTTAGAGCTCTTCACCCAAAATGGCGAGCTAAAGTGACGGCTATTGAAGAATCAAAGAATTTGTCAACACTACAACTTGATGAATTAATTGAAAATCTGAAAGTCTACGAAGCAATTATAAAGAAGGACTCTGAAATGGTTAAAGGAAAATGTGAGCAAAGCAAGTCAATCGCCTTGAAAGCTAGAAAGGAATCCAACAACGAAGATAGCTCATCTTCCGAAAGCGATGACGAAGAATATGTCATGGCCGTAAGAGACTTCAAGAAATTCTTCAAAAGGCGAGGAAGATTCGTTAGACAACCACACGATGAAAGAAGAACATCTCAAAAGAATAATGATGACAAGTATAGCAAGAATGAGAGAAAGTGTTTCAAGTGTGGTGATCCGAATCACCTCATTGGAAAATGTCCAATGATGACAAGAGATCAAAATCAAAGAGCATTCGTTGGAGGTGCTTGGAGTGATAGTGATGAAGATGAGAATGAAACAACAAAGGATGAAAAGTGTCTCATGGCCAAATCATCAAGTGAGGTACGTTCCGAATCCGAATACTTTAGTGATGAAAATCTATCATTAGATGAAAAAGATTTAGATAGTGAATACAATAGATTATGTAAAATAGGACAACTAGTTATGGCTAAAAATAAATCACTAAAATACATAAACAACCAACTAGAAAATGAAGTGCTTGAACTAAAAATTAAAATACATCAACTTGAAAAAGGAAAAGAAATTGTTGAAGAATGTAAAACATGTCAAGAGCTTAAAAGTGAAAACAACATACTTAAGGATGAAATTTGCAAACTTGATAAATTTGAAAATAGTAGTAACTCACTTAGTAAAATTATAAGTATTCAAAGAATATCAGGAGATAAAACCGGACTAGGATTTAACTCAACTGAATCTTCAACAAGTGGAGCTAAAAACGTTAAATTTGAAAATGAACCAAAACCTTCAATACTTAATCCTAAACATTTACTCAAAAAAAATAAAATAATACCTATCGCTAGTAATGAAGAAATAAAACCATTTTATAAACCATTTTTAAAAACCGAAGTTGGATCATCTAAATCTAAAACAAGATCTAAAACTCCACCACCTAGGAAACCAAATAATTCTTATCCTAGACCTAAAACACCTCAACCAAGAACAAACCATAATAGACGAAACTTTAACTATAATCAACAAATGTGGAACTTCAATCCGTGGGGAATGTTTCCACCTTATATGCATCCAAGTCAAATACAAAACATGTTCGGACCAAATAACTTTGGACAAATGAAACAATGGGCACCAACGTAAATAATATTCGCCATCCAAACATGGAACTTTTCATTGTCACCTCTTGTCCGATTTACTTCTTGAAGACCTTGAAGATTAACGCATTAAAGACAAAAGGTACACATTTCCTTTTAAGTTCCTTGTCTAGAAATGCATGCTTAGTTTAGTGTGTTATATTTATGTGATTTTACTTGACTTATTAATCTCTATTTTTTTTTTCTATATTATATCTAAATATACATATATATATATATATATATATATATATATATATATATATATATATATATATATATATATATATATATATATATATATATATACTTAGCTATATTTAGGATCTTATAACCGAGAAAATTCATTTGTTGATTTTCTAGAACTAGAGATTGTTCGTTTACGAACATTTCTTTTCCCCATTTGCCTTATTGAACTTTAATGTTCAATCAACACTCATGCTGATGAAGTGAGATGAGTCGAAAAATCTATGGATGAAACAAACTCCCGGCTTCCGTTGCATACGTCTCCCTCCTATGTTCTCGTCTTATAAGCCCATACTATATAAATTATTTATATATATATACTTATAAACCTTCAACAACTTTCTCGTTTGCTTGACAACTTGATGAATTTCATCCGAAACGATCAAGAAAATTTTATTGACAAAATGTCAAGTAAAAATGTCAAGTAATTCCTCTCGTGCGTATACTCCTCAACGTATTTTTGATTAAATATAAATCTAGTATATATATATATAAATATTTTCTTGTTTGTTCCAGAAACCAAAACTTGAAATATCAAATCTTTAAGGGCGGCCCCCTTAATGTTTAAGGGGACCGGCAGCCAATACAAGGGCGGCCCCCTTAATGTTTAAGGGGACCGGCCCTCTGAGAGCTCAAGCCCGCTTTTCCCTTTCTTCCTTTTGCCAAACACTCCACTTTTTCATCCCTCTCTTTCCTTGCTTCTGCTGTGACGAAATTCAAAACCCAAAAACACCTAAAATCACTTCCAAATCACATAATTCGGGTTAATTCGCAAAGGGCAAATTCATTTAACACAATCACCACTACATATTGTAAGTTTTTCATGACACATTTCATCTAATTCCACCATATTCGATCATACTCATGATTATGCATGTTTTTATAAAATTCTTTAAATTCACAATTTCTTTCAAATTAAGCTTTAAATACTCATAACTAAATGCTTCCCATAGGATTAGAATGATTTATCAACACTAGAAACTAATATTCATAAAACTATAATGTCAATTTTTTTTTCAAAGTTCATACACTCCTCTTCAAAATTTTAGTAAACACATTGTTGAATAATATCTTGAAAACGTATTAAAACTAATTACATTATACTTGTGTAACTTGTAAAACTTGAAATTACATCTTTTCGACTAAGAAAAACTATGTTGGTTCACAATATAGGGGTGTTTGGATTATGTCCAAATAATATCAAAACATAGTCATTATAATTTTTATAAAACTTTGTTATAATTATAAACCTTAAAATTGTTTATCAAACTCGTCAAGATATATAATTCATATGTATATTGACGCACTTGAGTTATAAGTCACTAGTTAAGGAAGCGTTTGGTTTATTACTAAAAATGACATTTTTAAGTAAAAATACAAACCATCTTTTTCAAAAACAAATTACATGCATAAGAAACTCGCAAGAAATAGCTAGTTTTACAATCTAATAAAAATCTAGCAAATTTCATGATATATATAGATGTTTAAAGGGCGTTTGGATTTGTCCATAACCACCCATTAAACTTCGTAAAATATATCTAGAACGAGTTAAAAACAACATTAAGGAACATGGTAATCTACTTCTTAGGATTAGCAACGAAGTATGTTTACGTTCCAACATAAGCCTTAACAATAAACATGTGCTTTTATCTTTCTTTATATTTATTTTGGTCTTTTTGAATTGTTGATGTGTTTAGGTGAAAATGCCCAAAGCAATTACCGAAGATCTTTCTCACACTAAAAACTACATTCCCAAAGTTTCTCAACTCCCTACCACATCTCCTTCCATTGGACTTATCTATCGTCAAATTGAAGATAGAAATGTTCATGAAGGACGTGTAGTAGATCTTGCTTTTGCTCAATCCGACTACATAAATCGCGTGTTTACAAGCATCAACTTCAATTGTCTTTATGAAATAAATGAACCTATCAGTCCTCGTTTCATAATGGATTTCTATAGCCAAGTCACCGTCCAAACCAATGATCTTGGTTTCATCACCATCTCTTTCATGATTCAAAATGAATTTATCACCCTCACTCTCGAACAATTTGGTCACATCCTCCAAATTCCTTTTAGAGGTCAAGCCGTTTTCACAAACGAGTGGGACCTCGAATCTCTTAATCGCTATCGACCAACCTTCGGTCCTTATTTCGACGAAATTCCTCATCCCGACGAAATTCGTCAAATCCTTGGTGTGGACCGTGCCACCACAAGCCGAAAAATAAAATCCAAAAACGTTCAAATCTCTCCATACCAACTTCTCCTCAAAGAATTAAGCCCACACATGAAGCGTTGGGAAGAACTCATTCGTGAGAATGCGTTTGGTACCGGAGGTCACCGGGACCATCTCCCGGCGTGCCTTGCTCACATGTTGTATTGTATAGCTGTCGAAAAGCCGTACAATTTGGCCTACTTCTTCATCAAACGGATTGAGTGTGCTAGAAAAACTCCCAAAGCCAACCTTCCATATGGAATGTTCCTTACTCGTATCTATCGTCATGTTATCGAGTACTACCCCGATCTTGACAATAGTATTTATGAGTCCATCTACCCCACTCTACGTACTCTCGCTCTAAAACAAGCTCGACGAACTCGAAGTGACAAGGGTAAACCTCGTCGTCATAGCTTTCATGGATCATCCTCAAGGCAAGATGATGACGATGAGGAGGAAAACATCCATGATGCTAGTACCCCTTCGTTTTCTGAGTTCGTTGACAATTTAGAGGATCTTGACTATCCCAACTATTCTACTCCATCTCCAAGTGATTAAACTGAAGAAGTGCTTCATGAACGAACTACCGAGATGCTTAGAAGACAAAAGAGCTTGCACGAAGAAGTTAGAGGTGGCTTCAAATCTATTGGGAAGACTTTGAAGGATATCTTCGGGAAGAAAAAGAAATGATATGGTCGGATTATGTTTGTTTAACAATGTTTTATTTTTATGTCTTGTGTGCTATTTGTCCGAAGTTTATTCGGAAATACTTGTTATTTGAATATGTGTTTAGGATGATAACTTGCTTGTCTTTGATATTTTTATGCATGTTTCTCTCTTGATCTATATATGTGTTTGCATGATTAGTTAATGGTTATATAACTATATGACATGTATGCTTTCTAATAAACCAAGACAAATGTGAAGTGTCCAAATTGAGCTTGCTGCACATTCAAACCAGAACATAACATCTTTCCAGAAAATTTTTGAAAATTTTTGGTTTCTGGGTCGTCAGATGGGCGGCCCCCTTAAATCACAAAGGGCGGCCCCCTTAAAATTAAGGGGACCGGCCACCATTTAAGGGGACCGGCCATCTGAAACAGTTTTTACACTGTTTTCTTTTGCATCATGTGATCCCTTTTGCTAGTCCCAGCTATCATTACTCTTAAAAACCAAACTGATTTTGGAATATAACATTACAATTTCAAAATAATTCCACTTCTAAACATGTTTTCCCACTATATAATCCCCATGCATGTTTAATTCATAATTCATCATCCTCATCACTCATAAATCATCATCATGTCATCACCAAGAACCACCCATTCAAACAATGCCAAGAAACAAAAACTTGTCATTATACCACCCAAACAACTCTTCATTGATCTTACAAATGAAGACAACACCACCCCATCACCACAACCTCAATGTTCATCTCCTAGTGCACCAAATGCACCCTTCAAAACACCCTCAACAAATGGACATTCTACTTCCTCCATACCATCCACTTCATCCATTAATGACTACATAAACACCCACTTATCTCCTCCAACAATTGATCAACCATCACAACCTACCAATGAGAACACATCTCTTGCACTCACTCTCTCATTATCACCATTAACACCTCTTGATGCACATTTCTCATCATCTCCTATCAACCCACCAACCTATAACCCCGTCCTATGGAGCTTACTTGAAGCTCATGGAGACACTTGCCTTTGTTGCATTCACAACCGAACAATTGTGTTCGGATTAAGAGATGAGATCCAATACATGTTTTCTCATATTGAAAACATGTTGCATCAACCACCAACAACAAACACAACACCCCCACCACCATCAACAAACACACCTCCACCATCACCATCTCCATGTTCACCATCCATTCCTCCCAATTAAACATGCTTGGTGACTCACAAATAAAAGTATCTTAAACCTTTTTGGATGGCAAGCTCTAGAGAGGACTTTTATGTTTAAGCTTTGGTTTATTTGTTATGTGATGATTGTAAGCCTTTAGGGCCTTTGTTTGTAGCATTACTTGTTGATGTAATGCTTGATGTATTATTTTCACTTGATTAATGATATGGTTATGTTTAGTCTATATTTTTGCATGCTATATACATATATATGTTGCTTGCTACTAAATATTTTTGCAAGATATCCATCTCTCGATTCCTTTTGGCCTCAAAACGAGGGGGAGCTTACATCAAGGGGGAGTTTCCATTAACACGGGATAACCTTTTTGATGCTCACAAAAAGGGGGAGAAGTGATATAAACTCACTCTAATACTTGTATATCGACTAATTTTCGACTAATGAGTTTAAATTTTGTAATCATAAAAAAGGGGGAGATTGTTGACATAAATAATGTATGAAAACGTTATTTATATTTTTCGATATCTCTATATTTTGACGATCACAAAATGTAAACTCGTCAATCGTTTGATTACTACGTAAACAAGTATTAAGCTAGTCTATATCATTATATCCAACTTAATCACTTAAGGTATGGATAAACAAGTGCTTAATACATCTCATGATCAAAGGGGTATTTAATTAACTAATACAAAGTTTATTTAATTATATAATCTTATTATATATTTTTGAAAAACACTTTTGGTAATAAGGAAAAATGTTTTAATCATACTAAATATATGATTTCAAATATTTAACCAAAATCAGTTAGTTTTTCACCAAATAAACTTTCCCCACTAAAAGACAAGTTTTCTGGCCGTTACAGTTGGGCGGCCCCCTTAATTATAAGGGGCGGTCCCCTTAATTTTAAGGGGGCCGGCCATGCTTTAAGGGGACCGGCCAGGCTCCCCTGTCAGAAACTGTCAGATTTCTTCCCCTATAAATACCACCTTAATTCTGGAATTTTTCCTCACCTTTTGCACGAAATTTTCAGATCTACAATCATCTAAAACCCATCAAAAACCCTTTGATCATTTGTATATTAATCCTTGTTTCAAGTGATTCAATCCCTCATCATCCATTCTCATTCTAAGTGCAAAAGAAGAACTCTCTACAACCAAGTTCAAGAAGTGTTGAAGAGTTGTTGTGTATAGTGTATATATATATTCATTTGTGAATATTGTGTTGTGCATGCTATTATTTGTTTAGAAGATATAGAAGTTGTGTAGATAGTAGAAGTTGATTAGTAGTGAAGTAGGATAGTTGTGAAGATTGGTGTGTAGAAGAAGGTGTGTAGAAGATTGGTGTGTAAAAGCTAGGTGTGAAGAAGATTGGTGTGTAGATTGGTGTGTAGATTGGTGTGAAGATTGGTGTGTAGATTGGTGTGTAGATTGGTGTGAATATTGGTGTGTACGGTTTTCTCCGCCATAAGGGAGTTTGTTGACATAGTGAAGAAAACTCTCGAGTAGGTGACTCGGGGAGTGGAGTAGGAACAAGGAATGTGTCCTTGTAGCCGAACCACTATAAATCCTTGTGTTGTGGTTTGATCTTTCTAACTCTTCTCATTACTTATTTATTTATCTTTACTATATTAGTTTTGTTAGTTAGTTATTATACAATTGTTCATATAGTGCAAGTATTGAATTCACATAAACTAGAATCGAAGTTTTTAAAACAAACTTGTGCTTATAAATTTTAAAAGGACGTAAAACTATTCAACCCCCCCTTCTAGTTTTCCACATGGTCCTTCATCTCAAAGGTTCGTTACATATTTAGTCCTCTCATAATTTACATAATTAGTTCTTCATGTTATACGTCCATTGCAAAGTCAGTCGTTAGTCACTAAATTGACGTTAAGTAGCTACCGGTCTATCACACTTTCCCTAATCGGAAAACACCCCGCGGCAACGCGCGGTTTTCCAACTCGTTTTCAATATATATTGGGCATCTTAACTTATAAAGTACGGAGTACAAGTTGTCTTATTGGAATAAAGTATAAAAGAAATAGTTTTATAGCGTCAAAGTAACAGAGTAATACGTAGTAACTAATTAAAAGGTAAAAATGGACAAAATAGGGAAAGAAATGACACTGAATGGTTTAGCATGCTACTGGCTCTACACGATTCAGTAGCTTCCAAAATGTTTCAGCGCCATTAATGTTTCTATCAAACAAGATGGGCTCTGACCGATTCATATTTTATCCTTTTAGTGGTTTAATTCAAAAGCTATCAAACAAGGCCTTAATGATTAGTTTGTAATGAAATACTCATTAAATTATTAGATAATACTGTGTATTTACTTAATTATCAATAGATGGTATGGTTGGTAATGCAGAACAAAGTTCTGTTATGTCTTGTGCGGCTAACAAATATATATTTATTAGATGTATAGATAGATTAAGGACTTGATTGTTTTTCAAAACAAGCTCTTATTCTCTCTTTTCATTTCTTTTTTCTGTGAGTGCGCAGAGAAACATTTTTTTTTTTTTTTTTTTTTTTTTTTTTTTTTTTTTTTCAAAATTCAGACATCTACTTCATTTTATTACCTCTTCTTTCACTTCTGACCTCTTCATTCACAAACCCTACATCTCTTTCTCAATATCATTTTTTTAACGTTTTTGTTTGTTTTTTTACGTTCTCGTCCGTTTATTTACTTTTTCATTCATTTTTTACGTTTTTACTTGAATTGTAACATAAAACTATCTGTCATTGTATGCTTTGTATTCGTATTGCGTATTCGTGTTTTGTTAACTACTAAAAAATTTTATGGTTTGAATAAGGTTTGCTGCAAAGGTGGTGTTTGTTTCTGATTTTTGTTTGCTACGCATGAGTAAAAAATCTGGAATGAAAAAAAAAAATTCCAAATATCTCGCCGCAACGCGCGGGTTTCCCTCCTCGTAATTTATTAAAGGTTGTAACAAACTGTGTATGCTTAAATAAAACATTAAAACTTAACATTATGTATCTAATTAAGTACTACCACAACTGCATAAGGTACAAGACAAACATGCACATTTAAAACATGACGAGCATAAAGGTGTGTTTTCAACTGTTTTTTTGCAAGGGTAGTTATTTCACATGGGCAAAGTTTAAATGTCGATTTTAATGAGTACGGTGTCGTTTGGTTGACTGCATGTGGGATGTTGTTAGCCACGTTATTGATGTTACTAGTCTTTAACAAACTAACTGCACTTATATCACGTTTGACATACAAAGATAATTTTAAGTTGTTCTACCAGACAAATGAAATAATTATGAACTTTTTTAGTAAATTTTAGCTATTAATAGCTTTTTTTTCAACAAACGGCTAAAGCAAGTTGTTATGCTGACATATAATTCACTTTAAGTCGAGTCTGAAATTTAATTGTTTTCGTTATTTGGATCTTTTTCTTTTCAAAAGGCTAAATAGTTCTATATTTATGCAATGAACTTTTCATCATCACAACAAAGTATAAGAATCATTTTGTTACCTTTTCATTGTGGAAGACAAACAATATTAGATATATTATTCGTAGGAATCTTATCTTATAATTAACAAATGATTATAGAAAGTTGTTATAACAAATAATCACAGAAAGTTGGTATGCTTTCAAGTGCGAGGAACAAACAATTTTGTTATTCTCCGAGCTGTGTATAAATACGAACACGACCTCCTTTTCATCCCCATAATTAATGATCGTATCTCTTAACTAAATAAAAACTTTCAGTTTTGATGGCGACTGAGATTTGTGTCAAAGCTGCTGTGGGCGCGCCTGCAAACCTTGGAGATTGTAAGTAGTAGTCTTTATCTTTTGAGTGTATTTGGTATTGCAGTATTGCCAATTCATATCGGATTATATGCTTTGATAAGTAGCTTGCAATAAACAAGTATCTAACTGGTTACTGAAAAGTGCTTATATTGTATTAGAATAAGCAGTTAGTTGTTTTACAGTCATCACTTTAATACACTGACTTCAAACTGTAATTGTGCTTATTTTCTGCTTGATGTTGAATTTTGTGTGTTTATGTTTGAACTTTAGGTCCATTTAGCCAATGGGCTCTATTGACTCTGGAAGAGAAGCAAATTCCATACAGTGTTCATCTTATTAGCCTGGACAACAAACCCGAATGGTGATTATATATGATTCTTTGAAAATCTTGAGTTCACCCATGAAAAAGGTGGTTTCTTGTTTGTTAAACATCATTTTCGCGTGCGTGTTTGTGAAATTGTAGGTTTCTTAAAGTGAATCCAGGTGGGGCGGTTCCGCTAATCAAATTTGATGTCGAATGGATTCCTGACTCGGCTGTTATTGTTGGTCTTATTGAAGACAAGTACCCTCAACCTTCTCTTCATACTCCCCCTGAACTTGCCTCAGTGTACGCTTCCTCTGCGTGTTTAGATATCTATTTATTTATACTTATAATATATAATTTAGACAAGTACCCTCAACCTTCTTTTCATTGACATTACTCACATACTGAACTATTTAATATGCCACCCAAACATGTAACCAATGGTATTTGTGTAATTACACAAGTTTTCGGACATTTTCAACATCCACCATGCTTTTGTAATGATAAGCTGTGACGTAAACTTATAGGGGATCGGAAATTTTTGGAAAGTTTGCATCATTCTTAAAGAGCAAGGACGCAACTGATGGGACAGAGCAAGCTTTGCTTGATGAGCTGAAAGCCTTGGATGAACACATCAAGAATCATGTATGTTCTATGAATACAAACGGCTTACCTAGATCCAAAACAAACATGATGATCATTTCTTTTCTATTAAATGGTATGACTAATTTGTAAACTAAATACGTAATTAATTAGGGACCTTATGTTAATGGAGAAAAGCTCACAAGTGTTGATTTGAGTTTGGCACCAAAGCTGTACCACCTTGTGGTGGCTCTTGGTTATTATAAAAAGTGGACTGTACCTGAAAGTCTGACTTATGTGCATAACTACACAAAGGTATGTAAAATTTTCTTTTCGTAATAATTAATCTTTGAACTTATACTAGTGTTCCCAGTGACGGACCCAGGATTTTTAAGAGGGTGTTGCACAAAAGAAATATTGGGTTAACTAAAGTTACACCGTAAAAACCGAAAGTAGCAAAAACAATTTTGGGGTTGCACATACCACAAAAACGGCAGTTTTGAAAACTTTTTACACTCCGTGACATAAAATCGGGTGTATCCCGTGCCACACCCGGCATACATGTGGGTCTGTCCATTAGTGTTCCACCATAGTAATGAACCTTCAAAATGTGCTCACTCCTGCTTAATTTATTTATTTTATTATGAAACAATTATCAATATGAAACTACTTTTCTGAATCTCCATTGCTTCCATTATGCTTTCGTGCACTTGTGAAGTCAGGTTTATTTGCATGGTATTCAAGGAGTAAGTTGTGGTATTTTTTGTGTAGTTGCTATTTTCTAGAGAGTCATTTGAGAACACCAAGGCTGCTGAGAAGTACGTTATAGCAGGATGGGCTGCAAAGGTTAAGGCATGAAGCCATCCAGAATGACAGTTTTGGGCTTTTGGGAAGTTATTGTGTGCATTTATCGACTTTTGTTTTTGAGTTTTTGACTTTTAATTTGTTCAAGTGAAATAAGTATAGAGAGCTAGGTGACTCATACCAACCTTGTTCCATGAAATAAAACTAAGAGATTCTTTTGCAGATTGCTTTAATTTCTGGACGTTATATCTTATCATTATTGAAACAAAGTATATTTAAGACTTTTATTCTGATTTAGCATTTGCAATCTCCATACTGAACTCTTGAATACATACGCTATAGAGCACTACAAAAAATCAAGAAGATGTTGATATATACTATATATATATAGACTAACGGTGAAAATAGCACTTACATTCAGTAGCCGTTTTGGCAACAAGTTTAAGTGTGTTAAGCTTAAACTTGGCATATATGATCAGGTTTGTTTAATGACCTTTGTATAAGGAACAACAATTTAGAGCATCTCGAATGCATTCAGGTATTCAACCATTGAGTTTAATACACTGCCACAATTCAGAGCATCTCCAAGCTACTTAACTTGGATCGTTAGGGTTTTAAGAAAATCCTAATAACAAGCTGCGGTACGGCCGGTACCAAGATCAATACAACCTAATATATAAGCCTGTGATTGGTTCCATTATAAAAACAAGAGTAAGCTGCAAATACATCATGTGGTTTGCAAACTTTTACAGTTATAGATGCAATTTTTTCCGTTATCTACTAACATAGGTCAATGTGGGGTTTTAATTTTTCGTCATTTTGTTTGTCTACGCTACCACCATCTCTTAATTTGTCATTTTTTTCGGTTATCTACTAACATAGGTCAATCCGGTCATTATACGGCTAAACCCGGCCAGGTCCGGCTATTAATGATCAGCGAAACCCGGCTAGGTCCGGCCATTATATGGCTAAACCCGGTTAGGTCCACCCATTATATGGCTAAATCCGGCTATGTCCGGTCATTATATGGCTAAACCAAGCTATGTCCGGCCGTTACACGGCTAAACCCGGCTTGGTCCGGCCATTACACGGTAAACCCGGCTAGGTCCGGCCGTTGCACGGCTAAACCCGGCTAGGTCTGGCTGTGGTGGTGATTAGTAAGTGTGTAGTTGTACCGCCGGAGCTTCTTTATTAGCTTGAAAACCTGGTCATCATTATCATCTTCAACTGTTTCTCGTTCATTAAGAAAAATTGTCAACCTTCAACTATAACTGCAACTATAAAATCTTATCGGTCAAAATTATGTCTACCAATGCCCCTATTCATAAATAACCTACTAATTTAAACCAATTGGCAGATAATTATGTAAACAAAAGGTCTAATTTTGCCATTTAGTGTTTATAAAGTAATCCGTAACATGTGGCAAATATATAAGAGACAGGTTGGAAATTTGGAATTATCCTTTCTACAATACTATAATTTACCTAAAATCAATTCAACTTGTGTTTATTATTTGCATCAATAATCATCGCAAGCAACAAGTGACCAATATTAAATAATGGAATTTGCTAACAACAACCCATTGGGTTATTTAAACATACCTTAAATAATTATGTTTCTAAATATGAACTTATCATTTCTATATTTTAGCACATACAATTAAGGTAAGTGAGTTTTAATAAGGTATGTATTAATAACAAATGAGTTCATATGTGGAAACATTTTCATGTATGGTATGCTTAAACAACACTCAATGGGTTGTTGTTAGCAAAATGACTATATCTTGATATCTAAGGATAATGGTCACCATGGAGGTGGTGGATCACTAGATGGTGGTATCATCACTCGTGGTGCCTCATAGCAGCCAACTATCATCGCGTGATGATGGGTTTTTTGCAAGTTTTTAATGGGTTGTATCACCTAACGGTTTTCAAAGAATTATTAATATTATTTTTGGTTTGTGAGTGTATGTGAGTTATATGATAGGGTATGTTTGTAAAAGTAAAGTATTTTTAAATTTTAGATTCGCTAGTGGTGAATTTAAATGATGAAACATATATCTACTGACATTGATTGTCGGTATTAAGTTTGTACATGTCGATAAATTGGCACTGAAATCAGCAAATTTTTATAGAGGAGATTCTCAAAAAAGGTACAAAAACCTTTGGATATTTCATGATTTGGTCACCAATTGACCCCTTTTTTCATTTTGGTCATGCTCGACTGCTCGACTCCACCCAGTTTTTGACACGTGTCATTCATTTAATTGCTTAGTTGCTCGACTTTGACTGCTCGACTCCACCCAAATTTTGACATGTGTAATTCCTTTTTACCTTTCCTAAGAAAAAGTATGAAAAAATACAAAAAGAATGACACGTGTCAAAATTTGAATGAAATCGAGCAGTCGAGCATAACCAAAATGAAAAAAATGGTCAATTGATGACCAAACCATAAAATGCCCAAAAGTTTTTGTCCGTTTTTGAGAATTTCCTCATTTTTATATGAATTGAGATCTTTATCATATCTAACTTTTTCATATTCTTCTCAATAACTAGATTAAACTACACTAACTTGTAGACTTATTATTAAGGGAGATGATTGACACACTTCATATTTTGATTGGGACACTCATATGTACAAACGGTTAAAGCACTGTACATCCACAGTACAATAGTTCAATGCATATAGAGGAGTGTCCCAATAAAAAGATGGAGTGTGCAAATCATTTCCCTATTATTAAATACCACAAGTTGTGGTGCTGAACAGAAAATAGATATTAGAAAAAACTATAAATAAAAGACTTTTTATTCGTGTCATGACTAATTGCTAATTGTGTTTGGTGATCTTAGCTTCTTTTTTTTCTATGTTTATGTCAACTTGAACCCCGTTATACTTTTATGGAAACTTTTATTAGAAAAAACTATAAATAATCTCTTTTCTTTTTTTACAAGGTAACTATTGAAGTTTGCTGTAAGAGCATCCACTATGGTGGTTTATAAAAAGGTCTAAGAAAAGATGAAGAGGTTTATAATTTTATTAACCATAGTGGAAATGTGTTTCATGCTTATGTGAAATGAATAGGTCTAATATCTTGAACCTCTTCTAAATTTAATGCTTTTGCATTTAATGGGGTTTTGATAAAGCTTTAAGAAGTTTATCCATAGTGAAGAAAGGTTTATACTAAAGAAAAGGTTTATGAATTTATGATTTCCGATGACTAGGCATTACTATAAACCTTTATAAAGGTCCGCCATAATAGATGCCCTAAGTGTTAATTAAACGGGCAACCTATTCAATAGCAGCTAGAGAGAGAGAGAGGAAAAAAAAAAAAAAAGACTGTTAAAACTTAATGTGTGTATAGATTGTTGTAGATCATGTTGAATTAAATAAAATAATAATAATAAAATGAGACAACCATTAATTGAGACCAACTATTTTATTTACTCTCACAACATCATTATCACCCGGAGCGCCGTACCGGCCTATCAAAGCAAAAGAAAGAAACCATTGAGCCTATTTAGCCGAGCGGAACCCTTTATAAACAATATATAAAGCACTAGGTGCCCATGAGCCATAGAGCTCGTTTTATAACAAAAAGTGCTCTCATCTCGTCACTAGTCCATTATAACTCAGAACCTATAACTTAACCTAAAAAACTTTCCCTCTATATATCACTCGAGTTATAGAACACCTTCTGGCTCGCACTTTAACCTAATAAGACCCAAATAAAAAACAAAAAGATAATTAAAAAATGCCCTATAACTTGGGATGGTGGATTTGGCGCAAGGAGCAATGGCACGAGGTAGGATGTGGAGTGAAGCCATGCGATCGAGTTATAAGGTTATAACTTTCCTTATAACTTGTGCACACCTAGTACACTTATAAGTGTTCCATTTTTTTTATTAACTTTATAAAATGATATAACTTTTGATTATGCGAAAATGTAAGGGCGTACACTACAACAATCAGCAGGACGGACGAGGACCCTTTTGAGGACGCGCCTGTCACCGCCGTAAGTTGCTAAACGACAAAACCCATGCTGAGCTGGCACACCATATCGCTGACCGTTTGCTAAATTTTCAACGCATACTTTCTGCGGGGACATGTTCCCGCCGAAAGTAGTTTTGATATTTGGCGAACTTTGACCAAAATTGTAACTCTTAATTGTTCCCGGGGTTTTTTCCTACCGTTACTTTTAGCGGGGACATGTCTCCGCCAAAAGGTTAGATACACAGTGCCTAGCTTTTGGCTGGGACATGTCCCCGCCGAAAGTGTTATCCAATTTTCCTTCCTAACAATTACTTTATCCCGCGAATATTTTCTACTAAAGATAATAGCTTTTAGCTTTGCATGTCCCCGCCAAAAGTTTTAGCGCTAATTTCTCCCGCCAAATTGCAACTTTATCTCACCAAAGTTTTACTTATATATAAATTAAAAGTCAACGATATGATAAAGACTATTCTTGAAAGTTTTGATTGTACGATTTACCGTGATATGCAAATGAATATATGAGATTATATATATATATATATATATATATATATATATATATATATATATATATATATATATATATATATATATATATATATATATATATATATATTAAAAGGCAGAAACATTTACTGTAGCAGCACTGTAGCTGCTACAGTGGACGCTACAGTAACTTTTTTTTTAGTACTAACGGTCGTTAGCTATTTAACGGCTGTTAACTAACGACCGTTATCTTTAACATGTCCTTCATCTCAGTGGTTCATTGCAAATTTATTCCTCACATAATTTACATAAATGGTCCTTCATGTTATACATCAATTGCAAATTCAGTCCTGTTTGTAAAGTACTAACAGCCGTTAGTTATTTAACGGCTGTTAACTAACGACCGTTACTTTAACATTTAAAAAAAATTACGCACTTTGTCCTTCATCTCAACGGTTTATTGCAAATTTAATCCTCACATAATTTACATAAATGGTCCTTCATGTTATACATCAATTGCAAAGTCAGTCCTAGGTAACTAACTTCACGTTAAGTAGCTAACGGCAACAAAAGAATTCCGCAGCAACGCGCGGGTTGCAAAACTAGTATATATATATATATATATATATATATATATATATATATATATATATATATATATATATATATATATATATATATATATGAAATATCAAACAACTCGTGTTATTCTTTTTTACGATATTAAGTAAGGATGTCCAAAAAAGTATTTTATATTTATGATCTATGTTCAATAATGACTAATGTTATTCATCTTTATAACTTTAATCCGCACGTACACAAGTTAAAATATTAAATACGGCTGAAATTATTGTTAACATGAATATAAATATCAAAAAATGAACGCACAGTCTCACGAGTTACTGTGAGATGAAATAAATATACGAGATTATACATATACAAACGATGCATGTAATTTATCTTTACATTTAAAATAAGGAAATCCGAAAAAGTAATTATTTATGTACTATTAAACATGCATAATGTCTAAAATATGATATTAGTAGTTAAATTTAAATAACATCAAGCTCAATACAATGCTAATTAAACAAAGTCAAATCATTCATCCAACAAAAATCTATACAAAGTATAAATCGATATTAGTGCATAATAAAAAGGGAATTGATATTTCCACGGAAGTTTTTTATTCATCCACAGAAATTTAATGTGTTGAGACTATTTTACCCTTGAATTTCTTTTAACCCGTTCTTCTCAGTGAGTCACAGTCACATCACGTCAAAACAATCTCACCTCTCTTCCATATCTGATTATATAGCCCCCTACTTTTACCCGTCCGTCTACCATCACTGTTGTGTCTCGGCAACGCCTTATTAAACACAAAAAGAGTTTGAATGTTACAGTGATAATTCTTTGAGCTTATTACAATATCATCATAAAGAAATATTTTTACATTCTCTTCAAGATATAGAATCAGTCACCATAAACTTGCCTCAATTTCTTGTTCGCTGTTATTAACTTTTTGCATGGCTTCTCAAAATTCGAAAGTGTGTATTACACCTATTATGCTTTACTTCTTAACTTATTTTTATGTCACACTTTTATTGTTCCTATTAAGCATTAGTTAGGCATTTAGCACCTAGCGGTGATCCGTCATGCTCACTGTACTTCAGTATTGTCTTGCTGAACGTGATTCGATATTGACGTCCACTTTTTGGAATTAGATATCAAGATGCCGAAAAAAGCTCCCGCCCTGTCTGGTCAACAATTCTGGACGAGATGGAGGATTGAGGATTCCGGCACCGCCGTCTTTCAACCGGTTATACGATGTGTTCGTTTGGCAAGCAAGAAACATAAAGATCGATTGATAGGTTCTTTTTACGTTAAGTGTTTTCTTTCATCGTCGTCGACAAAATTAGCAGTGGTTGGATTTACGTTTGGTGGTGTTATGTAAATTATACTTCTTCCTTTTTATGCATCATTTCGGTCGGTAAAGTCCAAACAGAGATGCTATTTTGTTGAGGCATAACTGGTAAAATAATTTGGGTAAAGAAAAAGGCCAGGGGTATTATTGTCACAACACATTAATTTGATGTGGATGAATAAAAAACCTCCGTGTAAATATCACCTCCCTAATAAAAAAATCTATGTAAAAATCCGCACATGCACATGCATTATGACTATATAAGTGTAAAATAAAGATTTTACGTAATGTTATGAATAAATGCACCAAATAGTGTATGTACCATGACTGAGGCCTTGAGTGATCATAAAATATAAAACGTAGATTAGTGAGAAATTGAGTGTTATTCTTTTTTCTTTTTGTGAGGTGTTCGGTTTTGCAAATGACTAGAAGTAGGTTAAATTTAAATTCATATTTTCTAGGTGTTGTCTAAAATATATTTTTCTGAGTTTAGTTTGGAGTCTACTTGAGGACAAGTAAAAGTTAAGTAGTGGATATTTGATACATAAAATAAGTACATATTTTTACTATCAACACCCCACAATCATTGCTCATTTTTATAGCATTTATATGATATTTGGTACTGATTTGCTGTCTATTTGCATGTTAGTATTAGTTTGGAGCTTTGGAGCAATTCTCAGAAAAAGACCGATAAACGACACAAAAATGCCAAAAAGAGAATAAATCGAATAAACAATCAAAGAATACGCCGTATATCCCATTCTAGGTGTATGACGTATATATATCTACATCTGGGAAAATTGCTAAGTGTTGAAGATTATACAGGGCATACCATGTTCCTCGTATATGCCGTATAGACCTTAAGATCAGTGACATGGCATGCATATTAGAAGAGTATACGGCGTATACACTTTGGGCCGTATACTCCAGAGGGCTCGGGCCTTTTTCAGCTTAAGTACCGAATTTCACCACAATCTAGGTCACGTTTTCATAACCTAATACCAGAGGACCATTCCTAGAGGCAAGAGGACGAGGACTAGAGCTTCAAACATCAAGAGTTTAAAGAATTACAAATCATAAACATTAGTTTACTTCAATTTGATCATTATGACTTAGTTTAATTTATCAAAACCAATTTCTCTTTGTTTATTTTCTGCAATGGAAGGCGAAGCCTGTCTATTCTTACCTTATTATGAACCTATTTTATTAATGACATGATTGTTATGTTTATTCTAGCTTCCTCTTGGATAATCTATATTGCATGTAAAGACTTACACATTTGAATTTACCATGGCTACGTGTTGCGAGTAGATAATTAGTAGGTGACCGCTGAAAATATAATTACTCAAATCATTAAAATACCAACAAAGTAATCTTTAGTAGTTAGGATCATGGCCATTGACCTAATGGCATTAAAAGTGGTAGATAATAGGGTTTAAGATTTAGTGAACGCTAATTAGGCAAATTGCTTAGTAATTAAGTGCGTGACAAACACAATAAAAAAATGTCCTATAGATTAGTTGAGGATCATAATGCTTGGACGATAACTAGGATATGACCTTTGCCATTGGCATATGTAGTCATAAGAAAAAGTATGCAGGGACTGCCGACCTTATCCGACCTACCTAAGACTCATTGAAACATTGTTAGATAAATATTGCACATACATTTCTTGTCATTGATAGAATAAATGATTAGCAAACCGAGCATGTCTTTTATCTATTGGTTTTCTCGTTATTTTCTATTTCTTGTCATTTAATTATTTTTGTTTTAGTTATTTTTTAAGTTAATAATCATGTGGATTGAAAACGCAATTGTCTTTAGTTTATTTACTTTTAAATACTTGAACTTATCTCGCTCAAGCGAACGACCCGGTCTTACCGAGTCTATATTATACAAGAACGGGTACACTGCCCGTAAGTGTTGGTGAAGTCTCACTTGGATCAGTTATTAAAAAATATAACATTAGATTTCACGCATCAATATTTATAGGTAATAAAATGGTGCGGTGTATTTTTTTGGTGAATGCAAGTATCCGTTAGGAGGGGCGGGGGTGGGAGGCACAAAATTGCACAATGCCTGAGTGGTAAGGAGCCTCACCATCGTCCTGTTTTTTAGCTTGGCTCGCGCTTGACACATATGGGCCATAACGAGGTGGCGCATGACGGATGACAACCAAAGGTCACAAAATAGTTTATGATTTTCCAAAAAAAAAAAAAAAACTACAATATTTACCAACTAAATTACTTTTTAACATGTTTATTTAATTAGACAAGTTTGTTAATCCTTTAACCACCTCTAGTAACCTTCTTTGCTCTTTGCTATTTATAAATAAAGACATCTCCTAACACTTGTTCCTTAGAATTTATCAAACTTTTAATATGGGAATATTCTTTTCAAAAAAAAATATGGGGATTGAGCTATGTGTCAAAGCTGCTGTGGGAGCACCAGATATTCTTGGGGACTGTAATTAATCTCTATCTATTTCTTTACTACCATTTGTTATGTAGAAGAACATGATTTAGTATTTGCACATCTTTCCAATGTTCAAGTTTAAAAAGATATTGATCTTTCGTTTTTGTGTTTATGTAGGTCCATTTTGCCATTGGGCTCTTTTGACTCTGGAAGAGAAGAAAATCCCTTACAATACTCATCTTATTAATGTAGCAAGCAAACCCGAATGGTAATTGCATATGATTCTTTGAGAAGCTTGAAATAACCAAATAAATATGTGGTTTCTTGTTTGTTTTAAAAGATCACAAACTTTTTTGTTTGTGTAGGTTTCTTGAAGTGAACCCAGGTGGAAAAGTCCCCCTGATCAAATTTGATGACAAATGGATTTCTGATTCTGTTGTAATTGTTGGTCTTATTGAAGAAAAGTATCCTGAACCTTCTCTTTCTACTCCCTCGGAACTCGCCTTGGTGTATGTTCTCTCTTATCTCGTTCTTGACTTGAGAAGCTAGGGAACTAATTCATAGTTTTTGTGAAGTTGTAAATCTGGTTTAGTATCATAATGTTGTAACCATTGTACACTGAATTGGCCCAACAATATGTGCACACACTATATATTTCTAATTAAGTTTTGACATGATATTGTAGCGGGGCAGAGATTTTCGACAAGTTTGGGGCATTCTTAAAGAGCAAGGATGCGAGTGATGGAACGGAGCAAGTTTTGATTGATGAGTTGAAGGCATTGGATGAACACCTTAAAAATCACGTATGCTCTATAAAATACAAACATATCACTTATCTAAATTCTAAATATGCAAGATGACTATTTCTACTTTCATTCAATTGATGACGACTAAATTGCAAGTTATAACATCTTAGGGGCCTTATGTTAATGGAGACAAGATCACAAGCGTTGATTTGCGTTTGGCACCAAAGTTGTACCACCTTGAGGTGGCTCTTGGCCATTTTAAGAATTGGACAGTCCCTGAAAGTCTTGCTCATGTGCATAACTACACAAAGGTATGACACTTGCTTTTATTACTTAGTTCTCTTTTGAAAAGTTGGCTTGCCCTTGTGTTTGCTCGAGCTTTCACTTGGTTTATAAATTTGGCCTGAGGAGATAAGAAATGTCCCTAAATATTAATCGTGCTTCATAATTGCTCACAAAAGTCATTCGATTTTCTATAGAAATGGTCTCTTCTTCTTCTTCTTCTTCTTCTTTTTTTTTTTTTTTTTTTTTTTTTTTTTTTTTAATAACTATATAGAAATGGTTTAATCACTCGGGTTTCAATCTTTGTTTCATGTTGCGAATTTTTCATTTTAATTTTTTTTTTTCATGAGCAACATGTACATGCATAGCTAACTGCCTTTCGAAAAAAGGAAACATCACAATGAATGACATATATGTTAACTACTTCAGACAGTTGGTTAGTCATGCCATGATACGACTGTTAATATAATACAAGCTGTTGTATACCTGTATGTCGTCTTTATAAAAACTTCGCAATAATTTTGAGTTCTTAAAACCTCTTGGGCAGAGTTGAAAATGATCAAATAAAACAATTACACTATCCGTTTACTTTTTTTAAGAAGATTTGGCAAAAATTTATGTAAGAATCTATGGTTAGATCATAGACACCAAAATGACAAGTTGCAAGACCGAGTACTAAAGAAAGGTAAAATGTTATATCTCCGCCATTTAAGTTGACTCTCAACATGAAAGAAAGACTTTGATTCACAAGATCTTAAACATTTGAACAAGCACTTGAAGTTCAAGTTTAATTCATTAATCTCTTGTGCTAACCATAGCTTATGAGTTATAAGCATTTCATAATTAAAAAATTAACATATAATGAACTCATATTTTACATAATTATACAAATCCAATTATTTTAAAATGAGATGTGATGATATTGATTGTTATTTTTTTTTTTTTTTAATTAATTGAAGAATGCTAAATCATAACTCGGCTATGGTTAACAAAACTCTGAACTTGTACTAATATCAATATGTAGGTCATGTTTGGCAACAAGCGGTATGAGAGCGTTTAGGAGCGACAAGCGGTAAGCGGTTGAGTTTAAAATCTTGTTTGGCAACAAAGCGGTAAGAGTTTGCATAGGGTCTAACTGCTTCCAAATAAAAAGCTTGATGAGAAAGCGTTCCATTCTATTTGGCAGCGTTCTATTTCTTAATTTACCAATATGCCCTCAACATAACGGTTCACAAACCCACGTATTTTTAATGGGCTGAATATCCATCCCTCATACAAAACCCTAATCACCCTTACTGATCGATCTACATGCATTCCACTGTCATCTGTGTAGCGCCAAGTTCTCTTTAGCACCTCCATTCCACTGTCAAACACTTGTGATCACAAGTAAGTACCATATATAGTCATGCATCGCATGCATTATATGACTTTTTTACTTGAGTACGTGTTGTTATTAAATTTGTCTAAATATTTCATTGAATCTAGAAAATAATTACTTTATGTAATTTCACTTTAAATGTTAGTTAACAAGGTGGGGTGATCTTGTTTGAGTTACAGATGCAATTCTTAATTAGATTAGTTTTGTGTCATTCATGAATTTGGTTTTAGTATTGAAAAGTCGTTGGGGTTTATCTTTTGTAGTTATAGTCTTTTCATGTAGGGGTGTTCGTCATTTGATCAAAGATCATGTTCGATACTATAAGACTGAGGTCACCTATTTTGATCGATCCATAGAGAAATATATTAATTCATGTCTTTGAGTTAGGTTGATCTTTCGAGACTGGCATACTCGTTAAATTGATATATGAATCATTTGCAATATCTTTGCGTGTTCATCTCTTTTAGTTGTACTCATCTGTATATGTGTAAGTCATGTTGATTCTAATCTATATAGATCCTTAGTTACAGTTCTATTGAGTCAAGCCAAACTCGAAAGTTGGGTATCGAGCACTAGGTTTTAAAGGCTTGATCAAAGCTAGTTTGGGTTTCGAGCTTCGAGTTAATAAGTCTAAGTCAAGCTCGACTTTGGCAATTGTATAACTCGACTCGTATTGGCCAGTCGCAACTTGAATTTGACGATACTAGTTCAACTAATAGGAATATATTTTTATTACCAACTAATAGGATACATTGTCTTCACTATTAATGGGCATGGCATTAGTTGAACGTGTAAATTGATGATGCTTCGTTGTCACGTGCTAATCGTTGTCACGTAGTGTTGAGTTATTTGTGTTGTTTGTTGCTCGTTATTTCTCCCTCGCGTACATTTTAATTCGTCTTGCTAAACATTGTTGTCGACTTGTGATATCAAGAAGGGTTAAGGGTTACGTTGAATGGGTCTATACATACGGGATTAACTTGCTAGTGTTGTCGTATTGGACTTGTCAGTATATTAGATCAGAGTGCTCATCTCTTCTAGTAAAGCATTCAAGATAATACTGTTTTTATATGTTTGCCTATAACAGTTTACATGCAATACATGACATTAGTCCCACGAAGTTGGCTCCTGTTTTAGCATCAACACATAAAAGTTATGTACGTGAAAATATATCTTTAGCCACAAGTTTAATCATGCATGTTGATAATTTATAAGCATATATGTAATAATATGTAATAAGGATACCAATCATTGATTCAACAATGTGTTACAGGAATATATTTTTATTAGTTAATAGTATTAGAATGGTTGTTTGAGATCTATAGTTGTTTTAGCAAAATTAGTTATGATGATTGTTTCAGGAATATATTTTTATTACTAACTAATAGGATACATTGTCTTCACTATTAATGGGCATGGCATTAGTTGAAGGTGTAAATTGATGATGCTTCGTGTTGTTATATGTGCTTAGCTCGTTGATTATTGTGTGTGGGTAGAATGTTTGTTGATAACACATACCTTATATACTTCTTTTGTTTTGATATTAGATGGCCCCAAGTAATGCAAGAGAAAAATGGACAGACCAATCCATTATGAGTGTGTGCAATTTCTTAATAGAATATCAAAACAACAATGGACGAAGTAAGGGATTTCCATGGATTCAACTTCAGCCAGAGTATGAAAAGATTCATAACCACAAATTCAATAGCAAACAAGCATTAAAAAGTAAGTTTGATATTATGAGAAAACAATACACACTTTGGAAGAAATTAAAACATGGAGAGACCGGTCTAGGTTGGGATGCAAATACCGGGGCACTAAATTGTTCAGAATCGTGGTGGGATATGAAAATTAAGGTAATAATTTATTATCATTAAAATTTAAATCTTAAAGCACCTAATCTTTAATATTATAAAATATATTAATATATAGTTTATTTATGTAGGAAAACCCTGATGTTAGTGCTTTTAGGACAAAACCGCCATCTAAAGAATTGCAAGAAGCATGGGAACAACTATTTGGGGAATCAATTGCTTGTGGGTCCAAGGTTGTAGCACCCGGTATGGTTAAAGAGACATCAAGTGAGGTTCCTAATGTGAAAGAGACATCAAGTGAGGTTCCTAATGTTAACCTTAAGAATGTGGCTATAGATGTTGATGACAATGCTGACGCATTTGAAGTATGGGAACAGTATTCTGAGCATTTAGATGCTCAGGAGAATGATTTCTATCCAAGTTTAATGAGAGAAGTAGGACAAGATGCCCTAACGTCATGCCAAATTGGAATTTCTGGACAACCTAACAAGTCCACCAATGTGACTATGAAACCCAAAACCGTAGAGATGAAACGAAAAGGGAGGGAATCAGCAGGATCAAAATTATTTAAGGAGTACATGGCTAAACAAGAGGAAAAACAAGACCGTGTTATTAAAATCCTTGAGTCTGATGTTTCCGGTGTTACTAAAGATGATCCTTATAGTGTTGCTAGATGTATGGTTGTCATTAACGGCATGGTAGATGGCGAATTGATGACAAATGATAGTCCTCTATTGTACCTTGCTATGGATTTGATTGAAGATGGTGTGAAACGAGAATTGTTTATGAATATGCGAGACGATAGTGGCTAAAATGGTTGCAACATAAGCTAGATCGAGGCAACTAGATTTCTCTTTTTCAAGTGTCCAATAATTCATAATATTCAAACCGTGCTTTCTTTCTTTCTTTTTTTTGACTGTTTCTTTCCGTTTAGATAGTTTATGTTTTTCACATGGTTAATGCTATATTTGAATATTATGAACTCGTTTTATACTTGGCTTCGGATGTTATCGTAGATCTCCATATATATGAGAAATTTTTATGTTTGTGTATGACTTATTTGAACAAACTATGACATTTAATAATTAATGTTTTCTTTTTACTCATATGTATACAGTTTTGTATAGGTTAACATAATCAACATGGATGTTGAAATGGATACTGAAAGAAGAAATAGAAAAAGGAAACATGGTTGTGTACATTTTCTTATGGACTCGTTGTACTCATGCGATCTAGTTTCTGCGTACTATTACAAATACATGCATAAGGAACCATGCATGACATCATCTCTAACGGGAGAAGCTTGGATGAATGAAGTATTAAATGGCAACCCTATCCGTTCTGTTAATGCGTTTAGAATGCATCCAAACGTATTTTTAAAATTATGCGGGGAACTGGAATCAAGTTACGGGTTAAAGTCTAGCGATAAAATGATGGTTGTCGAGAAGTTGGGAATATTTGTGTATACACTTGCGTTAGGGGTGTCTAATAGGGATGTTGGTGAGCGCTTTCAACGTTCAGGAGAAACTATCAGTAGAGTATTTCATGAAGTTCTAGAGGCAATAACTGGTAGATCTAAAGGCTTTCATGGTCTAGCCCGTGAGATGATAAAACCGAAGGATCCAACCTTTCAATTAACACCACATCAAATCATGAATGATAAAAGATATATGCCGTATTTCAAGGTATTCAATTACTTTTTTGGTTATATAAATTTTTATTACTAATACTATATATTGATATTTTCTTAAAAACAATTATTTAGGATTGCATTGGCTGTATTGATGGTACGCATATTGGGGCATGCATCCCAGAGACCGAGCAACTGCCTTATATTGGTAGGAAAGGGATACCTACTTTCAATGTGATGGCAGTATGTGACTTTGATTTATGTTTTACCTTTATATCGGTTGGATGGGAGGGTTCAGCACATGACACACGTGTTTTCCTCGATGCCATTAACAATCGAGCTATGAACTTTCCAAAACCGCCGGAAGGTAATTTTATACGCATTTGTTATTATACCAAAACTTCATGATAAATTGCAAGCGACTTATTTTAAAGTTTTACCAGGTAAATATTAATTAGTTGATAAAGGATATCCTTTTAGAAAGGGATATTTGGTTCCATATCCAAAGACAAGATATCATAAATCGCAATTTGAAAATGTGCCGCCTAAGAACATGCAAGAGTCTTTCAATCGTTCTCATTCATCTCTACGAAGTGCTATTGAGAGATCATTTGGAATTTTGAAGAAACGATGGAAAATACTCACGAGAATGCCTAAATATAGTGTGGAAACTCAACATGATATAATTATCGCCGCGTTTGCTTTGCATAACTACATTCGTAATAATGACAAGGAAGACATGGTGTTTACTACTTTCGAACAACATCCAGATTACATGGGATGTGATGAACTTCGTGATGTTCGTGGCTCGGTTACAAATAATGAATGTACTTCTAGTGGAACATCTAATGAGATGAAAAAAATTCGTAATGATATTGCCAAATCAATATGGAACGCACGTCGCAGATAAGTTATAGTTAGGGTATCATGGTTTTTATGTAATATCAAGCATGTAAAAGTAATGAGTACTTTAGAAATAATAATTTTATTATTTGTTCAATAATTTTTGTTTTAATTTGTATATGTCCTTTTTCGTAATTTTACTCTTTATAATTACAGCTACTGCTACGTTACCAAACACATTTTTTAAACAAACAGCTACTGCTTACTGCTCCTGCTTACTGCTTACTGCTACAGCTACTGCTTACTGCTTACTGCTACTGCTACTTGTCGCCAAACATACCCGTAATATAAAATATATTTAGTAACTGCAAAACATTTTATTTATTCTTTACAATTTACAATCCGTTATCATTTATCGAATTTTGGCATGAATGTTAATGTTTTTTCTGCAGTTGCTTTTTTCTCGGAAATCATTTGAGAAAACTAAAGCTGCTAAAGAATATGTTTACGCTGGATGGGCACCAAAGGTTAATGTATGAGGTCATGCCGTACTATATCCAGAAACTTATTTTCTGTATTTTATCGAAAATTGATAATCTACTAAATGTATGTTATGCCATGCACCAGACGAACATGTGTCTAAATAATAAGATGGCTTGTACCAGTGTAGAATTTTATGAAGCATCTGGCAATTTTGCCTAAAGTTGCCTTAAGTTTTTATATCAACAACCAATCAAAATGTTCCAACACATTTTTTACCTAACCATGCCTCAACATGTATTTTAAGTGACAATCTTGATCCTCTCAAGTATTATATTTTATTTAATTATATAATTTAATAAAAAAAACATAATTAAACAATTAATAAAAAACAACTAATTTTATTAATAATAATTCATAGATTATTATATAATACTTTGAAAAAAAAAACATAAATAAAACTAAAATTTGCATGCAAGGCCATCCATATTTCGCTGTGTACTCACGTTTTTTGGTGAGAGCAATTTCTGGCATAACCGGATCAGCTATGTGATCGTGCGGGTCGTTGTAAAACTTCAAAGCTCGTAAAAAGGCC